>JANITX010000009.1:22816408-22828039 GCA_027564395.1 Erythroxylum ulei | reverse complement strand
CAATTGGAAACATTAAACTTTCTTGATTCAAAGAAAACATTAGTGGCTTATTTACTCTATTATAAACATGTACCCACTTTGATTTCCTTGCTTATAGACTTGCTCAAAATACCTCTTCTCTTGTTCATCTTGCCTATTTTGATCCCTTTATACAATAACTAAAATCCCTCAATAGGGTTTTAAATTGAAAATCCCCCAAAGCACAATCACTAAAATTGGTTCTAGAATACTTAAACCCAAACATATTCTAAATTCCATGAACTAAAATCCTTCCAAAAATCCAAAGATTGATGATGATCTTACCTTCATTCTTCACCAAATGAAGGGATCTTCAGGTCAAAGGTAAGCTCTTTTCTTCTTCTACCTTTTTCTCTTCTTGAACAACCTTAAAATCTCTTTTGAAGGCTAACATAATTGAAACCCTAGCGTGTTTTTTTTTTCCTTCTTTCTCTCCTTCTCTCCTTATTTTCGTATTTCTCTCTCTTCTTAAAATGCAAGACCATAATTTCAATATCTTTTTATGCCCTTAATGAGTCTAAAAAGTTCATTTTATCCTTCCTTATAGGCTTATGTTCTTTTAAACTTAAGTGTCTTACCAAAAACACCCTTGAACATTCTGACATAACACTTTCTTCTAAAAAAATGTTCCCTGTTGTCTTAAGTTTCTAATGACACCAAAATCAATCCATTTTGTTTAGAACTCTAAAATTATGGTCCGAAACATTTTCGGACTGTTCTTTTATTGAAACAGTACACTATGCTTAAATTCCTCCCAAAATTGAAAGTCTTAGAGACTGAATTAAATTTCGATTTCTACATACAATTTGTAGCTTCACATCTCCAGTTTATTTTGAAACAAGAATCATCTTACTCAGAGCTCTACAGTTCAATATATCATCAAACCACCCAAGCATGTTCAACAATAGATCAATTTCGTACCCTTCCAACCCAAACCCTTACCTCGATTCAATCAATCCTTTTCAAAACAACATCAAAAGCTATAACTTTCATAAAGAGGTAGAAAAATGTAATAGGAATCTATTAATACAAGATTCACCTTATTTAGATGTCGGATCACAAAGCTATGGCCGAAAGAATCAAATATGGTTTTCGTCCTCAATCATATAGAACCTGTCTCGGGAAAAAAGGCATAACTCTCTCTATAGATGTTGGATTAAAATCATCTTAGGACGGTTTCAAAGAGGACTTTGAGATCTACAACTTTTGTGAAGACCTGGAAGACAATTTCTATTGTCTGAATGGAAAATGGACCAGAAGATATTTAGAAGCAGACGAAGCAAAGAGGTAGACGAAGCAAAGGGCAAACGAATCAGAAAGCAGATGAAGCAGAAAGTAGACTGAGCAAAAAGCAGACAATAGCAGGAAGTAGACGAAGCAAAGAGGCAGACGAAGCAAAATGTAGACGAATCAGAAAGTAGACGAAGAAAAAAGCAGACGAAGCAAATAGACAAACGAAGTAAAAGGTAGACGAATCAAAAAGCAGACGAAGCAGAAAGCAGACAGAGCAAAAAGTAGACGATAGCAAGAAGCAGACGAAGCAAAGAGGCAGACGAAGCAAAAGGCAGACAAAGAAAAGTCAAATTAAGATGATGCAACTCTTAAGACGAAGCAAAGTCAACTTAAGATGAAGTAATGTCAACTTAAGATGATGTAACTCTTAAGACGAAGCGGAGTCAACTTAAGACGATATGACGTCGTCATAGATGATACGTCCTTACAGATGATACAACTTGATACTCCTAAGCATCTCCCCTTCTAAGGATCGATGTCCAAAAATTGCCTACCATATACCATTGAAAAGCTAAAAGCAAGATCTACAACTCTCAAGAAGATAACTTTGTCTAAATCTATCTAGATTAATCCGGAATTTCCGCTAAATTCAAAATACGAACTTTATGTTCATCCACCAATGTACTACAGCCCGTTCTCAAATTCATGACAAATTTTAAGATTCTTAGAGACATACATACATATACATATCCTTCATCAACTTACTACACAAATTCAAATTCATTTTTGCTTTCATTTTGCTTCTAACTTTCACTTTTATTCTTCCCATTTCAAAATCTCTTATCCACCAAAAACACCAAAGCAAAACATGAATTTATCCACATTTCTCATCCACTAATTTACTCTTATCTATCATTTCTAATTCAAAAATTGTGATTCATTTGTTCTAACTTCTAAGAATATTGGAGGTAACGCAGTCTTATGCTTTCCTCAGTCTCCCAAGTAACTCTTTCACTCGAATAATTTCTTCCAAACAACTATACTCAGCAAAAATGCTCGATTTAGTTGCGTATTCAAATGTCCTACAATCTTAATTGGTTCCTCAATACATCTTCGGTTTCTTTCAATTTCTTAATTAACTTACCTTTTGCAAATGATTTTCTCCATAGTAGTTATCTTTCGCCATAATCACCTATATCATACTTCCATCGCATTACTCTGATTCATCTCACGATATTAGCTATCGGAATCATAGATTATCTCTTACACCATATCTATATATAGACCTCGTATGCACTTAATCACATTATTCATCAATGTAACCACATTCTCAACTGGGTGCTCCTAATAACTGGTCAACATAACCTTGAGGACTTCTATATATATCACAATCATTCGTTTCACTTTCCATACGTACGTTCTTAATCAATTTGGAAGCATAAACTCATAGCCATCTTAACATTCTGATATCAAATTAACTATCATAATCTTCTATCGGATCATAACTCTTATCATACCAATTAAACAATCATTTTCAATTTCTAGTTCAACCTTTCAATTTCCTCTTTACTTATACACTTTAAATCTTGTCATTTCCTACTCTCTCAATTTCTTTTCCAGTCAATTCATAAAAATATTTTCACATTCATATCAATTCAAGTATACACCCACAATGAAATTCCGTCACCATAGTCACTAACATAATCACAATTACTGAACATATCAAGCTGCGTAATATTTCTTATTTCTAAATATCCTCAAACTTTCATTTTCTCACATTCTGACAGATCATTATTCTTCTCACTAATTCTATTACCCCGAGCTCTGAACAATGGCTCTTGCAAATGACACATATTTTGAAAGTTGCCCATGTAAGATCCTAATTCTGGGCTCGGATACCACAAATGTTAGATCCCATTTCTGGAACCCAACTCTAGCGAAATCCTGATACTGAGCGTATTATCCTATAGGGTTAGTTCCATGAACCCTTATTAGGCATCATCATATAAGGGTGGCGTGCCCTAAACAATGAAACATCAAAACAAACTTATTGCTCCAATTCAACCATTTTACAAGGAAGTCAATACTGAACATGCACAACCGAACTGCTTCAATCTATCATTTCACTACTAAAACAACAGAGTTTGAAAAAGTTTATTTACATATCAAAAGCCACACCATTGGTTTATTATAGAATACAAAATAGAAAATTTGAAGAAATTCCCTTAGGCTATTGATTACTTGATCTCTTAGCTATCACCTGAAGATGGGACAGAAAAGGGGTGAGCTTGAAATCTCATGAGTAGTAGTTTATAACGGAAAATAAGTAAAAACCCTTTGAAAACATTTACTTGTCATATTAAAATTCTCAATCAGTTCATACAACACTTGTTTCTAAAAAAATTTCATCATGTAGTCAAAATCCCAAACAACAAAACATGAATGCAACAAACTTGTTCACATAACATAAACACATAAGCACATCAGAAATTGTTTGGGTGGATCTAAAAATAGAACGTTCTAGACATTTCCACTTAATGGTCCTGTGTAGCCGTGAACATATGGGAGTCCATGAAGGAGTTCTATGCTACTAGCGGGCAGGCAGGAGAAGCCTTTAATTTGGTCAACATGCACGTGACTTAACTTAGGGAACTACCACAAACCCATATAACACATATTTCCTAACTTGTAAAAGTGTTGCCCAAAATGGCACATTTTCGAAACTTGATTTATAATAAACACGAGATATGTCGAAACCATGATTTCATAAACATGTTATCTTTTCAAAAATCACTTTCAAAGTCTTTTCATAAATCAAATAAAATTTATATACAAAATATGCAGCCCATTCTCAAATCATTCATAAGCAATAAATGCAACACTTATGATGCAATTGGAATCATTAAACTTTCTTGATTCAAAGAAAACATTAGTTGCTTATTTACTCTATTATAAACATGTACCCACTTTGATTTCCTTGCTTATTGACTTGCTCAAAATGCCTCTTCTCTTGTTCCTCTTGCCTTTTTTGATCCCATTCTATAATAACAAAATTCTCACTCAAGAGGGTTTTAAATTGAAAATCCGTCAAAGCACAATCACTAAAATTCATTCTAGAATACTTAAACCCAAACATTTTCTAAACTCTATGAACAAAAATCCTTCCAAAAATCCAAAAGATTTAAAACAATCTTACCTTCATTCTTCACCAAATGAAGGGATATTTGGCTCAAAAGGAAGCTCTTTTCTTCCTCTACCTCTTTCTCTTCTTAAACAACCTCAAAATCTCTCTTGAAGGCTAACAAAATTGAAAACCTAGTTTTTTTTCTTCTCTCTCCTCCTCTTTTTCTTTTCATATTTCTCTCTCTTCCTTATAACACTTTTCGTATTTCTCTTCAATTTTCATTCTTCTCTCTTCTTAAAATACAAGACCACAATTTCATCTTCCTTTTATGTCGTTAATGAGTTCAAAAAGTCCATTTTATTCTTCCTTATAAGCTCATGTTTTTTTAACCTTAAGTGTCTTACCAAAAACACCCTTGAACATTCTGACATAATACTTTCTTCTAGAAAAATGTTCCTAGTTGTCATAAGTTTCTAATGACACTAAAATCAATTAATTTTGTTCAAAACTCTAAAAGTATTGTCCCAAACATTTTCAGACTGTTCTTCTACTGTAACAGTACACTATACTTAAATTCCTCCCCAGAAATTGAAAGTCTTGGAGACTGAATTAAATTTTGATTTCTTCATACAATTTGTAGCTCCATGTCTCTAATTTTTTTTAAATAAGAATCATCTCACTCAGAGCTCTACAGATCAAGATATCATCAAAGTACCCGAGCATGTTCAACAACAGATCAAATTCATACCCTTCCAACCCATACCCTTACGTTGATTCAATCAATCCTTTTCAAAACAACATCAAAAGCTATAAATTTCATGGAGAGGTAGGAAAATGTAATAGGAATCTATTGGTGCAAAATTCACCTCATTTGAAGGTCGGATGACAAAGCTATGGCCAAAAGAATCAATCATGGTTTTCGTCCTCAATCATAGAGAACCTCTCTCGGGACAAATGGAACAGCTATCTCTATAGATGTCAGATTAAAAGCATCTTAGGATGGTTTGAAAGAGGACTTTGAGACCTACAAATTTTGTGAAGACCTTAAAGACAATTTCTATCGTCTGAAGGGTCAAAATGGACTAGGCTATAGGAAGAAATATTCAAAGCAAAGAGTCAGATGAAGCAAAAGGCAGACGAATCAGAAAGTAGACGAAGCAAAAAGTAGACGAATCAAAAAGGAGATGATAGCAACAAGCAGATGAAGCAAAGAGGTAGACGAAGCAAAAGGCAAAAAAATCATAAAGCAAATGAAGCAAAAAGTAGATGAAGCAAAAAGTAGATGATAGCAAGAAGTAGACGAAGAAAAAAGGCAGATAAAGCAAAAGGCAGACGAATCAGAAAGCAGACGAAGCAAAAAGCAAATAGAGCAAAAAGCAGACGATAGCAAGAAGAAGATGAAGCAAAGAGGCGGATAAAGACAAATCAGAAAGCAGACAAAGCAGAAAGCAGACAGAGTAAAAAGCAGAGGATAGCAAGAAGTAGACGAAGCAATAGGCAATCTAATCAACTTAAGACGATGCAACTCTTAAGAAGAAGCAGATTCAACTTAAGACGAAGCAAAGTCAACTTAAGATGATGCAACTCTTGAGACGAAGCGTAGTCAACTTAAGACGATATGATGTCATCACAGATGATACGTCCTTACAGACGATACAACTTGATACTCCTAAGCATCTCCCCTCCTAAGGGCCATAACTTTGAACTCCAATGTCCCAAAATTGCCTACCATATACCGTTGAGATAAAAGGAAGATCTACAACTTCAAGAAGATAACTTTGTCTAAATCTATCTAGATCAATCCAGAATTTCCCATGAAGTTAGAACACGAACTTTACATTCATCCACTAATGTACTACACCCCATTCTCAAATTCATGACAAATTTTGAGATTCTTAGAGACATACACATATATACATATCCTTCATCAACTTACTACACAAATTCAACTTCATTTTTGCTTTTGTTTTACTTCTAACTTTCACCTTAATTTTTCCAATTTCAAAATCTCTTATCCACCAAAAATACCAAAGCAAAACATGAATCTATCCACATTTCTCATTCACTTCTTTACTCTTCTCCATCATTTCTAATTCAAAATTTTCATTCATTTGTTCTAACTTTTAAGAAACGTTTGGGGTCCATGATAAGTTATCTAAGACTTAGAGAAAAAAATAAAAAGAAATTGATTCACAAATGAACACGGAACGTAAATATGAGAAATTGATTCAATAATTGTAAAGCGACAATTTCAACAAAACAAAACAAAACAAAACTGAGCAGTCACACAGGTCACAATGAAAATCCATCAGTAGAGTTAATCAGGTTAGGAGAGAGGGGATTTTACCTATCATTAATATTAATATAGCCATTTATGTATTTACGGGGTGTCAGCTATAGATGGTTGTAGGGTTGATTACTCTCTCTCGAGTTATAACCATTAAACCCTAAATTGTAAACCCTAATTGAGTTATGGAACTTACAATCTCTCAATTCACAAATTATCCCCAATTCTAATTAGTTATAAAGCTCTCTAATAAACAATCGGTTCTTGCAAGGGATCTCTCTTCATGAAATTACCAACTAGATTGATTAAGTGTCCAATTAGATCGCCTAACTCTTATTAATTTGATAGAATCATTTTTATCTAGCTCACCCTCTCGTTTTGTTACCGAAACATGCAAATACATTAATCAATCACAACACCCAAAAACACAACTAAATCAACATTAACTCAAAGTAAAATCTCGAAGGAGAGTTTAAGTCATTATTAACAATTCGAAATCCATTCCCAAATAATCCATCTTAACTTTATACATTTAAATGAAAAAGGAAATAAAGAGAAAATGGAACTTAGGATGGACAAATCGGGAAGGCAGCAACGTCGGGATACGATCTGATCTAAGGAGCGGTGGCATTAGGATCCACTTCTTCTTCCTACGTCTTCCATTTCTTCTTCTTCTCTCTTTATTTTTCTCTCCTTTTAGGGTTTCCAAGAGTGGCTGAATGTAAAGCTAATTTTCTGTGCCTCTTTATGTTCTTTAAATTGCCTTTTATGTTTTAGGTAACCCTAGGGTCTTTTTGGGGTCCAAAAGGTCCAAAAAGTTCCTCGAAATGTGATTTTCCTAAGCATCTATATGTCTGCTCGATGCAAGCCACATCCGTAGCCATATAGGCCATAATTTTGGCCCACATCTAATCCTTTTGTCATGATCGTGGCCACGATTATGGGCCATTAATTCGGCCTGAATGTCTTTTAAAACTCCTTCGTTCTTCGATATTGACCTTAAAACACTAGGAAAAACATCAAGCTACCTCAAAAACAAATGCAAAGCTTATACTAATCCATAAAACACTTAAAACAAAAAAATTAACAAACTAACAAAATTCCAACCTAAACACATACTTAATGATCGAATTAACAACTAAACACATATCAAACTATGCCTTAAACATAATGCAATTTACACTTATCAACATCCCTACGCTTAAACGTTTGCTTATCCTCAAGTAAACAAAACAAAAAGCAACACAAAAACACAAAGCACACGACGCAATAATGAGGCAATAGCTTGAACTTCACAAAACAAATTTCACTCTAAACACAATCATTCAAGTTGTTCTAACATATTAACAAGCGAAACATGCGTCTAAGCACCTTAGACTAAATATACAAACTAATCAAAATTTTAATGTTGAGTCTATTCACCACTATCACTTGCACACAAACATTGATAATCATTCAATCAAAATAAAAGTGTAGCTATTCCTTAGTAGGTTTTCATAAAAAATCAAGTTACTAACAAGTTTGGCAAGTTTTTATTTGAAAACATTCTTTTTGTTAATTTTTCTTTAAGCACATGCACTTAGTCTTTTTACGTGGAGGCAAACATTTGTGATGAATGTCGATCTAGTTACTGAACTAAGTCATGTTGTTATTAAACTGCTTGGTTAGAATGTCATTATAACGTTTTTATATGAAGGAACACATTTGTGATGCATTTCAATCCGGTTACTTAGCTACATAACATTCTCAACTGGCTACTAGCTCTATTCATAACCCAAAGGCTAGCAGAATAGTTATTTTAGTTAAAATTTATACAATTTTTTCTTAAACAAAAAATTTTTCCGACCTTATTCCTTTAGCTAATCATTCTCATAAAAATGTACTAATAATGCCACTTATTTGATTGGCCTAAAATTATAAATGAGATTGGAAAATTCCTAGGGTGAATGGACTAACATCATATCCTAATTAACCAGTATATTTAGCCCGAAGTAACTTAGGTCACTAATTTCACAAGCTAATAAATCTTCACACTAACATTGATGCATTCACACAATTCACAATATGTAAAATTCACACTCAAAGAAAAACACACAACTGATAAGTGTAAATTGCATCGTGTTTTAGGGCATAATTGATATGTGTTTAGTTGTCAATTCAATCATTTAGTATGTGATTAGGTTAGAATTGTGTTAGTTTGTTATTTATTTATGTTTTAAGTGCTTTATGGGTTAGTATAAGTCTTTGAGCTTAATTATTATGTTTTTGAGGTATCTTGACATGTTTGCTAGTGATTCAAGGTCAACATCGAAGAACGGTGAAGTTTCAAAGATATTCGAGCTGAAACAACAGCATAAGATCATGGCATGTCAGGCCACGATCGTGATAGAAGCACTAAAGTTGGCCCACGATCATGGCCTGAATGCCACGATCATGACAGAAGTGTAAGGAACAACCTATAATCATGGCCTGCATGCCACGATCATGATAGAAGACTAGCATGTGGTATTTAGGAGGGCTGGTTTAATTACCGTGGAGGTAATTAGTTTAATTCTTTAGTTTAAGGCATTTAGTTAGTTTTTTTATTTTCTATTCTTACTTTCTTTCTTTCTATTTCTGAATCCATGCTCTTATATAAGCAAAAGAGTCACGAGAAGCTTGAGTCGTGTAGTTGAAACCTTAGAGCTAGATATCACTCAATTAGAATGATTAATTAGCAAAGCTTGGTGTGAAAAAGAAGAAGAAAGCCCAAAAGCAATAATGGCCAAGGAATTTTAGCAAAATTTGTATCACGAAGGGAACTAAGGATGTCACCAAATAACCCTTATGGATTTCATGAGACTAGGGTTCAATGAGGCTAACCAAGGAGTAGCTAGGCCACCCATACAAGCAACCTCGTTCGAAATTAAACTAGCCCTCCTAAACATGCTTCAACAAAATGTGCAATTCCATAGACTAACGAATGAAGAACCCTAATGCACATATAGTAAATTTCGTTGAAATATGTGATACCTTTCGGTACCATCAGATGTCAAAGGATTCGTAAGAATTAGGCTTTTTTCCTTTCACCCTAAGAGATAGAGCAACGGCTTGATACCACTCCCTCAACTCAGCCAATGTCACTACTTGGGATCAACTAATTCGTGCCTTTTTAGACTAGTATTTTTCCCTTACCAAGACCATGAAGATTATCAAGAAGGTTACCAATTTCTAGTAAAGTGATAGAAAATCGATCTATGAAATGTGGGGAAGATATAAGGATTTGCAACGAAAATGCCACACGATAATTACCTAAGGAGTTCTTATTGCAAACATTCTATAATGGAGTAATCCTATATATAAGAGGCATGATTGGTGTAGCTTGAGGAGGATCACTGATGAGAAAGACGGTAGATGAAGTATAAGAGCTGTTAAAGGAGATGGCTAGTAATAGCTACCTATGGACCAACAAGCGGAGTAGACAATCCATTACTTTCACAAAAAGGAATTGCGGCTATTGATTAAATGACGGAGTTACAAGCAAAAATTGATAACTTAACTCGATAGCTCAACAACATGAAGGCTTCATCCTCA
This sequence comes from Erythroxylum ulei, assembly GCA_027564395.1. Classification (NCBI taxonomy): domain Eukaryota; kingdom Viridiplantae; phylum Streptophyta; class Magnoliopsida; order Malpighiales; family Erythroxylaceae; genus Erythroxylum; species Erythroxylum ulei. The sequence continues at coordinate 22,817,804 of JANITX010000009.1, read as the reverse complement.
ACTTTAGTAAAAGCCATGCAACTAAAGTGTAAACTCTGTGGACAGATAGACCATGATACGGTGGGTTGCTTCTTGATGAAGGATATCAAATAAAAATAAGTTAATTATATGGGAGCTTAATATAGACAAGGAGGGGGAAACAATCCCTACTTCAAAGTAGAAGAATCATCCTAACTTCTCGTGGTCGATCAATGTTGGAGGACAGTTCAAACCTCAAGGACAACTAGGATTTCAACAAGATAAACAGAGACCAATGGATGTGCATAGGAGGCTTGAAAGCAAGTTTGAGCATGTCATTAAGAATCACGCTTCTTCAATACATAATCTGGAGATCCAAGTAGGTCAACTAGCAGAGTCAATTTTAACTCAAAATGTAGGAACCCTTCCAAGTAATAACGAGTCTAACCCAAAGGAACGAATCATGGCTATTACTCAGACCCAAGGAAAGAAACTTGAACAAGTGAAAGAAGATGCATATAATTGAGAAGGACAAGCAATTATGGAATTCCTTCTAAAGGAGCTCGTAATTAAGCCAATCAAGAAACCTCGACCTGAATTTCTATATCCTATTCTAGCTTAGAGGAAGTCAATTTAAAGTAAGGAGGTGAGGAATGCTAAGGAGATTAAATTAAACAATGTTAAGGACATAACAAAACATCTACAAATAGGGCTTACACTAAAGAATCAATCAAGAACAAGGTTAAGGAGCACATAGTGGAAGAAAACCCTAATATACCATAGAAGAAAGAGGATCTAGGGGATTTTTACATTCCTTGCAGTATCAATAGAGTTAAAATAGACAGACATTCATAGATTTAGGAACGAGTATTAATATGATGCCTTATACCGTTAGTCAAAAATTGGTCTTAGAAGAGTTAGAACCCACAAAGATGCTAGTGAAGATGGCGGACCTAATAGTTCATTGACCGTAGGGTATTATTAGGATGTGCAAGTACAGATTGATGTTTTTACCTGCCCCACAGACTTCTTTGTATTGGATATTGGAGAAGATGTGGAAACCCCTATGGTCCTTGAACGACCGTTCATGACTACTACTCGCTCAAAAATTGACATTAATGTGGGTAAACTAACTTTGAGGCTCAGAAAGCATAAAATAACCTTCACTGTGTCGAAGAATGAAAACAGTTCTCCCTTAATTCCAGCTAACATCAAAGAACCTAAACCTCGAGGACAATGGGAAGATATTGAGGATCCTAGGAATGCATTTAGAAAGAAGCGATCACAGAGGAGAAAGCGGAGGAAGGTGAAGCAGAAGGAAGCTGGAACCTAGGGCATGGTAGCTCATATACAAATGGTAAGATCGATGAGTGCACTATTATTTCTCTATTCATTTGATCCACTTAAAGCACCAGAAGAGCATAGAGCTACCGACGCT
>JANITX010000009.1:22778787-22795425 GCA_027564395.1 Erythroxylum ulei | reverse complement strand
AAATTTCCAATGGCTCTAATTAATAAATCCTAAAATCATGTATCTAATTTTCCATTGCCATTGGACAGTAATTTTTTTACTACCGGTAAACAATTATTCTGCCCCTTGGCATTTTTCCTAGTCCAGAAATTACCCCGAAATTTCAAAAAAAATTCTAAAATTCTCCAAAAATTCGAAAACCACAATGACCCTCTCCAACACAATTTTTCATGCACACAAATCACATTTTTAATAAAAAATCACATTTATTAGCAATTATACCGAGAAATGTCATGAATGCATGTACAATCATTTTCGTGTGCAAAATTTACTATTCACGTGTATGTTTATGCTGTATTATGCATGAACATGTAAAGACATTTCTAAGCACTCATTAACCACTCCGAATTACTATTTTACCGTCCCCGTCGGTGATGGGATGTTACAGTTATTTTATTTTGACTAGCGTAACGACGCGCGGTCAGTATTTTTAAAGAAAATAAAATCATAGGAAAATTGCTTCCTTTCTTGTAGGAACATTCTTAGTAAACTTTCCTTATTAACATCTGGGAGGATCTTACCTTTTTTAAACAATTAGCTTCAAAAAAATTTGTTCTAACAAAGATGATATTGAAATCCAAACTCAACTCAAAATTAAGATGAAGCAATAGCTAGTTGAAGAAATTGACTATTTAAAGAAGAGCAACAGTACATGTGAAGTAACGAACATACACAGACTTTCGAAAGTGAGATCACTCTATCAAGAGATAAATTTTTATTTAAGAACTTAGTTTTGATTTTACATATTATTTTTCTATGAGATTTTAGAAGCTTATTATACACTTCAAGTATGGAAGGTTGGATAACCTTGAAAAATATATACTTATGAGCTTAAAGAGGCTCGTCAAATTTAATACTCGGATTCTTATCGTGAAATACTTAAGCTAGATACTTGAGGGTTGGACATAGGCTTGGTTATTAGCTAAACCAGTATAAATCTACTGTGTCATTCTTTCTCTCTTCCTAAATTTTAAATTTTTGTGTTATAAGTTTTTGTTTTAAAAGGCTCTTTCAGTTTTTCAATAAGCTCCTTTTTCTATAAAGCAAGAGATTCTTTTCACTTTAAGCATCAAGAGGCTCCTATTAATTAATAGGCTTATTTCTATTAACAGGCTCCTATTAATTAACAGACTTATTTCTATTTGAGCTCTAGCAGGCTCCTATCGATTGACAGGCCCCTTTCTTTGTGAGCACAAATAGGATCCTTTCGATGAATGAACTTCTTTTGTTTTTTAAATAACTAACAAGATCCTTTCTTTTTAAACGTTAACAGGCTCCTTTCGAAGTTTAATAAGACCTTTCCATTTATCAACCCTTTTTGTTTAAGAGGGATGTTGTAAAGATTTAAAATACCTTGCAAATTTTTTACACACAATTAACCCCCCCTCCCTCTTGCGTATGTTTGCTTTATCATAATTCATGTTATTCATCTTGTGTATGCTTCTCTCTCCAAACTTCCCTTGATATGTAGCCAGATTTTTATGATTAGAGACAGATAGCTTTTTTAAAGACAACTAATTGATTGAATTAATAGGAAATCAAAAGAATGTACATCTCAAATTTAGTAAGGAAGCTTTAGCAGATTCTAATAGGTCTTAGAAACTAAAATGTTGACAATTGTAGTAGGAAACCAAATGTGGACAAGATTACACATATATTAAGCAGAGGAAAAGATAAACCTTAGTTAATAGGCAAATTAAAGCATAACTCTGGTGAAAGGTGAAATAGTCTATTTGTAATTTTCTCAATACAACATGATTACTTACCAAAGAGCCTTGAGTTCCTTTATTGCCATAAGGAGTAAGCCAATGAGCCAAATGCCATCTTAGATAGCTTCAAGTCTCCTTTCTACCTCATTTTTAAACATGCAACATAGTTGGGGATAGACATCTAACCTAAAATGGAGATGTGCAAATTAAAAGTAATCAATAATGGGATCATACCCTAATGGTGTAATCACAATAAAAGAAAAGTTGATTTAAACATTCCTGAGATCATTGCCATAATATAAAATTATAGTCAGCCATATGAAATTTTATCCTGTCTTTTGTATTTAGACTTCTTTAAGAAGCTAACCAAAATATGAATGAATGAGAAGGAATGATATGCAAGTCCCATATAAGCTTAAATTAAGAGAAGGGAGTAGTAGTCTCTAAAAATATCTCCTTACAGGAGGCAAAGGTACACCTATTGGATTTACCATCTTTCCAGATAATGTAGTCATATTTAGATTGTTCAGGGAGGCATGTTAGCCAATTAGTGGTGATAGAATCACTTCCTCTTAAAGAGAAAGGTCAAGACCAGTTAGTATTTTGCGTAAGAGCCTTTACTTTGGCCTTACTAAGGATTATTGTTCTAGAGCTAGCCATATCACTAATTCTACACAAAAGGCCCAAGGAGTGTCAATTAGCATACCATATATCAATAGCCTAACCATTTTCAACTTTGTGGAGCATAAAAGGTTGTATTATCTTCATCAATCTAAGAACTTTTTGGAATGTCCAAGACTGCACCCCAATAGGTGAAATTGCCCAATTGCTTTCTCTTTTCAGGAAATAACTATGTACCTATTTCACCTATAAATTCTCTTTCTTTGCATAAAGTTTAATAATCTCTTAGACAACAAGACTTTTCTCATTTTCTTGATAAAAGTGATACCAAGTCCACCTAATTGTTTGGGCTGACAAAGCAAGGACCATCTTATCAAGGAATTATGCTTAAAGAGACAACTGCATTCTATATGAAACCTCTAATTAATTTATTAATGTTTTTCATGACTCCTTGGGAATAACAAGGTCAGAGCACCAATATATATATATATACTACATAAGACAAAAGTAGTTAATTGAAGCCTTCCTCCCTATGACAAAGCTCTATTGCACCAAGCATGTGATCTTCTTTGAATTAAGTTGACTAGGGGGCTACATTAAGTAGTACTTTGTTTTACTGATGAGATGGGGACCCCCAAATACTTAAAATGAAGCTTATTTATCCTCAGTACCATAGAGGCAGCAAAGTTACTAACACTTAAATAGGTTCAATAGATAACATGTTAGAGCTTTTCATTAAATTAGAGGTAAGACTTTAAACAATTTTAAACATTTATAGAGAATTAATGAGTATTATAATTAAAGATTGATTATCACCAAAGAGCATAAGAAGATCATCAACAAATAAAAGCTGGGAGATTTTGTGTTTGCCACACTTGTAATGGTACTTAAAATCAGGATTTTTACTAATATGAAGTGTAGTGATCCTTGAGAGGACTTTTATAGAATCACCCTTCCTAAGACCCTAAGTAGCCTTAAATACTCTAGTTAGTTCACCATTAACCATGACAACATAAGATAGATTTAATGCACGCTAAGATCTAGTTTACAAGGCATAATTTTGGTCAGTTTTATTGATGTTATAACCCCCGAATAACTCATGTACAATAAGTATATTGTCACTAATAGATCTACCTCCTATATAAGCTCCTTGACTAGGATTGATAATTTCTCCAAAAATTTTGCTTATTATCCAAAATCTTTGAGATTAGCTTATAGAACACATTAAAATATGCAATAGGTCTATAGTCATTCAGATAGCTACACAAAGCCACACAACTGTATCCTTTAAGAACAACGTCAATCTTTCACTTATATACCTCGATTCATCTAATTTCAACTCCTTTTAAGTTATGAAGGAAATTAGAACATAAAAATATAATATAAATGAATTAATTATCAAAAATAATAAGAACTCTAAAATAAACAAACAAAATGCGTTAAATATGGGAACAAAAATATAGTCTATTTAGCATTTATTAGGCATCAAAGTTTCATCCATTTGAATTTATTAGACTTACCATGTTGTGTAAAAAGAATGTGGTGGCTGGTTTTCTAATGAATAGAGGAGAAAATAGTCATGTGAAGCTTATTTCTTTGGGAAGCAACATCAAGAAAAATCTCCAGTAAGTAAAGCCTAGAGGACTATTAAAAAGTTAATGTTGGTATATGCAGATATATATGGGCCAATGAATATACTCTCTTTAAATAAAAGTAAGTATTTCTTAATTTTTATAGATGATTTTTTTATAATGATAAAATTTTATTCTTTAGTAGAAAATTCAAAATCTTCTTATTACTTCAAGAAATTTAAAGAAATTTTTAAAAAGAAAAAGAGTTTTTCTATCAAGAAACTAAGAATTGATTATGGATGCAAGTTCATATCCACAAATTTTACTTTCTATAATAACCATGGGATCCAAAGGCAACTCACTACCAGCTATACACCTTAGCAGAATACCATAATGAAGCATAAGAATATAATAGTTGTAAAAGTTGCAAGAAGCATGTTAAAGGAGAAAAGGCATTAGAATAAGTTTTGGGTTGTATTTATAGTTGTTGCAATTTACTTATTGAACAGAAATAATTTACTTATTGAATAGATTTCTAGCTTAACTTGTCCAACAAATGACACCTTATGAAGCTTGGCATGGTAGGAGACCTATCGTAAGCCATTTAAGAACATTTGGTTATATAGCTTATGTTTCATACTTTCTAAGTTAAGAAGTAATTTGGATAAGAGCATAATATGTATTTTTGTTGGCTATAGTGGAGAAACTAAATGTTATAGGCTATATAACCCAAACAGTAACAAGTTATATATTAGTCATGATATTGTATTAATGAAAATGAAGCCTAGAATTGGGAAGTCTTGCTAATACAAATAATAAGCAGAACAACTCTTGAGCCATTCAGACTTGAGAATCCAAATAAGACTCCATCCTCTCCAAATTCCACACTAAGAAGGGTAAAGAGCCTTGATGAAATTTATACTTTTTGTGGACATGCTTGCTTTGGCTTGGAACGATCTTATTTTAAAGTAGTTGGAGAAAAGGAATGGTGTGAGGTCAAAAAAGGAGAAATTGCAACCATTGAGAAGAACATGCGTAGTCATTGGTAGATTTACCCAAAGGAAAAGAAGCTATCGGTTTTAAATGGATCTTTAACTTAAAGTACAATGCTAATGAATCATTGCAAAAACACCAAGCTAGACTTGTAAAGGGATATTCACAAATCCTAAGTATTGACTACACAAAAATCTGTAGTCCTATTTTTGCCTACATTTCTTAATGGTGATCTTGTTAAAGATGTGTATGTTGAACAAACACAAGACTTTGAAGAGAAAGGGGACATGTATAATGTTTACAAGTTACATATATATAGGCTTGGCAAATACCAAGAGCATAGTTTGATAAGATTGATACTTGCTTTACTAATAAAGAATTTTATAGGAGTCTCGTTAAACCAACCTTATATATGAAAAGTATTGACAACGACTTTTTAGTTGTAAGTTTGTACGTTAATGATATTTGAAATCCCTTTTAGTAATGAATGAATTAAAAAAAATCAATGACGCTAATATTTGAGATGTCTGTTTTGGGTATTTTACATTCTTTCTTATGATTGAAATTTTTGCAAGGTTTAAATAAATTTGTGATTCATCATAAAACACTAATGAGACATTATTGAAGAAATTTGGTATAGTATATTGCAAACCTACTAAGATACTATTAAATACTAATGAGAAGCTTTTGTTGAATGATGGGATTAAAAAGATAAATAAGAGACATTTTAGGAGTCTAGTTGAAGGGCTTACCTGTACCACCAACACAAGACCACATATTATGTTTGCAGGCAGTCTGACTTTCAGGTTCATGCACAAGCATCGTTTCGTAGCAATCAAGAGAATTATGGGATACGGCCAAGGCGCAATAGCATTGGACATATAAGTTAGTACAAAGAAAACCCCTATAATCTTATTAGTGTCAATAACAATGCAACCCAACCTATGCAAATGATAAAAAGAAGCACAACTAATTACATTTTTTGTCTTACTTCATGATTAATTTCCTAAACATCAAAAACCCAAGAATTTATTATCTTGTCAAGTACTGAAGTAACAGTATATAGCTACCTCAACAGCAGCCTATAACGCCACTTAATTGCTTAAAATCTTGAAACATCTTAAACACAAATTTATGATCTTTTGTAATTAACAAGCCAATGTCCAAAAATATAACTAAAAAATCACCACTTCATCAAAAAAACTTATTTTGGAAGGAGAGAGGAAATTGCAAAACTGTAACAATAACGTGCAACCAGAAATTTGCACAAAAGCCTTGTCCAAAAATAAATTCAGAGAATTCATATTGATGATAGGAGTTCAATTTCACGTTGGAATTAAGTGTTCAAAATAATCTCAACTTGCTCTGACTTTGGTCTGGGAATGTCTCTGTTGTTGCTGTCATTAATTGGGTCCACGTTTGCCTCTGTAGTTGAGATTTTTCCGTTATAAAGTGCTGGTACCTGTGTGTTTGGTAAGAGAATATTTAGAGACTACACCCCAAGGGTTTGTTTTAATTCCTCTGTTTTAACGTTAATCCATCATGAATAAATGTCTTCCTTTGATTGTCTGAAATGGTTAGCTAGCCCCACAAGACAGTATACCAATGACTCAACCTATAAATTCTTGAAACCTCCTTTACAGAAAGTACCGTGACATAAGCGAGTATAATTCAAAAGAAGTAGACCGAGGTGCATCTTTATCCTCTAGCTTGCTCTCCTTCAAAAGTTACAAACCCGTGATAAACTCTCATACCTCCAAACTCCTAATCACTGTTTCTTATATTTAGCGGCAAATGAAACCAATGATCACTTGTTTTTTGCATGTCTATTCTCTAAATTGGTTTGGGACCGATGCATCTCACACTTTCACTTACATGTTCCTATTCAGCCAACTCTTCCTTCTATTCTCTCTTGGTTTAATATTTCCTCCCAGTCAAGACCTTCAGACGCCAACGATTTCTCAATCATTCTATCTACTATTGTTTACCATATATGGGCTGAAAGGAATGCTAAAACCTTCAAAGATGAAGCCAAAGATGTTGGGAGTGTGAGCCTCAAAGTAATCTCCCAAGTTATGGGCATTCAGAGCTCAAACACCTAGAAGAAATAACTCAAATAGAAAGTGTCAATTTCACTAACATTTATCTTCTGCAGGTTTGATAGCGCAGAAACTTCATTTGCCAAACTGCATGTGAATCACTGTCATAAGAGCAGGAGGAGAGTTGGAGGTTCAAATTTCCTCCAGACTTCATAGCAACAAAGTGGCAATATCCATGAAGATCTCCCAAGATTTTCAAGATAGATTTCTTCTTTAGACAAGCAGAAGACTAAGGAGATTACCATATAGCTTTTGTTTTCTTATGTTTGTGTCGTCTTATTTGGCTTGTGGTTCGGATTATTGGAGGTTAACATATGTCTAGTCCCTGTTGGGTTCTAATGTAGCTGAGGTTGGAGCATTGGTGTGCTGAATTGGTCTGAAAGTGAGGGTAAGATGTAAGAAGTTTTGGAGCTTCTATGTTTTTTTTTTAGTACGTTCCCTTGTGAAATCAAGCCCCTTTATTCAACATGTGCATACGGATAGGATAGTTTGTTTCTTGTGCCTTAAGAGACCAATGATTGAGTAGTCTCTAACGTTATACATCCCTTTAGATCTGTATAAAATTTTCTGAGTTAACAAAAAAAAAAAAAGGTCTTCTTCAGAGTTGGTTTTCTTTCAGGCTGTTCCATCATATAATGAATTGACTGACGCCTATGCCATCCAAATTGTGTCACCTGCGAAAACATCGTAACAGTTAGGTTAAGAATGTGAGATTAATTCATTTATATGCATTTCACGTATCACATACAAGTCCTCACGTATATATCAACATGTATGTATATATATATATATATCAAAACATAGGCGGAAGCATAACCGAAACAAAGATCATTTTCTGTCTTGAAACTTAGCGACATGTGATTAAATAAGTTTCTGATAATTCAAGCCCTTATCATATCAAGTACAATAGCATCAAAAGTTCGAGAGAGAAATCTTTGCCTAAGAGTCGAGAAGAATTCTTTATACTGAAAGAGGTCGATCTTAACTTGGGTCGCTGCCTCTACCATAACTGCAACTTTGTCGTTGCACCCATTTGGCAGGGTACCAGGTAGACGAGGTTTATTAGTATTTAAGCCCTCTCTATGAGATCTAATCTAAAGACAATTTCTAGCCAAACCTTGAGCTGAAGACGCGGGCTTTCAAGGAATGCTCAAGTATTGAAGAAATGACAGGTGGGTTATATTTAATACTGCATAGTTCACTCTTTTTGCTTGTCGTCTATTATCTTCTAAAAAGGCAATAGCAATTTCTGCTTGCACTCTACATGCTTGGCTAAATCCAGGAAATTCAAGAAATATTTACAGATAAAAAAAGCATAAGCAAAGCGCTAATTATACATAAATTTCAGGATTAAGAAATCAAGGTCTCTCTTTCTTATGACTTTAGCTCTTATTTCTAGTTTTAGGTTCCTTGTTTCTCCCACCCAATACAAAGTCTAGCATCTGATCGCACCCATTATGCTCCCAATTCTATCAAACCAAAATCACAAGCAAAATGAACTTAAAAGAGTTTTTATAATATAATTGAAGTAGATTAATGATGAATATTTGCTCCTATCATTCTCCAACATGAATTTTAACTCCTGTGCTAATATAATATATAACATCATTAATAATAAACCAACTTAAAACTGATCGAATTTGATTTTGAAGTGAACAAATTTAATCTTCTAAAAATCTTTGTAAAAGCAATAGCATACCTTCAATGATGCAATTCAAAGTTTTTTTTTACCTTTTAATGCTAAACACAAAATATTGATAATTATATGTAATAAAAAATTCGATGAAAAATTAAAATTTTTAAACGTCAGATATGAGTGGATGGTTAAAGGATCAGCGGAAACCGGCCCGTGCGCCATCGCTGGACTAAAATGCAGAAAGATGCTCATGAAATGAAACTCTATAGAAAAGATGATCTATAAACGGTCCAAATGTTAACTTACAAAGAGTTGATGGCTGCCAAAAGTTGAACCATCTTAAGAGTCGCTTATAAAGAGTTGATGGCGGCCAAAGTCGAACCATCTTAGAGTCGCTTACTCTTAAAGTTCCTGAACTAGTTAAACATCAAAAGGAACGGTAAAATGTCACTTGCATGTTTCAATCATCTAAAACAATGACCCCTGAACCAGATTTCTTAGCAGATGATGGGTCCGCAGAGGCTGGAGCATCAGAATATGATTCTTTCGTTATATCCTCCATCTCAGTATCTTCTGAATGACTTGGATTTTTCAGTTGCGGAGCAAGAATTTGATTCATCTGCTCACTGATGGTCTCCAATGCTTGAAGATTCTGTTTCAGCTGGGCACTTGCCGGCTGGTTCGACAAGGATGTCTGAATTGATTCATTAACATCTTGCTCAACTATATTGCACATCTGTCCAAAAAAAAAGGAAAGGAACATACGTTAGTTAACAGCATGATATTCACTGAGTATCAGTCAGTCAATTTCTATATGTATGTACCTTGTTATAAAGATCAGCCAGTTGGAGTCTATCTGGATCATTGTCATACGCAGCTGCTTGAATTTCTTGGGGGGCTACATATAGGACATACAAGTAAAACCCACAAAATGTTATATCCATAAGCAAATAAAATAAACAATAACAAGCTCCTATTTTGATGATCCTTCCTCGTGACAGAAAAAGAAAACCTTTTTTTTGATCATATCTTAGTCCTCGTGAAATCACATGTAACAATAACTTACTTATTGCTTCTAGTTGAGGCAACTGATCAATGACGTGAGAGCCAATTTCAGTTTCCAAAGACCCCAAATTTGATGTCTCTGCTTCTTTACCTTCACCTTCAGCTTCTTCCGGATCAGTTTTTCTTTCAGCCTGAAAGCATGAAGAAAGAGGCAGGATGCGAAAGCAAGTCAAGTATCATATAATTCACAATTATAGTACATCCAATTTCTCCTGTAGACTATTCTCTTCTGCACATGTAAGTATCGGACTGTTGTAGATAATTTTGCATCATGAAACAAATATTAAGGTGATAATAGGGGATCCTTAATTTTCTTGTCATGCTAAACTATCCGTAAATGGATTTATTCCTCAGGTAAGATCTTTATATCTATTTTTGTTTATCAAGTCTCATCAAAGTGTATACAAACAAATAGGGCAATTTTCATTTCTTGTACAGAAGTTTCGATAAAAATTGGAAATGCCCTATAATAATGAACTTTTTTGACTGTAAATGAAGCAGGAAATTTATCATATGTCACGCAGAGTAAAATTGCATAAAATAAGCATACATAAATGAAGAAAAGAAAGAAATAAAGCTGACAAAGAAACAAAAACCTAAAAAAATACGAATTTGTTGCTATTCATTGCACCTTCATCTTAGGAAGCCGTATCCATAATAACATTCCAATTTCCATTCAAACAGAATATATATAAGATTCAAGTCTGGTAGCTGCCATAATAATCCAACTTACATAGAAAATTTTCTGATACTCTGCATTCAGACCTTTTTCCAAAAGGAGAACTCTTTTCTTAATGAACTCAACCTGCCTTCTCTGCATATCCCTGAAATGATAAAGTATAGAAGAATCTTGAAACAACTGTGATTGGTTAGTACCACCAGCGACCTGGGTTCCATCAGTTGCTGAATCATTCCCAGTACTGTTTCCTTGGGCCATGGTGGTAGAAGATTCTGCATTAGGCACACTAGGACCACCTGGCACTTGGAAAGCACCTTGTCCTTGCATAGGAAGAGAAATAAAGGGAAGATTCAACTCCTTGCAAATCACTTCCTGAATCCTCAAGTCCTTGTCATCAACAATCGCTTGCCACCTTCCATATCCATGCCTAAAAGTTTGAAGTGAGGTAAATCAATAACAAAAGAAAGATTGCTTTTTCAGCCATCAGCAGCTTCCCACAGAGCTCATTTTTCATAAACACTGAAGACAGCTTTAGCCTTTGTTAGCTCATTCAATCAATAAAACTGTATTAAATAACATCATTACCACAACATTTTCCAAGAAAAGGTCACAGTTGCCAGCAGCTAAACTCGAATCAACTTGAATAATGTTTATTTGAGTTGTTAATTTTGAATTTGAATCCTCATATTTCCAGGAAACATCTCAGAAAGGAACCTGGTCTAGATGCAATCTCTTCCTCACTACAACATGCCTACAGTTCATCCAACGCTATGCACATGCACAATACTTCAAAAAAGGCATACCAAAGCTGATAATGGTGCTTTCCAGCAGGTCCAAATAAAAATGGCAAAAACATCAATCATTATGTCCAACATAACCCTATTCAATGACTATCAGTTAAGAATGTCTAATGAAGAGTTTAAGAAACACAAAAGACTGCAAAGGAATCTAAATCACAGAAGGTAATCATGGAAATGATCTTTGAAAGCCTTCATTATTAGTCATTAAACCAAGCCAAATGACATATATGCTCAAATCTCAGAGAGAAGATGTTTCTGCAAACACAGATACAAGGAAATTGCATAACAAATTTTAAAACTGCTATACACATATTTAAAATATTACAAAAGCTTACTTTAGAACTGCACGAAGTAGCAACAAATCATGTTCTGCTTTCCAAAATTTCCCCCCTTTAAGTCCCGGGTAGCGTAGAAAAATGTCCTCTGTAAACATGGGAGCTCCTTGGTTCTCTTGTGCAAACTTTACCTATCATTCCGAGATCAAAACAATCAACCATCCACTTACCTTCAAACAATGCTTAGTTTAAAATTAACTCCTACTTATGAGACTCAAGCATCTTAATCAAGGTTTCATCATTCCATTAACTTACCTTTTCATCAACCAAACTTAGAGTTGCTATCCTAACAAGGACATCTTGGACCCTAAGACCTTCTTTTGGAACACCATCTAAAACAAAGATCAATGACAGGAGCAACATATATTTGATAAGGATGTAAAACATCAAGTTCACAAACAAAAAGTGAAAAAAGTGCCGAGCATTGAGTACCTGTAAAAGTATCTGTCTCGTTATTTTCTTCCACAATGTGAGTCAAGAATAATTTCCCGTAACTGAACTCCAGGGGAATACCATAATCAGGTGAACCAGATAGGCACAACAACCAATACAAAAACAAACAATAAACAAGCTTATAAAATTTAATATTTATCCCAGAAAAGATACTGCTACTATACTGGCAGTAAATGCTGAAAATCCTTCTTAGTACAGAGATATTTCATGGTTTGTGTGCATTAAAGGTCATCTTTACAATTCAGTATACATACAACAAAAACAGCAATGCAGCCTTGTCAGTGAAAATACAAAAGTGTACAAGCAGACTCACACCTTTCTTAAAAGTAAATAAAGTGCAATCATCTGAATAATATTTCACAAAGCTCGTGACACAGTTGCCAATTCTTAAGTGTTTAATTAGTTGTACTCTCCCACAGAATTAGATCAATACCTTTCAATTTCTTTATATGTCTTCTGTTTCAGGCGGGGTACGAACTCCTTCCAATCATATTCTCCAACCCCAAATCTGTAACAAATAGGTTGTTTTGGTAAGATAAACAAAACATCAGAACTAAATGTAAATGTCCTACAACCTTAAATGAACTCGACACATATGCAACAACAGATCTATGGACGTGAAGATCTTAAATTCACAATATCGAGAACTCTTTCTGAACATCCAAAAAAGGAAAAATAAGTCTAACCTCATCAAAATTTGCACGAAAGCTGCCCTTTGATTTTGATTGAAACCCAACACTTTAAATGATCTGCCCTCACCTTCCATCAAAGGAATTGGCTCCGTACTATCCACTGCAAAAAGTTTCCTCACATTTCAATTGTTAACCAAAATCATGTCACCAAAATTCAGGTGACAAAGGACAGGACGGTAGAAGTTACTTCGAGATCTCTTTTTGTAAGTCCTTTTCCCAGACAGAGTTCCAGTTGAAGCTGTTTCACCATCAGTCAAGTCAGCTTCATAATTATCATCCTCGCCATCAGAGCTTACATCTTCCAGACCAGCAAGGTCATCTTCTTCAACAGAGACCATCTGAACAATTCAGAAAGCATATGGGATTAGGATTTCTCTATCCTTTCTAGATATCACAATAATGTACTTAAAAATGCATGATTTAGAGTTTAATGCCTAACTGAACAACGAATCTATGGATCACAACCTAGTGCATTATAACTTTTTAAGTGAAGCACTGTAAGTGCTCTATATCCGAAAAACTTTAGATCCGGGAAACCAATAGCAAAATTCAATTTAAAAGTTACAGATAAAACAAAAGAAAATAAGATACCTGCTTACGGCTTCTCTTTCCCTTTCCCAGTGAATTTGATTCCTCAACTTTGTGCACTTCATATCTGTCCTTCAACAATTCCTCCCAGAAATTTGTTCTTTCTGAACTGTTCATGGCAGACTTGGCTTCCCTGGCTGCCTTTTGAGCTTCGGCTTCTGCTGCAGCCTCCGCTTCATCAATATACTCAAAATTTGCAACCTGAAACAAAGAGGAATGCTCTGCTTCATCCCAAAAATAAAAACTATAAATCAGAAAGAAAAAACGTGCAGATCACAGAATCTGAAAGATTTCATAGCATCGATTCGACAGTAAACACTAATAAGCATTCAGAGATGGCTCCAAATGAAACTAAACCGGTAAACAACATCAGGCCCCACTCACTTCTGCATCTATCACATCACTCTCACACCAAGGGAGGTTCAAATCGGGAAGATTCACCATAACTCCTCTCAAGGAAAATTTACCAAAACACTTTATCGACTCCCTTTTCTGTTCTGACTCACTATTTTAATGACTGTATATACACCGGCACGAGAAAATCATGTACACAATTTAAAATCAAATCTGAGAACACCCAAAAAAAAAAAAAAGCAACCAAAAGAATCCAACCCTTGACCCTGCTGCCACAATCGGTCCACGTAAGCTACCAAGTTAGTAGAAGGGGCCACCAAATCAAGCACTGAACACTCTATTGCATAATTTCACAATCAATGAGCCTGGATACAGTTCAGATTTGGCTCAATGCAACACTTAATGCAAAGGTAAAACATAAATGCACTAGTTCCGCACCTATTAAAGCCCAAGAGATAGCACACCAGAGAGTGGGGATATTTCTAGCGGAAGGTGCCATTTTGAAGGTTTTATTTATGTACTTTTCAACACATATAAGGAAACAATCAGCCACTAATGCCACATTAAGCATTATAATTAAGATATAGCAATTGGAATTCAGTGTAATATGGTTTGGTAGGCGTTAAATCTACCAGGATACAAGTTTGGTAAGCTTGGGCCTAGATATCTAAGATTATTTTTTGTGCAATACCTCATTTGGCAAATCAGAACAAAATAACCACGTTGAGAATAGGTCTACCGAATCACATTTTGGCCTTAATTCTTGTATGGTCAAATCAGGTGCAAAACAAAAAACCATCTATGCTTCAATGTTGTCTCGGCTTTGAACATCAAAACTGACCATCAAAAGTACAAGAACCATTGATAGCGGCTATTATAAATCATTAGAGTGGACCATCATAACATTGGAGAAAAGTTCCAACTCTAATAAAACAAATAGTTATTGAGTAGCAATTTAGCACATTTATCATGCAGAACTTTCAATAAATATGACAGATGAAAAGAGAAAAGATCAGACAGTATAAGCTTTCCTTAGTCCTTCACTTTCTCCCTTTCAAAAGAAACTTCCTTTACTCTCCTTTCCTTACTTCGACAACACTACTTTCTTAATCAGTGATAGAATGTTTGCAGTTCATAATCTTCTTTTTTCAATTGAATTTCAAATAATGGAAAACGAATAGCGAGTATGACTAATAACTTAAAATCCTCTATAGTAAACAACCATTAAAAGATAATCTAATAGCATCCAGAAAAATAAATGTAAGGCAGCTACACAAAATTTTAATAACAATGTTGGAGAGACTTTCAAGAACAAGACTGCAGATGTCAATGGCTCTGAGAGAATGCAGCAAAAATAAGATAACAGAAAGATTCAGCCAATGAGGAAATTATAAGATTGTTAATAAAAGACCATTAAGATATAACATAACACATACATTAGGTCTCCATAACCAAGAGTTTGACAAGATTAAATAGGAAAAATAAGATCTAGTAGTTAAAGCTAATCCAGAAAAGTATAACAAAACTAAATAGGAAACAATCATTGAACTTGGATAGACAAGTTTAATTCTGTGAGGCTCACTAGGCTCACTCTGAATGAGCCTCTAGATATGGATAGGCTGGTACACGTTATTGGACCATGAGTCCCATATCGGACATTATTAATAGAGATTGTTGGGAATTACAAGCGAAACAATCAAGCACATTGCTCAATTGAGCCTTTACCAAAAGAAATCCTCACAATCACAGTCCATAGAATAATAGGATTGTTCCCTTGTTTTGGGAGAGGGCACTAGAGAAATGAGATCAAATAACCAAAGTTGTATATACACATATACATTGCAGTAAAAAAATAAAAACCTTGAAAGCCTTCAAAAATCCATCTTCTTCTTCATCGTCCAACAAAGTCTCTTCATCCCCAACTTGTTCACGGTCAAGTAGTCTATGCATATCAAATTCTGGAGTCAATGTTTAAATTGTGAAAGTAAACTACTAAACATGATCAACAAAAGTGTCTACCTGTCTATAGCGGTATCATCATAATGAATTTGACGTGATTTCCTAGCTTCATCATTCTCATCAGCAAATAACTCCTTTGAACCATACCTGATAATGTCATCTAACTCCTCCTGAAATAAAACCCACAGCAGTTCAGTTAATTGTTAACAGTTCCCAGCAAGACTTGCTGACATCAATGAGCCTTTCCTTTAAAGCACAAATTCATCCAACCAACCAACCAACAACAACAGCAACAACATCCCAGTAGGAATGAAGGATGCATAGTGCAACATAAAAGAAATAACCAAATATATCCTAGAAAGCCACTATATTCTTCTAAAAGTTGGCTAGTCTCTAGCATAAGCAACTATCTGCTGTCTCAATATCATCTTATTGTAAAGAATACTGCACAAATGTAAGCAAAAGTATAACAGATTATACCATCATAAGCCTTATACTAGGGAACGCCATTACCTGGTTAATAGTTTGAGTCTTCAGCCTTCCAACAACAAGATGCTCTAAAACCATTTTTTTCTTCGTCATCTGCATCATCCGTTCCTCAATAGTTCCACGTGTTACGAGTCTATAAATCATTACCTGCAACAAAACATAAAACCAGCCCTTGTGCTATTAAAACCAAAAACAAAACATAGTAAGCTGAACAAAATAATGTTAATTCAGGTTGCACTCGTTAACCTTGTTGGTTTGCCCAAGTCTATGCGCTCTAGCCATTGCTTGAAGATCAGCATGGGGATTCCAGTCACTGAGCAAGCCAAAAATAGTGATTTAGTGACAAAGAAAACAAGAATTATCAAAAACATGAAGGACATAAAATAGCTATCATCACATTTCAAATCAGCATTGAATTAAGTTAACTCTAAAAGTCATTCACTTCATAATCAAATTAAACAAATATGGTAATAGCAAAATGTAGAGAATCCCATAATAATCGATAGAATCCCATAATAATAGATAGTCCCTTAATTAAGGGATTATCCTTATAGAG
>JANITX010000009.1:22767892-22778687 GCA_027564395.1 Erythroxylum ulei | reverse complement strand
GGGATATTTCCAAATAAGGAGTCTTCCTAATTAGGAAGACTTCCATAACTATGTACCCTAGATCTATATAAGCATAGTAGTATCTGTACATCTTTTTATAAAAAACTGAATAAAAAACCAGCAGCTTTTACACAAAATATGTTTCACATGCAGGGTATCCTAATTTTGTGTAACATCCCATCACAAACTTCTAAAACCAAAAGTATTGTCAAAATCACGACTAGTCAAAGCAAAATAGTTTATATTATTGGGATTCTATGAGAAAGTTTAGCAACATCATTCTCAGCAAACAAAGAAAATGGCAAGCTCCTAATTCTAATCAACCTCTTCTCTTCATTGCACAATCAGAAATTCAAGAGTTCAGTTCCATCAGAATCTACCATTGAGTTCAGGTCCATCAGAATCTACTATTCGTGCACAACAACAAAATGAAAAAATATCTGCCCTATTAGAATCATAACCATTTAGCAAATACAGCATCCACAACTCTATCTATTCTCTATTCACAACCTTCTGTTACCATATCTCCTTGATTCAGCATTTATCAGCATGGCTTAATAAAAAAATTGTCCTTCAAATTTTGAATTTTTTATGAACTGGATTATTATTAAACCTACAAATACTTCTGCACCACATAAATCCTTCCGTTTCATAGTCAACTCAGGAAAGAATGAAAAGAGCTGGAAGAAAAAATAGAAGCTAAGGTCTTCACCTATCATATATAATAACAGTATCAGCAGTTGCAAGGTTTATTCCTAATCCACCAGCTCTAGTGGAGAGCAGAAAACAAAATCTTGAGGAATTTTTGGAGTTGAATCGATCAATACGCACTTGTCTCTCAGCTCCACCAACCTTCCCATCAATCCTCTCATACTGCCATTTCTGTTAAAAAATATACTACTAAGAATCAATGGTTTGATATGTCAACAATGCCACTGTCTAAGATGAGTAAAGAAAAGGAATCATCTAAAGATAAAAATGTTAGAATTCCACCTTATAAGTGCAGTAATCTTCCAGCAAGTCCAGCATATGCTGAAATTGTGAATAAATCAGAACTCTATGACCTTGCTCTTTAAGTTTCACCATCATTTTGTCCAACAGTTGCAATTTCCCAGAAGATTCAAGCAGTTGTCTGTTGAACAGGTGGTACTAAACAGTTACCAATCAAAAGTAGTTCAAACATATAATGGAAATGTAATAGTGAAATGAAGAAGATTTATGAGGAACACTAAGCAACTTCACCCAACAGAAAAGGCTAATTAAGTTGACATAATATGTTAAGAATCAACCTGAGTGCATTCAAATTTCTTATATTAAAAAAGTGAAATACTAAAAATAGCATTAATCAAAACAATTAAAATGTTGGAAGCATTTTAATATCAACAAGCAGAAAAGTATCTGCACATAAATAATACAATTTTATCGATATGAGAGGAAAACCTTGTCAATCTCAGAAGGACAAGTAGCCTTATAAACAATCTTTTGTGGTGGTTTCAATAATAATAGCCGCAAAATCATTTGGCCCACACTAGCTACATAAAGTTCATCAAATTATATTAATGTTCTTGTGTCAAAAACACAGTTCAGTAACTCATTATACATACTAATAATTAAATTTGCACACATGCATAAGGCCATGCACATGTATTTCCATCCATTGACCCGAAAAAGAAGATGCAAACAACCCCACATCAAACCCCCACCCCAAAAAAGATCACACATTTGAAAACTGCAAATAGAATAAACTTGGTACTTGTAAGATTCGCTAGGATCTTCTATATCAGGTTCAACACCATCTAGCATGTACGGATGGCAACAGAGCTTGCGCAATTCCATAACAACATTGATAAGAGAAATCTGGCAAATCAAATGCAAACATATGTCAGGTCAGAGAATGGTAAATAAGCTGCATCCAACAGACAATGGAAATTATACCTGTGGACCACCACGTCGAGTTAGTATCTGATAGTTACGAGTTAAAATGGCCTTGTAATAATCTTTCTGCTTGCTACTTAGTTCAACACGTAGAATGAGTTCCTTCTTAGGTGGAAGTTCTTTCATGACATCCTTCTTTACCCCTACAGAAGCATCAGGAATTTTGACTTAATGCTCCGCTAAACATTTTAATTAATCAATATGTGAAGATATATGAGCTAAAGAAGTACAACTAATAACCACACTGGCAAGATAGACTTAGCTAGGGAAGGAAAATACAGTTAGCAACAATTTCAGTATCGACAAAGCCTTAAAATTATCAGCAGAAACAAATAACTGAACAATTTAAATCCATTTAACACATCCAGTTGACTTTAAATTTTTTCCCCAAGGGAAGTCCAAATATTTCTGTCTACATCCAAGAAAAGAACAAACTAGACTTTATCTTCCAATCATTTAGCATTCATGTATATCCATTTGACTATGGAGTAAGGTAACTGATATGCATTTGGTAATTATCAGCAAAGACAAAACATCTATAAAAACTTCAGCCACTCAAAAGAAGAAAAATTTCATTTCATCTCTATAGATTATCACATTTGAAAAGTTAAAAAGGTCAAGTAAATCATTAAAGTGTCAGAGAAAAAAAATCACAAAGGATTTCTGCAAGATGCATAGTATATCATCAGTAACAAACTACATAAATAAAAGCCAGAATTACAATTTAACGAAAACTAGGACACAATGAAAAGTTCAGGAAGTGATAACTAAGCAATAACTAATCATTTCCTAGAAATGACCACAATATTCAACTCAGTTAAATTTCTATTCAATCAAAGTATTAAATTATCAAACTATTGCCACAAAATGTAGTGAAGTCAATTTTGGCGTCAGGTAATAAAGAACAAATGTAGCACGCCTTAAGCTTCAAACAAGAAATGCTGTAATACAAGTGTTTGATGATCTAAGCAATCAAATGAGAACTGTTTGAGATTATACTCCTAAGAAGATGAGGAGCCAGCATCTTATGAAGTCTTGAAATTTGTTCCTCCTGATTTATATCCTTGAACTCTTCCTGAAACTCCTCAAGACTTGCAAACTGCATGAATGAAACAGCATTATACACAAACAGGCCCTTGAGGTAACCCCTCACTACCCATATTCCTGATCCAATTAAATTCTTACACAAAAGTCTCCATGATACTAACCTTTCCAGCGTCCAGGAAGTGCATGAGCATGAAAAGTTCATCGAGATTGTTCTGAGAAAGTACCAAAATGATTACCAAAGTGCAACTAGCATATTTGAGAAAACATTTACTTTAAACAAACAAAGAAAGCTGTATTCTTACAAATCAAGTGAATATTTATTTGATGATAAAACAAAACACCTAGGTTACACAAGATTCCTATTTATATTGGATGTGTGGTCAAGCATGCTAACCCTCACTCCCACAGAAACACACAGAATACATACTCCCTTGGAAAACTTTAATTGCAGATCCCAGAGAAACACACAAAATACACACTCCCTTGAAAAACTTTAATTGCAGAAAGATTCATATCAATGATATAACATGTAGCTAATCCTAGATGTAACCAAACGCATTAGTACAACAATTTTAAAGAATAAATGGAATAAATACTGCCAATATTGTTCTTGAAAGGAGCTAAAATTTGTTGATGAATAGAAATACCCTGCCTCTTCATGTTTAACCTATGTCCCCAGGCTCAGACAAAAGTAAATTGTCAATTTGACGAGCTAATTTCATATCATGCCAATACTCTCTATCTACATAACATGTATCTGATACATATTTTTGTTTTCTGCGAACTTTTTCTTTTAATCATGAATGAGAAGTAATTCATATTTCAAGATATCAGGGACCTGCTTTGCATGGTTTGCGTAGGCATTCATCAAACAATAACTAGATACGAGGATCAGATGACAGTAACAAGAGTGTTTAAACTAGTCAATAAACTTGGCACTTGAAATAATTCTAGCTACAATCAAGGAGAGCATCAAGAATTATGTTGCATGATACACACATTTAATGCCCTCAAAATAGAATATTTGCACAACAGCCTTCCTTATCAGCAAAATGCCCAACGGGACTATCCATGATACTAAAGAAAAAGAAAAATATATCAAATTAAGTAGTCAAAACTAAAAGCACAGCCTATAGCTCAGAAACATTATAAACACACAGCATTTCTAAGTAAAGAATTCTTTGACAATTAAAACTTTACCAAACAATTAGTACTTACAACCTGTGAATACTGTTTTCCAGTAAATATGTAACATACGACTCCATAGCAATAATTTGGAGACAAACCTGAAGAGGAGTTCCAGTCAAAAGAACACGATGATTGCTAGAATACTGCTTCAATGAGAGAAACAATTTTGAATCCTTGTTTTTTAGACGATGACCTTCATCAACAATCTACATATAAAGTTCAGCGTCAAGGAGGAAGAGCATTATACAACCTAGAAAACCGATCATACACCTGAAAAGTATTACCATGCTTTCCCATTTTATTGGTTTCAGGACTCCTGTATCCAAATTAATCATCTCATAAGAAGTTAGGAGCACATCAAATTTTATTCTGTCCTGTTTGCTTTCACCAACAACCTGACCAGATTTCTTTTTCTTAATCTTTTTGTGATTTTTCGGATAGTAGAACTCATATTCTCTTATGACAGAACGAGCCTGTGCTGAGCCAAAGTACATAACCTGAAAAATGGAAACACTTAAATACAGTATGTTTTTTGTTCCAGCTAATAAATGAAATAAATAGCAAGCCCCAATTTACATACAACATTCATTTGTGGAGCCCATGTAGAAAATTCACGTTCCCAATTGCGCAGCGTTGAAAGTGGAGCCACTACCAAATGTGGGGCAAATTTCTCCTCAAAGAGAGAGGCTAAAAATGCAATACTTTGTATTGTTTTGCCTGAAATCCAAAAGAAGAAATAATTCATAATGCACAAGAAACCTGTGAAAGATTGCAGACTGGATTAGGTAGGGGGAGACTCACCAAGGCCCATTTCATCAGCAAGTATTACATGAGTTTGCTTGGACCATGAGAAGCGTAGGAAGTTTAATCCTTCCAGCTGATAGGGGTGCAGTGAGCCTTCAATATTAATAACAACAGAAGTCAGAATTCATCAAGAAACTAAATAGAAAGTGCACATACACCAGGTTTACTAGGTTGCATGAAAACAAAATACCACCTCCTGAAAGAAAGTCAGGACTATGTTCAAAATGCTGAAATTCTTTCTGTCTTTTCTTGGAATCAAAGGCATCTCGAACACTGCTCTTCTGTTTATTTAGTTTGTGAGACCTGAACTGGATTTTATTAAACCTTTCTATTTCAGGCTTAAATGCAGATATGTCCGATTCAAACTCCCAATAGCATTCATCGTAAGAAAGCTCCTTATACTTCACAAGATATTCCCTCTCCTCACCATCTCCCCTGCAGATTCAGAACGAATTTTAAACTCAGCATCATCGTAACAGTAATATAATAGTGCAAGAATAGGGAAGCAAAGTAAATGATGGCACATCAGCAGACCAAGTAATTCATAGTGACCCAGTCAACTAAGTTCAGCCTACTCTCTCTCATAACTGATACTATGAATAAGGAAGATTTTTCTTTTCTTCCATGCCTAGAATAAAATAAATGAAATACAACTTATCAACCTAAAGCTCCATCCTAAAAAAGTTTTGCCAGATTACAAAATCCTGCCAGACAGAATGATCATACATTTGCAGAAGCAGACAGCAAGATGAAGTTGATCAACCCTACAGAGTCCATATACTTCTTGAATAGTAGACACTAAAGTCGCAGATAAGGCCAACTGACCAGTCCACAATACAGCAATGTCAATGGTTAAAACTATAAGTAACCCACTCTTTTGCAATATTCTAATACCGTGTTATCATTATATTTGCACAATATGATCATATAACAACATAAAGTATAATCATAAAATCACACTGCATATTGCCTTTAAATTTCCTGTAGATGTAAAACAGGTTGTATTCATCACGAGAATTGCTTTACAACCCTCGCAAGATAATAACACTTCTATATCAACCAGAAGTTAGAAACTCATTTTGTCGATAAAATACATAAAACATAACCATTTATCTGTATGAGAATAGGCATGAAATAGGATCCAGATTGCTAGACCTGCAAGCAAGAATTCGATCTACAGTTGTCCATTCAGGTCTGATTGCCACAAATTCATCCTCAGAATTATTATTTGATTCCATTTGGCGATGAAAGTTGTTTACTTTAGTCCTAAGACGAGGATGTGACTTGAATGCCTTTAGGAATTCCTTCTCCGGTACCCTGTAAAAGGGGAGCAGGAGGTGTTCAAGAAGCCAGGAAACAGGTCCATAAACATAGAAACAAGGACTTCACTAGAGAATAGCACAAGGATAAACAAGGTTCACGAAATTACCAAGTGCAATGTAGATAAGACAATCCCTTCCACTTCACAAGATACTGTTTTACAAATATTTGTTTTGAACCAAGCTTCGACGCATCGCCATCATTAGCTACAGTGGGGCGCATTTCACAGTCTAATATCTTTTCAATGTCACTCAGTGGACTAACCTGCAGACCGAAACATCACTTGTCAGGCACTAGAAAGAACTTACTGAACTGAGCAATAAGACCATAGTTCTTAAAGGTTTCACAGAATCATACACATTCAGGGCACCTCCAGTTTACAGGAAATGGAGCTTTCAATGGCGGAAGTAGACACTTGGGATGGTATGAATAGGTACAAGTTTCACAGCTAAGGAGATTTCCATCTTCTCCGCATGATTGGCAGGAACTTTCTTTCTTGAAGATGCAAACAAAGAAGAAAACAAAGTGACCAAAGTAAGAATAACAATATCCACAAGTTGAGCTACTACAGAGAAAATTCGTGTAAATACAAGATACTGCAATATCCGCATTGAAGGGAAGGAAAGAAGCAAAAGGAGGTAAGAATATTTCAAACAACAAATGAAATGCAATATATGCAAAGTATAATTACTGAACAATGCACAAAAGCCTCAAGCAAACAACAAAATATAAGAAATCAAACCGTAGCAAATGTTCAATGACATCTTCTATTACTTTCAAGCATCCAAGGTCATGGAGACGATAAAAGGAATTTAAGAATCAAGAACTAGACGAATAGGACTAAGGAAATAAGGGAAAGTAAAATAGGGAAATAAAGATAAGAGTGCACATAAAGGAAGAGAAGAAACAACCGCATCATTCCTGACTATCTTCTCAACTTTTTGCTGAGTATGTCCAGGTTTTCCAGATATAAAATCTGCTTCATCGTCTGATTCATCTAAGTTATAAACTGGCCTGTGTTCTGACCTGACACGAAGCCTCTCAACTAAGCTACTCATGTTCTGAAAGAAAGAAAACCAACCTCAGTTTAGGCACCTGAACCTACATCAAGCTACAAGCACACAATGAAAAGCAGATAGATCCGAAAGTTTTGAACTAAATGGAAAAATGTAAAATCAACATTATTGCAAACGAGCTATCTACTATGCTAGGAAGACCCCCTGTTATCTGTTTTGAGTAACTGAAATTAATCTAGGAATTGATGGTCAATTGCCCACCGGAACAGTATGAGATGGGAAACCATCTCTTCTAGAAAACCAGGAAAAAAGAAAGGACATATCCATACCACCATTATACATATGAACAACAATGGAATTTCACAGCAGGGGCTTAAACAAGAAGCATGACGTAACCAGAAGAATCAAAATTTCGTCTATGATTTAATGCAGGCATCGTATTTAGAAGAAGAAGATAGAGAGACCTTGTTTGTGGACATAAGTAAACAACCATAAGTTTACAACAAAAACATAATTTGACAGGAAAGGAACAATCTTTGATTCAATTACAACGCGGAACAACAAAAACGAAATTAGCGTGAAGGGTCGCACAAAAAAGCCCCAAAACCGTCAGTTTCAGCGCAAAAGATGCATGCCCCATTAAGCCTTGCGTAAAGGAATGAACTGAAAAGAACACAAAGGACAGACACAAAGGACACCATTTGTAGAGATGCTTTTGAAAGTTAAAGAAAACAGAGACAATCAACACAAAGAATCAATTCCCAAACGCCGGTCTCCACTTCAATTAAGTGTAGAGATGGAGTTGGCGTGAGCGTCTTTCTAGGTAAGTGAGCTTTCTGATATCAGTAACGGTTAGCGGATTTTGAAAGAGTTAGACAGAAAGAGAATTTACCGGAAACAGTCCGATCTAGACACAGATTACGGTTGAATGTTAGGCTGGCCCCCCGAAAATCCGAGGTCGGAGGCTTCAGTGGTGGGCCTAAGAGAGATACGTGAAACGAAGGCTGTTTCAGAATCTAAAGACTGCAGAGGTCTGTATCTATATCAGACACATGAGATTTTGGCACAACCCACTTACTCTTTTTGACATTTTACTGTGCTGCGTTTTTACCCTCTGAGAGGACTCACCGAAATTAAACTATTACCCTCCATCTGTGTGCGGATAAGGACAATGTGGATGGGTAACTTGGTCTTTTTCGCAAATTTGTCAAACATTTTCTTTGAATTTCCCATTAGTATAGTATGACATAATTGATGTTTGTCAAGATATACATTTATCATAAATAGCCACTTTATTTAACGGGGATAAGGCTGCGTAATTCCCTAAATTTTGCATTGTTGTGAGACTTTTAGTGGGTATTATTGTTTGTATAAACATCTATCATTTACCAAATAATCAGAAATGTGGATTTATAAACATTACCCTAATTTCTAGATAATTGATCAATTAAATTAGTAAGTATTTTTAAATTTTTTATGTGCATAATAAATTTTTTAACCTTAATTTTTAGAACGGCCAAACTGAGCTGTGCAATATGTTTTAGCATAGATAATCATCGTTACAAAAACCACTTACCATAGGTTTTCCTAAATAATCATAGTTATTTAGGGTAAATTTGTACTCATTTTCAAACATGGTTCTTATAAGGGTCAATTTAATATGAAAACATATCCGAGTGTAAAATATATTTAAAGGCCATTTCGTTCTGTTTAATTTTTTATTGTGATTTCTGTTTTAATTTTTCTTTTTGCTTTCTATTTTTTTAGTAAATCAAAATTATGTGTAGTTGAGATTTGTAATAACAAGGTGAAAACAAAAAAAAATTTGGTTGATATTTGTAACTATTTGATTTCACTATCTTATTTTATTTTATTTTTTACACTATTCGATGTTAATATTAAATTTTAATTTAGTTTATATATCACATTGTATTCTAAAATCAATTAGTTTCCATTATTGTTAGAAATAAAATGTATAATTATTTAATATAATTAAACAACTTTGAACATGAATTTTATATTATAAAAGTCTAATATAAAAGACAAAAGTTACTAGTGAGAGCCAGCCCTCCAAGTTTTTTAAAATAATTTTTTAAAATTAAAAATATAGAATAATTTATTTTTTTAATTAGATTAGGGTCTCGGTTACCCAAACCCAAGCTTACCCGAGACCTAGCTCTTCTAAATAAAACGATGTTGTTTTGCTTAAAATAATTGGACCTCGAGTTTGTCTGGGCCTAGGCAGGCCTATGGGCCAAATGTCATCCCTAAAAGTTACATTAACTCATTCTAATTAAATGATTAAAGATGCTCATCATATTACAATATTTTTAAGCATAATAATAATATCACTTACAAAATGAAACATAAATCAATTAGAACTTTTATTATTGTAATTATTTCACTTTTATCTAGCAACTTCATTATACTTTTTAGATATATTATAAAGTTATGTTGGAGCGATATTATACTATACTTGATAACTTGTATCTTTATTTATACTTTTTATAATTTTCTCTTCATTTTTAGCACAATCGTCAAATTCAACATGTTCTCCTATGCATTTGAATAAAATTATATATAACATAACAAGTAATAATAATATAGTTTTATTTTTTAATATCATAACTAGGCATGTTTAAAAGTATAGAAAATCATGCTTTTAGAATACCAAAATATCAACACTTTTCAACGAAGAATGCATGTAATTAAACAATTCATGTGAATCTGAAGGTTTTTATCTTCTTTTATAATCTTGCAAATGATATTTGTCACTATGATATTATTTTTTAATAATTCAAATATATCATTGTAGCATGACTTAACTAAATAGAACTTACATAAAAATATAAAGAACATGATATTAACAAAAGTAACAAAATTATTCATAATTATTATATTTATTTTAAATAATGTAATACTTTATAGAGGCATAGGAAATTGGTTTGCTAGATTCATTACTATTCCTAAAAGAACTCGAGAGTTATTTACAATACTTTTCCATCCAATTATTACATATATAAAACACATGTCAAATGAGAAATAACACACAATATTTTAAGTTGGATTAATTGTTTTACCAAATATGGTATTTGGTTATTGGTAGGAATATATGTACCATTTATTACTCATTGCAATCCTAGAAAACGAAATTGTGATATTAAACTAATTAATTAAGTATATTATATTATGAAAATAGTAATATAATAGATTAATATACCTAAAAATATTAAAAGTATTTCAAATTATAAAGAATCTAAAAAGGTATACTAGTAAAGAGATGGTAGAATAATGACTCTTTTTCATGAAACAATTAAATGTGTTAAGTCAGAATGACTTCACTAAATGATTTTGATGAAAAACAAATGGTGAAGCTAAAATGAAAAAGCAGACGGAAGCAAAAGATACAAAAAGCAGACGGAAGCAAAAGATACAAAAAGCAGACGGAAGCAAAAGATACGAAAAGCAGACGGAAGGCAAATACA
>JANITX010000009.1:22698077-22720325 GCA_027564395.1 Erythroxylum ulei | reverse complement strand
AGATTTTTAAAAGCATGTTGATATAAATAGTAAATTAATAAAGTATATAATATAACTGTATAATATATTAATATAAATTATTTTGTAATTTTTAAAAATTTTAAAAATTATTTAATAAATTTAAAAAATTTATGGAAACAGAACTTGATATTAATTAATACTAATATAAATATAATTTTGTTCCAGAACTGTTCCAATACCAAGCCGGTACGTTATTCATGACATTGTTCGAAACTAAAAGTAGCCTTCGGCGCAGAGACACTGGGAACACCCAGGTGATTCTACAGCCTTCTTGGTGCTTCGTCAACACTATCGTTTCGCTCGCGTTCCTCCTCTCAAAAAGAGCGAACACTATCCACGCAGGCTTCTCATAACAATCCCAAAAAGATTCTGTTCCTCATCTTCCTCCCAAGAAATGGCCTCAAGGAAACTCGCAAGGTGGGCTATGGTCGCCGTTAAAACATCTTCGCCAGCATCGAACCTGTCCCTCCGATGTCCCTTCACAGTCTCACGTGCACGCGCCTCCGCCTCCGCTGCTTCTTCTCTGCTTGTTAACTCTTCCAACGCTTTGTCCTTACCTCATCTTGGTAATGTGATGCTGACCAGCTTTTCTACGCTCAAATTTGCTCGCTTCTTCCACTCTTCTACCCCGTGTTACTCTGCGAGTAACTCCTCTCAGGTCTATCTTCATCATTACTTTTATTATTCATCATTCTTGCTTTTATTTTCCTTTTGATTATGAACTTGAATTAGTTGAGAAATAATGTTTTTTTTTTTGTGATTCTATGTCTAAATTCTTGTTGGATAGTTACTGTTAAAGGCCTCTTGTACTAATCTGCTTGAACTTGAATTACTCCGTGAAAGGTTTGGAATATGCTAATATTGACTAAGGTTGTAGGAGTTTGGCTTAAACTCGATGGCTGCCAAAGCGTTTGATTTTTGCCATTGGGATTGTTCTGAAAAACACTTGCAACACTTCTTTTGACTGTACATCTGATGAATCTTAATTTTTTGCGACCTCAGCTTTGACGTTTATTAGATTTAATTTTAAAAGACTTTCCTAAACGTGAACAAAGTTTTTTGAGAATTTAGAGAATGACAGGCTTCCATGAGAATTTGCGGAGCAGGATATAGGCGACTTGAAACCAGACTTGGACATTGGAGTAGTAAGCATGCGTAGTGTCATCTTATTGTGGCATTTTTGCCAAGTCGTACACCATTCGTTCAGTAGGACCAGGATGTTTTTTAGTTCCATTTGAAATCTGGTTAGATTTTATGGAAGGAACACTTTCACCTGTCATTGGATAAGAATGGTTTGGGTCTTACTTTTTGATGATTTTAGCCTCTAGTTGTCTTAGCCTTTCTTTTGCATTAGGCTAATCAATCAGAGTTCACTGAGATGGCATGGGAGGGCATAATTGGTGCAGTAGATGCTGCGCGAGTTAATAAACAACAAGTGGTAGAAACTGAGCATTTGATGAAAGCCCTGCTAGAGCAAAAGGATGGATTGGCTAGGAGGATATTTACAAAGGCTGGGGTTGATAACACATCAGTCTTGCAAGCTACTAATGACTTCATTTCGAAACAACCAAAGGTGTGGTTTTTAGTGTAATGATGCACCTGGTGTGGTGCTGGTCGACCACACACTTTGTTTATTTAAGATTAGACTAATATGTCTTTATTTTCATAGGTGATGGGTGACACTAGTGGCACTATAATTGGCGTACATCTTGGATCCCTATTGGACAATGCTAGAAAGTACAAGAAAGAAATGGGAGATGATTTTGTGTCAGTAGAACATATTGTGTTAGCATTTCATTTGGATAAGAGATTTGGGCAACAATTATTGAGGAGCCTCCAGCTCAGTGAGAAAAACTTGAGGGAAGCCATTCAGGCAGTTCGTGGAAGTCAAAGAGTAACTGATCAAAGTATAATCTTCATATTCTTATTCTTGAAGTCCCTATTGTTCTATAAAGAAATTACGTGCATGAGTTGAATTGCATCACTAGTTGTGGAATATATTAAAGTAATGAATTTAGGAAATTGTATATAGAGAGTTGAAAACTCTTGCTAGCAGTTCTCTCTACTTTAAAAGGGCTTAGCTTTGCATTTTGCGCCTGCTCAAGGCTTGTTAATTTCTGTATGACATGCATAAACATCTTTTTAATGGGTTATTCTACATTCTTTACGTGAATATCAAATCTAAGTTAAAAATTTTGCATTGACGTTCCTTGTTTGTCTGTTTAATTCTAAGCCTGTTGTAAATTTTTACTTTGTCAATGTACCAAGATCCTGAAGGGAAATATGAGGCTTTGGAAAAATATGGGAACGACTTGACTGAGCTTGCTAGGCGTGGCAAACTTGATCCCGTAATAGGAAGAGATGATGAAATTCGGCGGTGCATCCAGATATTATCTCGGAGAACCAAAAATAATCCAGTAATTATTGGTGAACCTGGTGTAGGGAAAACTGCAATTGCTGAGGGGTATGTTCGTATTTGATTAAGAAGTTCATTGCGACGACTTAAATGTTAAGTACAAATATTTTCAGTAAATTGATGGTTTTATATTGTTTCTTGTATCTTCTCCAGAAGAAGTATATTTAGTGAGAGTAGTTGCTATTATTTGGAAACTTGTTTTGAACTAAGTGCCAGAAATTAGTTTGGTCATTTCATTTACTTCTCTTGGTCAGTGGTTACTCGATGCAATTTATTTATGCATAGGGAGAGTTTGAAGTTATCCTGTTTGCAACTAAGATCAGGTTGATGTATTTACTTATGGAAGAGCTAAAATGAACTTCTTTAGTTCTTCTAGTTGTGTGTTTCTAATTTTCTTTGCCAAGCAATCTAGGATAGGTGAATCTTTTCTAGGTTGATATCTTAAACTGATGTACTCTACATGTTGATCTCTTTATTATTTATTCTTTTGATCTCTCTGATGAAATTTTTCTATTGGTTTGTAGACTAGCTCAAAGGATTGTGCGTGGTGATGTGCCAGAACCATTATTGAATCGAAAGGTTATAGTTCTTGTTCTGATTTTTTCTGTAGAACTTCCTGATGTTATTCGTAGGCATTTTATTTGGTTTGAAACAAACTTGTGCTGCTTCACTTCGGAACTGTAACGTTTCTGCATTTCATTTAGTTCTTCTGGTTAACTCTTCCCTCATGATGAGGAAAGGAGTAACAATTTCAGCATTTAATTCAAGGAATATTATTTTTGTTAAAGAACTAATCTTCTAATTTGTATTAATGTTGGATTTGGATTATATAGAATGTGTGACAAAATATTTTATTAACCAGTCACGTCATTTCAAAACTTTCTTTTTTGGTGTTCCATGCAATGTTTTTGTTGACACTGAAAGTGTAGTCCTGACTATTGATAATGATACTTCACTTGTACAGTTGATCGCTCTAGACATGGGTTCACTAGTAGCTGGTGCCAAGTATCGTGGAGACTTTGAGGAAAGATTAAAAGCTGTGCTTAAGGAGGTTACTTCATCAAATGGGCAGATCATATTATTCATTGATGAGATACATACTGTTGTTGGTGCAGGTTTGGTCCTACTTCTCTCTGTTGTCTTTTTATAAAGAGATATTCATTAAGTAAGATTGTGAATGTGAATGATTTTCTCCAAGATTAATATGCTAATGTACAAATACATAACTAATTATATGTGGATACTTTTGATTGCATGCCTACTAGCAATCTCAACTCAACATCTCAAATGACTTGTGTGCTTTGTTTTATGTGGTAAAATCATGCATATTGATTGATTGTAGTTGATTAAGTTTCCTATTATATTAGAATATCCCATAAATCATGATACTAGAGTATTCCTTAAATTATTAGATTAGATATTTTATTAGAATCATTAGTTTCTATTTACATTTCCTATTCAAATTCTAAGATGGTATTAGAGGTAAGGTAGGCTCCTTGGATCAAGTTGTTTCCAGCCTTCATTGTTGCAAACATATCTTTGTTTTTTCTCTTTTGGTTCGGCCTTCATTTCTGCACCCTATTTCCTTCTTTCCATTTCAGCTTTCATTGCTTTCCCTTCCCTATTTTGCCTCTCATATTAGCCGCTATTGCTGATTATTGTACTCTAAAGCAGAGCATTTTTCAGCCTTTATTGTTGGAATTGTCTAAGGATTAACATCCTTGTAAAGAGAAGAAAATGTCAAAAGTTGAAGAAGCAAGCAATATCACTACTTCACAATTGGAAGGGACTACTCGATTCCAACATCTAGGGGAATCAATATCACAAAAGCCGAGTAATTTTAACTAAGAAGAGATTGAGAGGGTGAGATCTCTTATAAATAGCTATGAAAAGCCTTTAGGTACTTGTTCTTTGGCTTATTCAGGTAAGTTTCCATTTTCCTTTGGATTAAATGCCTCAAATACAAACTTTACCAAACTCTTGGGTAATGGACTGAGGAGCTACCTACCATATGATCCATTCATCCATATGTTTCTCAACCTACTCTCCATGTCTAAGTAGTAGAAAAATAGCCATGGCCTATGGATCTTTAACAACTATAGCGAATGGAGAGGATGTTAAGATAAGTCTATTGGTAACTCTAACAAATGTTCTTTATGCTAGACTATCAATTATCCTTGTTTCCACAAAAAAACTCACCCAAGATTTATGTTGTAATGTGATTTTTCATAGTAGTCATTGTGTATTTCAGGATAAGGACTTGGGGAGGATGATTGGACTTGCTAGAGAATGGGATTGCCTCGACTATCTTGAAGCATTTAGTTAGTTAAACATAACTAAGGGTAGATTATCCCATTCTTTCCTATCATATTCTGTTGCATTTACTAAAGAAAATTTTTTGTTTGACCATTATGGGTTAGGACATCCGTCATTTTGAATTATTAAGATTATGTTTCCCTCTGTGTTACAAATCTTGATGCAAATAAATTTCATTGTGAGGTATGTGAGCTTACTAAACGCAATCGTGTACCTTTAGGAGCTCTATACCTTTCTATCTTATTTATAGTGATATTTGGGGTCCATCTATTGTTTCTAGTATTTCTAGGGCAAGATGGTTCGTTTCTTTCATTGATGATTGTACTCGTGTTATCTACATTTTTCTGCTCAAAACATAAATCTAATGTTAGTACCATACTCCCAAATTTTTTCTCCATGATCAAAAATCAATTGGGACCTTTATCAAAAGTTTTTTGACAGATAATGTTAAAGATTATTTCAATCAAGTTCTTACCCTATACTTTTAGAAAGAAGAAATAGTTTGAGTCATTTTGTGTGTATACTCTACAACAAACTATGGTAGGAAAGGAAAATGGTCATCTCCTTGAAAAGACTTGAGCCCTGTTATTTCAGAAGAATATGTCTAAGGCATTTTGTGGGGAAGTAGTTCTTATAGCTACTCATCTCATAAATAGATTGCCTTCTTGAGTCTTGGGTCTCAAAAGTCCTATGGATGTCCTTTTAGCGTTTTACCATAATTTAATCACTACCAACAATCTTGTTCATAGAATTTTCAGGCGTGTGTCATTTGTTCATGTTCATAATAAAAGAAAATTAGATCCTAAGGCTTTGAAATGTGTCTTTGTGAGCTATTCTTCGACTATAAGAGGGTATAAGTGTTACCACCCTCTGTCAAAGAAATTCTATGTCTCAATAGATGTCACATTCAATGAACAAAATTCGTATTTCAACAATTCTTATCTTTAGGGGGAGAATTCAATTAGGAAAGGTGAGGAAAGTTTTTTGCTTGATCTAATGCCTGTGTCCAATTCTACAACACCAATCATACCTACGTATTCATCCTGTCTAAACCATATGCCATAACAACCATATGACACAATGCCTGAACGACCCATATTTGAACCCATTCCTGAAGCACCAAGTGAACCACAAGAAAAATCTGATTTTGCCTATGAAGGTGATAGATCTGACAAAGGCAAGGTGTTTACAAGAAAGAAGACGATTTTTCTTGAACCTACGCAAGTCCAAGAGTCTAGCTCAGATTCTTTACATGAGGTATCAATTTCTAACCCTGCATTACAAAATGAAATTGAAGTTCATTGGATAATGATCATCTGGACCTTCCTATTACTATCAGAAAAGGAACCAAAGAGTGTACAAACTGACCAATATACCCTCTTGCACATTTTTTGTCATTTAAAATTTTTTCATCCTCTCTCAAAGCCTTTCTTGTGAGCTTGAATACCATTACCATCCCTACCACCTTAGCTGAGGCTATGAATGTGGAGATGGAGGCATTGGAAAAAAACAAAACTTGGGAATTAGTGAAATTAATTGTAGGAACGAAATCAGTGGTTCTTAAGAGGATATATACAGTGAAATATAGGGTAGCTATGTCAGTTGAAAGATGCAAAGGCGTGGCTGGTAGCAAAAGGTTATACTTAGACTTATAGTATTGATTATTTAGAGACTTTTTCTCTGGTTGCAAAGATGAAATGGTTCGAGTATTATTGTCATTAGCATCTAATTATGGTTAGGAATTGTAACAATTTGATGTCAAGAATGCATTTTTGCCTGGAGATGAAGAGATTTACATGCAAGTTCAATCAGGTTATGGGAAGAATTTGGTTGCTCATATGATGTGCAAGTTGAAGAAGGCACTAAATGACTTTAAGCAATCACCTTGAGCATGGCTCGGAAGATTTGCATGAGTTATGTTGTCTATGAGTTACAGACAAAGTCAAGATCATACATTTTTTTTTATCAAATACTCTTCTTGAAAGGGAGTTATATCTCTTCTAGTTTATGTTGATGACATATAATGATGGGAGATGATGATAAAGAGAAACTGAGTCAATGATTAGTTAAAGAATTTGAGATTAAGTCATTGGGAAGGTTGAAGTATTTCCTTGGAATTGAAGTTGAATATTCTTGGCATGGAATTTTTATGGGATAACCATTTTTGACGTGCCAAACCTTTTGAGATTTTTTCAATTCAGTGCCTAAACTCTTTTTTTTCAATTGAGTGACCAACCTTTAAAATCCTTAACAGTTAAGTTGAAAAAGTTAGTTCCGTTGCTAATTTATTGACGTAGCTATTAGAAGCCCATTTATACATGAATTGTAGCTGTCCATGTGGAAAAAATTAGCCAACCAAACAAATAACCCATAACCCATAACCCACATGGTTACCCAAACCCACACAATTACCTATATCTCATCTAAGTTTACCCAAATTCACCCAAATTTATTTTACCTAACAAGAAAAACCCTAAATACATTTTCTCTGCATTCTCGTTTGTCCGGAGACGCTCGTCTTTGTTATCTCGATACATTGTATGAATGTTATTTTGTATAAGGTGAACACGAGCTGTACCATTTCTATCTCATCTTTGTAGATAGGACCGGTCCAACGTGCTTTCACCTAATCATTTTGGGTGCAGACACTCTTCTCCAACACCAGAAGCGCAGTTGCTAGTTGTAGGCTTTGTGCACTTCCAAGGAGCCTTATTCAATTAAGCCTGTCTCACTTTTGACATATGTTTAGGATTAATCTTGTACAAGATCAAACTTTGTATGAGGATTTTGTGTCTTTGCTAGATTCTAGTGTAAATAGTTGTAACTATGTTGCAGCCTATCTTCAACCAATTGCAAGATTTGAAAGAATTGGACGATCCCATATAGCTGTCAAACTCAAAGAACGACCTGTTAAAAGATGGCTAAAGTATTCATGAAAGAAGTTATCAAGGTAATCATGAAAGAATTTATGTTAAATTGGATGGAAATGGAGGGATTGAGAAGAAGGTGTAGGCTAACTTAATGGGATTTGCTGAGACATGCATTGAAAATGTTTCACTTTCTGGGTCATCAGTCAAGAGTTCTGGTCTGGTGAAGAGGAGATGAAGTAGGTAGAATGGTAAACTTAGATGGGTTATGGTAACGAGGTGGGTTATAGGTTATTTGTTTAGTTGGCTTTTTTTTTTACTTGAACAGCTACAAATCTATGTATAAATGGGCTTCAGTTAGCCACATTAGCAAATT
Source organism: Erythroxylum ulei (assembly GCA_027564395.1). Lineage (NCBI taxonomy): Eukaryota > Viridiplantae > Streptophyta > Magnoliopsida > Malpighiales > Erythroxylaceae > Erythroxylum > Erythroxylum ulei. Next base: position 22,712,329 of record JANITX010000009.1, on the reverse strand, counting down.
AGCAACGAAACTAACGTTTTTAACTTAACTGTTAAGATTTTCGAAAGTTGGTCACTCAATTAAAATAAATAAATTTGGGTACTATATTGAGAAAATCCTAAACGATTGGGCACTTAAGTAATAGTTATCCTAATTTTTATCTTTTAACAAAAGTATGGTATAAATCTTCTCAAGGAAACAGGCAAGACAACATGCAAACCTGCAAGCACTCTTGGAAAAGTAGAGGATACTACAGTAGACAGAGAGATGCATCGACATGTAGTAGGAAGCATAATTTTTCTGTCTCACACACGACCGGATATAGCATAATAAATGTAATTAGTTAGTTTATGCATAGTCCGAAGGAAGTTCATATGCGAGCAACTCAAAGAGTAATATCTTAAAGGAACACCATGGAAGGGTATTTTGTTCAAAAGAAATAGAGGTTTGGTTCTTGAGGCATACACTCATGCTGATTATGCTAGATCTATTTTCAGTAGAAGATCAATTTCAAGATATTGCATTTTTCGTGGTAGGAATCTTGTGAATTGGACAAGCAAAAAATCAAGGTGTAGTGGCTTGCTCAAGTGCAGGGACTAAATTTTGGGGATGGTTCAACGTGTGTATAAATTACTCTAGTTGAAGACTATTCTTGAAGATTTAGTGGGATGGCCCTATGAGACTATACTACGACAGCAAATCTGCAATCAACTTAGCTTATAACCTAATTCAACATGATCGAACGAATCATATTGAAATTCATAGGCACTTTTATCAAGGAAAAGTTAAGAGAATTGATTAATTTGTACACTATATGTATATACTCATGGTCAATTGGTTGACATTCTCACCAAAGGTTTGAGCAGCTCAATTTTTAGACTATTGTATCAAAGCTATTCACCAGCTTGAGGGGGAATATATCAAAATCATGTATATTGATTGATTGATTGCATTTGATTACATTTCTTATTATATTAAAATATCCCATAAATCATGGGATTAGATGTTGTATTAAAATCATTAATTTTCATTTATATGTATTAGAATTGTGTATATAAGCTTTGCCTTTTGTAAACATTGAATATATACAAAAAATACAGTTCCTATTCAAATTCTGAGATTTTCTTATGTTGTGGAAAACTTGATGCGGGGCTTTTTCTTACTGTGATTCTATAGGGGCTACAAGTGGAGCGATGGATGCTGGGAATTTGTTGAAACCAATGCTTGGACGAGGTGAGCTGCGATGTATAGGAGCAACAACATTAAATGAGTATCGAAAATATATTGAGAAGGACCCAGCACTTGAACGTAGGTTTCAACAAGTATTCTGTGATCAGCCGTCTGTTGAGGATACCATATCCATTCTTCGTGGATTGCGTGAACGGTACGAGTTGCATCATGGTGTTAAGATTTCAGACGGTGCTCTTGTTTCAGCAGCTATTCTAGCAGATAGATACATCACTGAACGCTTTTTACCTGATAAAGGTAAGCCCAGCTTCACTATGCAGTATTAAATATCATAAGCATAACAAGTTCTTACTACACCTGTTACTACTCATCTTTCCCTATATAAAATGAACTAAGTTTGGATTCTTCAATTTGAAATCTTGGATTTTTTATGCTTTGCGTTGTGCCCATAATAAATTAAGAACATATAAATTCTTTTACTTAACATTCTGAAGCTGTTTTTGTTCTCTTTTCTAAATATTCTTTGTAGTGGCTGATATGTTATCTTAAAGGTTGAAACAATCTTTTCAATTTCTCGTGGTTCCCCTAACTGGATTGATTGATATAAAAAAGAACATGGAAGCACTTGGAAATATCTACAAGTTCTCTATTCAGTCTTTTGTTTGGCAACTCGGTTCTTCTATATGACTGGTTGGATATTGTTCCAACAGCATGTTAGATTAGCAGTCAATTTGGGGTTTTGACAGCTGCTTTGAGCTTTCTAATAACCTCTTCCCTTGCAGCTATTGATCTCGTTGATGAAGCTGCAGCAAAGCTCAAAATGGAAATCACTTCCAAGCCTACAGAGTTGGATGAGGTAGATAGAGCTGTTCTGAAATTAGAGATGGAGAAGCTGTCCCTGAAAAATGACACTGATAAGGCATCTAAAGAGAGGTTAAGCAAGATTGAAAATGATTTGAATGTACTTAAACAGAACCAGAAAGAACTGAATGAACAGTGGGATCGGGAAAAGTCTCTCATGAATTGCATACGATCAATCAAAGAGGAGGTAATGCTTTTCTTTTACTGAGATGTAAATGTCTAGTTATCCTTGCAGTATTCCTTATATTTTATGCATGTGGTATCCATATTTGTAGATTGATAGAGTCAACATAGAGATGGAAGCTGCTGAACGTGAATATGACCTGAATCGTGCTGCTGAGCTGAGATATGGAACTCTAATGTCCCTCCAACGGCAGTTGGATGAGGCTGAGGAAAACCTTGCTGAGTTCCGAAAATCTGGTAATTCTTTGCTACGAGAAGAGGTTACTGACCTTGATATTGCTGAAATTGTGAGCAAATGGACTGGTATACCTATGTCAAACCTTCAACAATCAGAAAGAGAAAAGTTGGTCTCATTAGAAGAGGTTCTTCATAAGAGGGTAGTTGGTCAGGATATTGCTGTAAAATCAGTGGCTGATGCAATCCGACGCTCAAGGGCTGGATTATCTGATCCTAATCGACCTATAGCTAGTTTCATGTTTATGGGTCCTACTGGGGTTGGCAAAACAGAGCTTGCTAAGGCCTTAGCTGGCTATCTCTTTAATACAGAGAATGCTCTTGTAAGAATAGATATGAGTGAATACATGGAAAAGCATGCAGTATCGCGCTTGGTTGGGGCTCCACCTGGATATGTTGGTTATGAGGAGGGAGGACAGCTGACTGAAGTGGTTCGTCGAAGGCCATACTCTGTGGTGCTGTTTGATGAAATTGAGAAAGCACATCATGATGTCTTCAACATCCTGTTACAGTTGCTGGATGATGGAAGGATAACTGATTCTCAGGGAAGGACAATTAGTTTTACCAACACGGTTATAATAATGACTTCAAACATTGGCTCCCATCTGATACTTGAAACGCTACGTAATACACAAGACAGAAAGGAAGTTGTTTATGATATCATGAAACGTCAAGTTGTTGAGTTGGCGAGACAAACATTCCGTCCAGAATTCATGAATCGAGTTGATGAATATATTGTTTTCCAGCCTTTGGACTCCAAACAAATCAATAAAATCGTTATGATTCAGGTAAACAATCTTCGCCCTGAAAATATTTATGCTTTGATAAATGATATGATATTTTCTCCATAACTAACTCTATAGATGAACTCCTATAGCATTTGAAATTCAAGAGTCTGTTCTTTTAACGTTTTTTTTTTTGTGTGGAATATACCAAATTCTTCCATTCTCTTGGTGAAGCATCATCTGTGTGAAAAATCTCTTTCAGATGCTTGCACTATATTTTTCGTTCACGCCACAATGAATACTAAATGAAGCTTTAATATGAAATTTTCCATTGCCAGATGAACCGATTGAAAGAGAGACTCAAACAGAAGAGTATTGATCTTAATTACACAAATGAAGCCATTGAACTTCTGGGAAATTTGGGTTTTGACCCTAATTTCGGAGCTAGGCCGGTTAAGAGGGTGATACAACAGTTAGTTGAGAATGAAATTGCAATGGGGCTATTGAGGGGAGAGTTCCATGAGGAAGATTCTGTCATTGTTGATGCTGATTTGTCGTCAGACCTTCCGCTACAGAATAAGTTACGTATAAAGAAATTAGAGAGTGGTGCTACAACACAAGCCATGGCAGTCAATGATTAGTATGACTCTTTGAGTTGTGAATGTGCGGGAAAACTTTGCTCTAGTCCCACACAACTTCCTTTATTGAAAGCAAAACACCTCTTGTCTATGATGGGTTTGTGTTTAAATCATTGTATCAAAGTATGAGCAAGTGTCATAGTTAAGCAGAGCGTTCTGCGAAATAGATAGGTTATACAGTTTCTGTAAAGAGAGTTTTTATCACCTTACCGCAAATTGTGTGCAAGTGCCGAAATTACTAATATGTTACGTGAACCATGAAATTGCTTCTTGCTGTTCCAAGGCCTGTGGAGAAGAGCAGAAAGAGGGTGCAGGGTACTGGTTCAGGTTCTCATTGTTTTCACAGCTTATAGTGCGAGGAATATATGCATGTGCTTTATCTCAAAAAAATATATGCATGTGCTTTGTTTGTCTTTCCTCTTGCTATAGTCCCGTTATGATAGGATTTTTTTTAATACAAATGCAAAATACAAGCCTTTTAAACATTGATTTGACAAATTTTAAAAAGTTACCACTAGGTCCACCAATGCCAACAAATCAAGGTTTGGCCCATCTAAGTTGTTAGTAAAAAGTTTATGAATTAATCCGTTTGACTTGTTAGCAAAGATAGGTCTAAGACGCCAGAACTACTGTCTCTTGTTTTTACATAATTTCTTTTTTGTGTAGGATACTCCTGTTAACGATGTTTCTCTTGCATTATACTCACTTCCCAGTCGCTGTGAACAATTTGTTGGAATCATGCCTTTAGGCGTAGTTGAAGTTCCTTGAGAATCCCCAAGCAGTTGAGATGCTGGATTCCAAGAGTTCTGCACAAATTTAGCCTAGTGTTATCAAAGTAATCCCTGGAGACTTGAGCTACTATTCTGATGGTCAGATTGCAGCCATAAAATTCCATTAAACGTGCATAGAATTTGGTTTAGGTGTTGCATAATATGTTCAGCCTGGATAAATTTTTAGGATGAGCAGAAACTGATCTCATGAAAACATGAGATCTGTCCTGGAATCTGAGTCTAAATTTGAACAGTCTCATTTGTGAGGCTTCGTTAAATTTTCTTTCCAACAAAGTATAGTAAGAAACTTTCTCGAGATTTAATCGATAGTTTCTGCTGGTTATGTGTAAGTCGCCATTTATACAATTTTTGTATAAATAAGATATTAATGAAGAGAGCTACCTATATTATATGTAATTACAACCTGTAGTATCAAATGAATGGGAGCCAAATTCAGCCACCCTTGCCAATTCTTTGATGTCCTCAGGAGGTTGCTTTAACTACGTACTTGACATTTACGAAATGCTATATTTTACCGATACTTCGATTTTGTCAGTTGATAGTGTAACATGGTCAAAGATCACACTGTCTAGCGCGAGTTACCTTAAAAATCTGTTGTCTTTTAGGTTAAAAGCCATTGCATCTTTTCATTTCTACAAATCCTAGATTATGGAGTTTGATCGCTGAAGTGTTGGAAGTTTTAGCCGTTTATATTGAGTTCTTACCTTGAACTAGCGAGATATGGTAGGATTGATAACCTAATCATGACAAAAGATAACGTTGTTCCCACAAAAGTTGTTCTAACCTGTCCCGGCGATGGTTACAACACACTGATCTTATGATCTGGGACAAGGAGCTAACCTAGTGGTGTATGTAATAAATCCATCCCATTCAAGTGAGGAATCTAAGATCTAGAAAATTGGCCCGTCACCTACTTTCCACAACACAGCTTTGGTACAAGTAGGTACCCGGATATGAAGAATCTAATCTAGTATCGAGACCTTTCTTATTTACTTTTATGGTACAATTATTAGCCAACTTTAGTAATCTTCCCATCTTACTTTACGTCGTGCTAACTTTTGACATTGGCAAACATAAATATGTATAACTATATAAACCACGATATACATGTACTAGTGTTCCATTAAAAAAAAAAAATGTACTAGTGTTTGCTACATCCCAATGTAATAATATTTTGAAATAAATAACTGCGTAATGTTTATGTGATGGATTTTTTCGTTTGTTATAAAACGTAAATAAAAAGAAAAGAAAAAGATTGCAGCTGCTACCCTTTCAAAAGGAAAAAAAGTCTCACTAGGTTGTCCGCTTTAGAACGATGCCAATCCATGGTTAACTTAAACAAGGCCTTTAATAATCAAAATTTAAATGGGAAATCAAGTTTACATCTTGTTGTTTCTAGAAGCAGTAATTCACTGGCTCTGACTCTTTAATCTGCAGACTGTGGGTGTGGGGTGAACTTGAGCCCACGTAGTTACATCTCTGTCCTCTACAGTCGAACGCTGGAAATTATTTGCTTCACGCTTATTTTTCTTTTTCTTTAGTCTTTTCGTTTTCAATTTATTTATTGGGACGGCTATCGATAAACATTTTTCAATCACGGCCACGAATAACGGTAATTAGTAACCCCACACAATATTAAATGGCCCAACGCTCGTTGATTAGACCGAAAATGACTTTTCTTATTAGTTTTAGATGCAAATATGACGCATATGTTTTGGTCAATTTTTAGAATTTGTTGACAACATTTCCTGTCACGCATTTCCAAAGCAATCATCTAATGTAATTGAAGTTTGATGGGACTTCTATTCATTTGAAAACTATTCAGACATTGATACTGATAGATTATCCTATGTGCTTGAGATGACATTATCATTCAATCACTTGACCTTATTGCTTTCATCTCGGTATCAAAACTTAATTAACAAACTTTATTAGAAAGCATACATTACAAACTTTTGAACCATGCTAAGAAATTTGATTTTGCAACATTGTGAAAGAGTTTATAAAACCAATTTATGGTTTGCATGCATGGTATATAGGTAATCAGATGAAATGTTACTATTTACACTATTGTAGTAATGCATTTCACTCTCCTATCAACCCTTAGTTAGATGGTTACAAGAATAATCAAAATTATTCAGGTACGTGGTATTGTTAGACCATATGAATCTAAAAAGACTTTTTCTATTGTGACTCCTAGGTTAGTGGAATATTTCACCGATAAGATTTAAGGGAGTTACACCATGAATTTCTAGTCTATATACTTTTCAATTGATTTTGAGAACTAAATCTCTGTTAAAGATTAAGATCACACAAAGATGATTACACTTAAGGCTCTAAAGTTGAAAATGATTAATGGTAACCATTTTCAGTCATACTATAAGGACGATGGCCAATGAAGAAAGATCGAGTTTTTTGTTACGTCAGAGGAATACTCCATAGTTAATATCTGTTAAGTATCTAACCTAATTGAATATGCCAATTTATCAGTGGTTGAAACCATTCCAAGAATGTCCATAATAGAAAATTGGCATTGGCTGGATTGGTTAAATGTTGATAAACATATAATGGAGATAAAGCAATAAGACATATATAAAGGGCAAATAAAGTCTAAAGACTCTACATAGTTGGTTCAATAAGAGAATCGTAGAAATGTTGTCGAGTGCGATAGGGTGTTAGAATATCAGCAATAGGATGTCAGAATATCAAAGTGTTGTAGATGTGGAGGAATGTTCAATGTGGTAAGACCAAGATGAATGTAACATCCCATTACTTGTGAGAAGGTTAAAATGGTAAATGTGAGTGATTAATGAGAGTTAGGAATGCATTTCCATGTTCATGCATAATATAAACTAGGTTTATTACATTGAACATATTTCAGTATTTCGATTATATCTGGATCTATAGGATTCCAAATGAGATGATTTTTAATTTGGAGTAATCTAGAGATATAGGCCTACAAATTGTCTTAAGAAGTCCAATTATGATTCAGCCTTTAAGATGTTTAATCTCTGAATGGAAGTTGGGTATAGTACATTGTTTTTGAATATGAACAACCAGATAATGTTTGAGGCATATCTTCCAAATTACTGAACCAAATTGAGTGATTTTGGTATCAATGGAAAGATAAGAGATATAGGAACACTTGTCTAGAAGAGAGTTTGACCAAATTATCTCATTTTCACCTTTTGATTGAATGTGAACAGTAGACCTGAAAGGGTGTTTTGGAAACTTTTAAAAGTAAGCCAATGAGTAATGAATTGTGATTTCAATAGTTCTAGTGAGGCATAAACCTAAGTATTAATGATACATAGATGAATTTTGATATGAGATCGATTTTGGGATGGAAATTACCCGGGATTATTATAAATATGCATTGTACATAATTCTTTTCATATATGTGCATTATTGAATACTTATGATTGTGCAAATTGTGACATCGTGTATATTATTATGATAGAGGAGCAACTGGAACGTCAAAGTCCAGACGTTGCTGGATCATCTAGGCATTAGCTTCGGGAGCAGTTTGTGAGTAACCTAAATGGTCTCACTTAATTACTTGTTTGCTTAATTCATGTTTCAAATGATAAATGAATATGCTTAATTGTGGATTCCGGACAGGAGGTCCGATGAGTATGTAATGTGAATTGAAATATTAAAGTGCTGCTTAAATGTGAATGTAAAGACCTACATGCTTTATGATGTGATTGATTATGGTACAAGCATTCCATTCATGAATGCATGAAATATAATGGTAGTTGTAACCAGAGTAGCCAACGATCAGAGCTTAAAGCTCAACAAGTGAAAATGAGCTTCGAGCTCAAAAGTGAATCAGAACCTCAGGCTCAATGTTTAATGAGCCCTATATGGGACAGTTTAGGCACTCGGTTATAGCAACTTAATAATTGGAAAAGTGTCTCATAAGTATTTCATATGTATCTTGTTAAGTATGTTTGATTGGGTGGAATGCAAAATCATTTATGCTTAAGTATAATTGTGTTACTCTTGTAAAATGCAAAGTTGTGATATAATTATTTCGTGAATTAGTGTGTTGTATGGATTGAGTGAACCATCGATGATGGTTACCTCATTGAGTTCACAAAACTCACCAAAATTGCAATGTTGTCTTTTCAGGACCGAGAGACAACTCTAACTACTGAGAGGCGCTACTGCCGTGTAGATTGTGATTTAGCAAAAGAAGTCATAACTCAAAGGTCGGTCAGCTGGGATTTTTGGATGGCTTAGATAGATTTATTATATTTTCCTCTTTCATGTAGTACTTATGTACTAGGTTTTGTTGATGTACATGTAGTAAAGGTTGAAAGACATAATGTAGACTTTCAATTTTAAGAAATGAAATGAGGAAAAGCTGGTTTTAAAAATATTGTGGTTTTTCTTATGATGCTTTATAAGCGAAAAATGATATGATGCCATATGAAGTGAATGTAGTGATCGAACGTAGCTCATCCTTATCGTAGGATATGTACCGAAATGACCTCTGGGTGTCCCAGTGTGTACCCTGTAGTAAGGGGCGCTACAATTCGGTGGTTTCAGAGCATGGTTGGCATCTGTTGGGACATATAAAAATGTTAGACATGAAGTATTGTGAGAAATGTAGATAATGATTGAAAGTATTTTTTGTTATAGGTCATCCACTCTAGGTGATCAAATTGATCAACCAGCTAACCAAGGATTGGTTGGAGCCAGCAGGGAGTCCTCGGTGCCTCGATCTGAGGAGATACCCCTAGAGTTCCCAAGAGAAGGGAGAGGAGGTATGATAGGCTGCGGAAGCAGGGAGCTGTGGACTTCTATGGTAGCACAGGCCCTGCTGAGGCCGAGGGATGGTTAGAGAGGACAGAAAGTGTATTCGATCAGATGGACTGCGAGCCTGATGAGAGGTTCGATTATGTAGTGTCTTTACTGCAAGGCCCAACTTACCAGTGGTGAAAGAATGTCCCAAGCAGTACCACCTAGCCTTGCCAATTGAAGTGGGAAGACTTTCTGAGGGTCTTCAGAGATAATTACATGCCCAGGATATATTTGGACATGAAGATGCAAGAGTTCTTGGAATTGAAGCAAGGCAAGATGTCAGTGGCTGATTATAAGGTCCAATTTAATGAATTGACGGGTTATGCTACTGCTCTGATCCCTACAGAAGAAGACAAGTGTAGGAGGTTTGAGAATGGACTTAATATGGAGATCATAACAAGGATGGTGCAGTCAAATATGGGTACTTTCATTGAGTTGAGAGCTACTTCAATTAGAATTGAACAGTTGATGAGGGAGAAACAAGCTGAGACTAGGCAAGGGTCCAGAGGTAAGAGGCCTAGTGAGAGTCAGCGCATTTTTGACAGGAGCTTTAGTAAGCGCCAGAACAGAGCATTCAGATCATCGGGTGGATCCAGGCAGTCAGGATCTGGGCAGAGGGGCAGGTTTTCACAGACTTACAGTGGAAGGGGTATAGGACAGAATCAGTTTCAAGTTTGTGAGTACTGTGAGAAGAGGCATGGTGGTGAGTGTTGGAGTTTGACTATAGCTTGCCTCAAATGCGGTCCATGGATCACCAAATCAGAGATTGCCCTGCTACTTTGGGAACTCAGTTTGCTGTTAGTGGGTGATTTGGGAGTAATACTACAGGCTAGCAGAACAGAGGTGGTGGATTTGGACAGAGAGGCTGAGGTAGAGTCAGAGGGAGAGTTGGGAGTTCTTCCATGAGGATTGAGGGGAGGGGCAGTTGACCATAGTCCTAAGCAAGGGTCTATGCTATAACCAGACAGGAGGCTCAAGACTCACTAGATGTGGTTGCAAGTGCGCTTCTTGTTTATGACTTTAAGGTATTTGCACTGCTAGATCTAGGATCCATATACTCCTTTATCGCACCGCATTTGGCATGTAGATTGCATTGTGATAGGGAGTTACTATAGTATGTATTAGAGGTGAGTATGCCAATAGGCAGTACTACAGTTGTAAGAGAGGTTTGTAAAGGATACTTGATTAGGTTTGATCAAGCAATATTGGAGGCAAACCTTATTATATTATAATTGAGGGAGATAGAAGTGATCCTAGGCATGGATTGACTCACTGCCCATAGGGCCATCATGAACTGCTACACCAAGAAGGTAGTACTGGAATCTCCTGGTTAGCCGAGGGCAGTATTTAGGGGAGTTAGTCAGGTAGTGCCAACTAGGATGATATCCTTCATGAGTGCATCGAGGTTAATGCAGGGAGGATGTGAGGCTTATCTAGCCCACATCATTGATACTAATGCTGAGCAAAGTATACAAGACATTCCCGTGGTTAGGGAGTTTTCGGATGTATTTCCCGATGAGCTACCTAGTTTACCACTAGATCGGGAAACAGAGTTCACAATTGATCTAGTTCCAGGTGCTGCTCCTATATCTATTCCTCAATATAGGATGGCACCTGTGGAACTGAAGGAGTTGAAGGCTCAGCTTCAAGAGTTGCTAGAAAAGGACTTTATAAGGCCTAGTGTTTCACCTTGGGGAGCTCCAGTGCTATTTGCGAAGAAGAAAGATGGGACTTTGAGGTTGTGTATCAATTATGGGCAACTGAATTGGTTGACAAGGAAGAATAAGTACCCGCTGCCTAGAATTGATGATTTACTTGATCAGTTACTGGTAGCTCAGGTATTCACTAAACTGAACTTGAGGTTAGGGTATTATCAGTTGTAGATAGTTGAGGCTGATGCACTTAAGAGTGCATTCAGGAGTAGGTATGGGCATTTTGAGCTTTTAGTGATGCCGTTTGGGTTGACTAATGCCCCGACAACTTTTATGGCCTTGATGAATAAGGTGTTTTAGTCTTACCTGGATCAATTTTTGATTGTGTTTATTGATGATATCTTGGTGTATTCGAAGAGCAGAAAGGACCATGCTAAGCATCTGAGAGTCATCTTATAGATTATGAGGGAGATATAGCTGTATGCCAAATTCAGTAAGTATGAATTTTGGCTGGATCAGGTTGTATTTCTGGGACATATAGTGACTAGAGATGGCAAACAGGTACATCCAAAGAAGATAGGGGCAGTGATGAATTGGGAAGCTTCGAGAAATGTGTCAGAGATCTGAAGCTTCCTAGGATTGGCCAGATATTACTAGAGGTTGTCGAGGGGTTTTCTCTGATCTCGACCCCTCTGACAAAACTTTTGAGGAAGAATGTAGTATTCAAATGGAATGAGGAGTGTGAGAAGAGCTTTGAGGAGTTGAAACATCGGTTGACTACTGCACTAGTGTTGACCACTTCATCGGGGACCGGAGGATATGTGGTGTACAGTTATGCATCATGACAAGGTGATCTCCTATACATCAAGACAATTAAGACCTCAAGAGATCAATTATCCAGTACATGATTTATAGCTAGCTATAGTGGTCTTTGCTGTAAAGATTTGGAGACATTATCTATATGGAGAGACCTTCCAGATATACACAGATCATAAGAGTCTGAGGTATTTACTGAATCTGAGGGAGTTCAACTTGAGCCAGAAGAGATGGATTGAGCTACTAAAATATTATGATTGCACTATTGAGTACCACCCGGGGAAAGCTAATGTGGTGGCAGATGCTTTGAGTAGGAAGTCTAATATCAGTGCAGCTCAGATTTAGTTATCGAGGCTACCTAATTTGATACATTTGAGAGCTCTGAATGTGGAGTTGAATCTGGAGCAGGATAGGGCCTTGATTGCTACATTGAAACTTAGATCGATGTTACATGACAGAATCAGAAAAGTTCAGGGCAAAGATCCTGATATGGTGAAGCTTATGGAGAATGTAAAGGTGAATCCAGATTCCGAGTTTAAGTTGAGGGATGAAACATTATGGTTGAGATAAAGGCTGTGTGTGCCTAATGTGGATGATTTGAGGAAGGAGATTCTCGAGGAAGCTCATATGGCCACCTATGCTATGCATCCTAGTACTACCAAGATGTATAACACATTGAAGCAACATTTCTAGTGGTCTGGAATGAAGAAGCAAGTGGCAGAGTATGTGTCTAAGTGTATGACGTGCCAGCAGGAGAAAGCGAAGCACCAGGCTCTAGTAGGGAAGCCCCATTCATTGCCCATTTTGGAGTGGATATGGGAACGGATCACTATGGACTTCATCATGGGATTGCCTAAGACTCTGAGGCAGCGTGATGCTATATGGTTCATAGAGGATCGGTTGACTAAATCGACCCACTTCTTACCAGTGAGAGAGAATAATTCACTTGATCAGTTGGCCAAGAAATATGTGAATGAGGTGGTGAGACTACATGGGGTTCCAGTGTTCATAGTATCGGACAGGAATCCCAGATTTACTTTAAGGTTTTGGAGGAGCTTGCAATCTGCTATGGGGACTAAATTGAACTTCAGTACAATGTTTCATCCTCAGACAGATGGACAGAGTGAGAGGACAATCAAGACTGTCGAGGATATGCTCAGAGCTTGTGTATTGCAGTTTAAAGGAGCCTGGGATCAATATATAGCATTGATAGAGTTTGCCTACAATAACCATTACCACAGTAGTATCAGAATGGCACCGTATGAGGCACTGTATGGTAGAAAATGTCAGCCGCCACTATATTAGGATGAAAGGGGTTTGAGAATGGTTGAAGGCCCAGAGTTGAAACAAGACACAGTGGATAAGGTAAAGTTGATCCGAAGCCAAATCAAAGCGGCTCAGGATAGGCAGAAGAGTTATTTGGATCAACATCGACGTGATATGGAGTACAGTATGGGAGACAAAGTATTTTTAAGAGTGTCACCCTGGAGAGGAGTTTTGAGATTTAGTTACCGAGTCACCCTTATGAGTGTCACCCTTATCTAGGTATTCTTAAGAGTTTCACCCTTATGAGATCATTGAGAGGATTGGACCTTTGGCCTATAAGTTGGCTTTATCGAATGAGATGTCGTAATTAAATAACGTATTTCATGTGAGTATGCTCTGAAGGTACCGATCGGATCCGACACATATGATACCAGCTCAAGAGATTGAGGTTGCTAGTAACTTCAGCTATGTTGAGGAGCCGATCAAGATTGTGGGATCACAAATCAAGCAGTTGAGGAATAGGGTCATTCATTTGGTAAAAGTCCTTTAGAGGAACCGCTCAATTGAAGAAGCAACATAGGAGACAGAGGAGCATATGAGGAGATAATATCCTCACCTGTTCGAGCAAACAGGTAAGAATTTCAAGGACGAAATTTCTTTAAGGAGGGAAGAGTTATAACATCCTATTACTTGCGAGGAGGTTAGAATTGTAAGTTTGAGTGATCAATGAGAGCTTCGAAATGCATTTGCATGCTCATGCATAATGTGTCATGCGCATACATGTGAATAGTGAAATTTTTTGCACATGAAAGTAACTGTACATGCATTTGTTGACATTCAGGGTATAATTGTTAATAAATGTGATTGTTATTGAGAATTGTGATTTTTTTGTATTGAAAATTGGTTTAGAAAGTGTAATTGTTGATTTAGAATTTTTGGAGAATTTTGGGAAAATTTTCTGAAAATTTGGGGTAATTTTTAGACTAGGGAAAATGCCAAGTGGCAAGATAAGTGTTAAATGGTAGTAGAATTTACTGTCTAATGGCAATAGAAATTTTAATAAATGACTTTAGGAATTAGTGACAAGTGTCATTGAAAATTGGGAGATAA
>JANITX010000009.1:22681088-22697977 GCA_027564395.1 Erythroxylum ulei | reverse complement strand
GAGCCTCGAGCTCAAAAGTGATTCAGAGCCTTAGGCTCAACGTTTAATGAGCCCTATATGGGATAGTTCAGGCACTCAGTCATAACAACGTAATAATTGAAAAAGTGTCTCATGAGCATTTTATATGTATCTTATTAAGTATGTTTGATTGAGTGGAATGTAAAATTGCTTATGCTTTAGTGGAATTTATGTTACTCTTGTAAAATGCAAAGTGTGATATAATTGTTTCATGAATTGATGTGTTGCGTGGTTTGAGTGAACCATCGATGATGGTTATTTCATTGAGTTCGCAAAACTCACCAAAATTGCAACACTGTCTTTTCAAGACTGAAAGATGACTCTAGTACTAAGAGGCGCTACTATCGTGTAGATTGTGATTTGGTAAGAGAAGTCATCGCTCAAAGGTCAGTCAGCTGAGATTTTTGGATGGCTTAGATAGATTTATTATATTTTCCTCTTTCATGTAATGCTTATGTACTAGGTTTTGTTGATGTACATGTAGTAAAGGTTGAAAGACATAATGTAGAATTTCGGTTTTGAGAAATGAAATGAGGAAAAGCTGGTTTAAAAATATTGTAGTTTTTCTTATGATACTTTATAAGCAAAAAATGATATGATGCCATATGAAGTGAATGTAATGATCGAACGTAGCTCACCTTTATCGTAGGATATGTACCGAAATGACCTCTGGGCGTCTCAGTGTGTACCCTGTAGTAAGGGGGTGCTACAATGAACGTAATAAAAAAACTTTTTTTTTAGAAAAGCAAAAATTTCTTCTAGGTTTTTCATAAGGGTTTTTAGTAAATGGAGGAAAGGATTGCTTAACTCTGGCATAGAGCGGGAGATCCATAATTGGGAGGATGATGAGAGGAATTGGTTTTCTCAAGATAAGAGTGAGAAGTTGGATTGACTTTTTGGGTCCTAGAAATCAGCTAGCATGTTGTGATGACATTTGATATGGCGGATTGTGAATTTATAACAAGAGAACCAATCTTTCCACGAAGTAATTAGTTGTGAGGAAATATCTTCTTATGAGGCTTAAGGATTTTTTGGAAAAGACGTATCGTCCATTTCTATCATAAAGTGATAAGGGTTGAGGTAAAAATTAACCTTTTCAATGACCTTTTACCGCTAAATTCTCTTTGTGGATATTACGGTATTTCTTTTCTTATTCCTTGAATTGGCCACTAGCATGGCCACAATAATAATGTTTTCCATCATCTTTTTCAATCAAGATGACACCCAAATAATTTTCACTAACATTTGTTTGAAGGATGTGTTGTCCTTTGTTAGGAATCTTTAAAGGGAGTGGATGCTGACTCTCTTGTTTTAAGTATTGGACAACTTTGATTTGCTCGTTACTCTATGGTGGTTGATACTTTCTCAACAATCTTGATCAGGAGCTTGTATAATTAGCCATATGTGGAATGAAATCCCTGATGTCATTAACAATTCCAAGGAATTGTTGGATTTTCTTTGGATTGAGATTTTCATTAGGAAAATGTAACAAGGTTGATCAAATATGACTCTTTTTGGATGAGAGCATGATTCCATAATTCTTGTTAAGATTACAAAAAGATTGAAGTAGTGTTTTATGATCTTTATGGGTCTTTGAATATAGTAGAATGTCAACAATATAGATTAAGGCACTGGAAAGAATAGGCTCATAGATCTTTATCATTGCCTTCTAAAATAGTGATGGAGCGTCTTTGAGTCTAAATGACACAACAACTCATTGGTATTGAGCATTTATAATGTAGAAAGTTGTTTTGTACCCTTCTTGTGGGTCTATTCCCAATTGCCAAAAATATGTCTTCAAGTCAAACTTTAAAAATATTCTTGCTTTTTTGAGACATAGGACTTGAGTATTGATATTTCGTACTGAAAATTTATCATCTTGAATGAATGCATTTAAAGGTTTATATTCAATGACCAACTTCTTCTTTCCTCTTGGTTGTTCAGCCCTTTTATTTACAGAAAAGGCTTGACAAGCCTAATTTGATTTGTGGGCTTAATTAATCCTGATTGAAGTAGCATGACACATTTCGTATGCCAACTTCAAATCTTTAGGATTTATGTTAGGTTGAGTAGCCTTGGTAGGATTGATATCTTTGTTCTTTTTGAAGGGTAAATGAATGAAGAATTGTTGACTCTTCCAAAGAGGTTGTGGAAGTGAAAATTGGGAATGGTTCTTCGAATAGTGTTCCAAAAATTGATCTCTCAATATTTCATATTAAGGAAAAACTAGAGTGGGCTCAAACATATTACATATATCAGTATAAACACGAAAATTAACTCTGCATTTGATACCAATAGATAGGATTTGTAATGAAGATTCCTTGCAATATATATCTATACCAATCAGGATATCTGGGTCAGGTAAATGACTACCAAGAACTTTAGTCCATACAATGCAATTAAGGAAAAACCTTATCCTAAATTTCCTTCTTGTGATAAGCCTAATTTTGAATAAGTTTCTATCAACAACAATAAAATATTCATCTTAAGATATTTAGGCTTTGTGAGGTAAGATATTGGGCTTCATAACACTTATATAGGATATAATATCCATATATCCATTAGCTTTGATTAGTTTATCATATTTATTCTTTTGTAACAACTAGATATAGACATAAGGACGAGGAATGGTGATAGCCTTTGAGTCTACCTTAAAATATGGTTATTGTAGCATTTATAGATTATCATCTTTAGTATCAACATCTTCATTTACTATTCTTCAGACGAGTCAAACTCATCATCAGAGGAATTGATAGGTACATCAAATTTGGTTTCCTCGTCTTTACTAGATTATTCTTCGATGATATCTTCAATGTTGATGTTGACATATATTCATATGATAACCTCAATGGATTTCAATAGTTTTAAAGGCATTTTCGTCTTGTTAGGACATTGTCGAACAAAATGTCCTAGCTTGACACAAAGGAAATATGGATAGTTTTTTTTTAAATCATAAGGAAATCTTTGTTTAAAGAATCAAAGAAATCGATATCGTTTATGTCTTCTGATAGGTTTTCGATAGTCTCTATTAGAGAATTGGGATCTTTGAAATTGTTTGTAGGAAAACTTTTTGTGATGATATTTCTTTTTGGTAGGACACTCTCAATCGTTTTTCTCCTTACACTTGATCTTTAGATAAGGCTTTTTGCAAGCCTTCTTCAGAAGAGGACCACATTCAATCATATTCTTGAAAAATGCTTATTGATTAAAAATTTTATCAAGAGATGCTAATACAAGTTGATAAATCTCAATAAGAGATATTTCTCTCATATCTCTGCGTAAAGTTGCAATGGTCTTTTGAAGTTCAGGTTTAAGCTTATATGGAAGAGACTTGACAAATATATAATAGAGATTGACATCATTAAAATCATTAAGTAAATATAATATTTTCGTCATACATTGAAAATGATTTTAAAGATCTAGTCTATCCAGAGAGCAACACTTTATTTTAAAATATTCTTGTCGAGTTTGCTTGCCAATGGGCTAAAAATCTCCAACGAATTCTTTATGGATAACTCCAAGAAGAATACCAACAAATGCTAATTGAATATATTGGAGTCTCCTATAGTTATCTAAACTTTGCACTATTCCCTTGAAGTATCGGTGAAACAAGAAGTAACTCAAACATGAATCTCTTAAAGGAGTATCTGGTTGAGTCATTTGTAAATCAATTCAAGCACTAAATTTATGAAGACGATCTCTCCATTTTTAGGGTGGAAGATCATCAAAAGTAAACCAAGGTCCTAAGGCAAGCCATGGTGGAGGTACTTGCATAGGTTATGGATGAGGTCGTAGGGGCTTAGTCCTTATTCATTTAGCTTCACTAATTTTTGGTTCAACCTCTATGGGTTGAGAAGTATCTTTCAGAAACTTCAAAATCTTCATATATAGAAAATTGAATTTCAACTACATCTAAAGTAAATACTAGTTTAATATTTGCAATGAATTCTTGTTGAGGAGCTTTGTCTTTCCCATTTGTTGGAATAAGTTGGATTTTTGGGTGGTTAAGAAGGTAGGTTTTAATTTTTAAGGATTTTGTCAAAAGATCAACAAACTTGGCATATAAGGGTGATGGATCAATTTTATTTATAGCTTTGGGTTTTGTAGGTTTGATAGATTTTAGTCTGCTAATAGTGTGAACATGTTATCTGATTAAAGGATAATTCATTTTGAACACCTTTTCATAACCAGTTGCTTCGTGATAGGTTAGGATTGTATAAATAGGCTAAACAACTGGAAATGTTATAGATAAGCCCCATAAATAGTCTTTGACTATTTTGTCTGCATATTTACTTCCATTCTTTGAAGTACTTCTTTGACTCATCTAAGTTCTTACTCTTTGGTGGTGAAATCAGGTCCAAAATATTAAGTATTAATGTCTTCTTAGATTAGCATCAAGTTGAACCATTTGATCTTGCAAAGAAGCATACAACTTTTATATTTGAGAAGACAAAAACTCTACTAGTTTTTAAGTTGCTTGTGTTTGTTGATTAAGACCATCAAGCTTATTATCAATGCGTTGAAGAACTTAGTTTTGAGCAACGTCATTGTCTGTCTGCTAATCTAGTGCTTCATCAGTAGAATGTGATACAAGGGTACCATGAGAAGTTATTCCTATAGCACGAATATAAAGGTTTGAAATAATCCTAGTAGTATCATTTGTTCGTCTCTCCAGAGGAGAAAATTCTTCCTTATAAGTCGCATCATCTTACATTGGATAAGTGTTAGAGAAGCAACAAGACTGGAAGGGATAATGGGTTTAGTTTTGTCTTAGATTTTATCTTTAAGGAGCCAATGTTCCTTTCCAACAGCTTGGAATAGTTCATAAATGGTTTAGATCGTGGGTTTTTAAGCCCAACCTATAGTTTTGAATTTGGATATTGATCATCATGCTTGGGATGCAATTGTTGTGGAGCTTGACAACAATGAATTTCTTTGGATTGTTGTCTTCATTTTTTATTTTAGTTTTGCATGCCTTTTTCCAACATAGGCCTCATCCTCGCTATCTGTTTCATCACAACTTAGTGTAGGACATATCTCGCAGTTTGGATCACATATGGATGGATCAACATCTCATATAAAATTTCCTCGATGATGGATAATATACACAGGTTGGCCATTAGACTTGATATAGTGGATAAGAGGTCCACTCTTGCCTTCTTATTGTGATAAGACTAGTTGTAACATTAAAATAGGGCTGGATGTGTCAAATGATCTTGGGTGTTCATTAGTGGGTCTGGGTGTAGATGGATTTAACAGATCCATCTCTCAATGTTATGAGAATTAGTAGAGTAGAAGGATGGATGGAATGCTAGTGAGGAGCATGTCATGCCTTCCAATAATTGGTGATCTATTTTGTGGTTATCACCTTTTCAAGCTTTGTTGGTGTCAATTACTTTGGGATCTAGATTATAGTGGCCTGGTCATGGACGAGATCTACTACCATGTACAAAGTATCAAAAATTTAGTTTGGAAAGTTGTTATCTACAATATGATTTTGTAAGCAATAAATCATTTAATGGTGTAATGTGGCCATAATTGTTGTAGGTTCTTGCTCAACTCCAGTAATTTGAACTTGAACTGGAGCTTGTAGCCTTTCAGATAAAGTGAGATCATCTAGTTTGATGTTAAAATCAGGGGCAATTGTGAGGATGACACTTTTATCATTTAGAGTGGTAAAAAAGGTACCAATCAAAGTATTTTGGTATGTAGTGTAGGAAGTGTCAAGAAGGGATGTTCGAGCAGTAGTTAAAATCCTTTTTCTTTTATGAAGGGTGAGAACCAATATGATAGCACTAATATGAAGATGAGTATGATTTTGATTTCTCTAAAGAGCTATTAGTTCTTTGGGGATTTCCAACTTTACATATTGCTCAGCTGCTGTTGCTTTTAAACCATATTGTTCAAAATGGAAACTTTGGATAATTTCTCACTTTAGGACGATGGGCAGTGAGAATAATGCAAATAGTTATAGTCCAAGAATGATTACAAGAATAAATATTGTACGAACTTGAAAAATGGAGATGAATATTATGGATACGATTTTCTTCAGGAAGATGAGTAATTTCAACCAAATTTTATATTTTATTGGACAAAGTTCTTTTAGTTTTTAAACAAAGATTGACTATTAAATAGTAGAAGAAGAGAGATGAACAAGGCTTGTAGGTAAGGATTCACTCATGATTGGGTAAAAGGCTCCTTACATACTTTCATTAACAATAATAACTTTATATGTGTACTTAAATTTAGTGTCCTATTTCATTTTTGGTTGTTGAAGTAAAATGGCAACAAAATTAGAATGACCGTCCTTTACACCAAACAACATCGTTTTCTTTAACTTTAAAAACGCTAAAGCTGAAGCAAATGATTAAAGCAAACGACGTCGTTTTTTTTAACTTTAAAATGCTAAAGTCGAAGCAGACGATGACGTTTACCTTAAAAATTTACCGACGAAAAATTTCTGTTTGTAAATTTAAAACTTTTTTATTCTGCCAACAATTTCCGCCTTCTTTACTTACGGGCATTTTATACTACTGCTAAAGTTCATCGCAAATTTTGTCGGGATGATTTCTTTCCATATTTAGTGACAAATATTAGTACCGTTGCTAAATGAAAATTTTTCCAACGACATTACTGACAAAAATTGAGTTTTCATCAATAATTTGCAACGATTTTTTTCCTATTGGTAATTTCCAGTCATTATTTCCTGTTTTTCTTGTATCGGTTGAGTTGTCCGGGGCAATCCGAAAGGAAGAATTTGTTGCTTCGTTTACTATAATCAATTACCACCAGATTGGAGAAGTGTCAGACCGGACTTAGATATGTCGTTGACAGCTCATGTAACAAGACAGTTGTTACCGGCTTCATCAAAGAAGCAGACTTGCATAGTCTTCGCGTTATATTTTGTGGACTGTTTCGCGCGAGCAAAGCTTGAATGAGAATGAGAGGGAGGAAGTGGGGAAGGATGATGTACTAGGAACAGAAGTAACATGTTCTCGATTGAGTATTTTGAGGCTTATAAATCAAAGCTGAGAATGTCAATAACTTGTTGGAGAGATCAGGCGTCTAGCATTGCACTTGCGGTGATGGTGGTCTCTCGCAAGGTCTGACCATGGGTCAACAGAGGAAAAAAAGGTATATGACATAATGCCAACTTACACCCATTAAAATGTCAGCATTACTACAAACTCACGAAAATTTTATAATAATTTAAGCTTCTATTAATTTAAAATTAGATGTCTGAGAGGGTTTAAATGATTTTTTAAGATCATCAAATGTTAGAATTTAACATATGTTTTTAGATAAATGTTTAACATTTAAAATGATTTGTTTTTTTAATTGAATCATCTCATAAATAATTAAATTAAATAATGTTTGAATATACATCTTTAAGAAAATAAAAGGCAAATAATAAGAAGTTAATGTCAAAAAGGGCAATTCAAAATTTAAAAAACAAAAACAGAATTCTGCATTGTATGCTATGCACACATGAATACGGAAGAATTCTTAGGAAGGGCTGAATAGTTTGTCTACTTCAATAATCGCAAGCCACACATCACCATCACATGTACATCCAACGGATCACATCCATTAACAATCAAGTGGGACCTAGTGATCATGAGTTTTTGGGGGGTCCCGCACGATGCTGTCTTCTTAGGTGAAGGGCATTAGCTGGATGCACAGATGAGAGGGCTAGAGTGCGGTGTAAGCCCCATGCAATGTACTGTAATTGGGAAGTAGCGAGCAAATATTGAAAGTTAAATGGGATCAGCGACCAACCGCTGCCTTCCCCTCCCAAGTCCCAACTGAATATATATTATATGGCTTCTTCGGCAAGGCTAAGGCCTGTCTTCGACTTTTGGCGCAAGGAAAGAAGTTGGTGTGGTGTGGTGTGGTGTGGTGTGTTGGGGCAGACTACGTTACATTTAGCACCTTTTATCTTTCATCTAATTTATCCATCTTCTAGTAAATAATGCATTTAACTTATTTGTTGTTTAAAATTAAGGAAAAAAATTACTTTCTTCTTCATTTAACAACAAGTAACAGTAAGTTACAAAGAGTTGGCAATCACTAATTTTCAAGTACACCAGGAATAAATGGTTAGCATAGGATGGTGTCATATAAATCCAACCATTAGCCCACTATTTCTGCAGATAAATGTAGTGCCTCACTTTACCTACCTCTAAGTTTATTTTATTTAGAGTTGACAACATCAAAATCAAAACCCTTTAGAGCAGAGTAAATTAGGCCACTCACTGTCTCAGACTTGAGTCAGAAATTGAACAACTCGTCACCATACTCACTCAGTAATAATAGTCTTTATATTATTTCCCTTCGCCCCCGTGGAGAAGCATTTTATGCTTTTTGGTTTCTCTGAAATGTGGTCTCTTAGTTCAGACTATTAATGGCCAAGTGTCAACGTAACAACATCGGATCCTTGGTCCTTGATCACTCCCCCTCCACCGCCACCGGTCATTTCCGTCTATGGACCTCGTTCTCGACCGCAGCTTTCCGTCGCAAAATCTTCGCCGCCATGAGCTGCGGTGGCAGTTCTCGCCACCATGACCACGAAAACGATATGTTATCGTCACCTTCTTCTTCTTCCGGTACTAAAAAAGCTTCCGCATCCGTAACCCTGAGCAGCACTTCAGAGCCGGCGATCAAGAACGGCGGTGGCGAGAAGAAAACAGTGAGTGAGAGGAATGGCAGGTCGGATAAGTTGTCGGATCTTTTGAGCATTGCTGAGGCTGAGAGTGAAATGGAGACCAAGAAAAAGGTTGAAGCTTTGGAGGAACTGAAAAGGGTCGTCAGAGAAATGCAGATAGAGGACGAGTTGAAGCGGAAGGCTGCTGCTTGCCATGTGAGGTTACTAGCAAAGGATGATTCTGGAGCTAGGGTAACTCTTGCTATGTTGGGAGCTATCCCTCCTCTAGTTGGAATGCTTGATTTGGAAGATGTTGAGTCTCATATCGCTTGTCTCTATGCTTTACTCAATCTTGGGATTGGTAATGACATGTAAGTTTCCGGGATCTTTGTTGTTCGCTTTTCTCTTTTTTGTTAGTTTACCAATTTTGTGTCCTAAAGATACCGACTTTTCTGGTTTCTTGATTATTATTTCGTCTTTAAAGGGCAAGGCTTTTCTGGGTTTTGTTTTTAGTTCGATTATTTTTCTTGGAAGATGACTGGAAAATGAGGAGTCTTGTTTGCTTTTAGATCGAGAATGTAGAGTCATTCTCTTTAAATTTGTTGTTTCCTGCCTCTCTATTGATTTTTTTCTCTTTAAGAACAGTTTTTGCTTTTTATTGGACTCCACTCTCTTGTGATTTGTTTCGATAGGTCACTTTCCATGTTTTACTGTTCAATTTTCTTGGAACAGTTTCGCATTTCCAGAGTATGTTTCACATGGCGATTATCTATCTCATGCATTTAATGTGTGATAGCATTCTTAAATGCGGCTCCGTTATATGAATCCTTTTGAAACACTTCTTCAGGAACAAAGCTGCCATGGTTAAAGCTGGTGCTGTTCATAAGATGCTAAAGATCATATACTCTCCAAATGCTCCGAGCCCATCAGTATCAGAGGCAATTGTGGCGAACTTTCTCGGCTTGAGTGCATTGGACTGTAACAAACCTATTATTGGCTCTTCTGGTGCCATACCCTTCTTGGTTAAGACCCTTCAGGATTTGGATCATAAAAGTAGCACTCAAGCAAAGCAAGATGCTCTTAGAGCTCTATACAATCTGTCAATATTCCCATCAAACATCTCCTTTATTCTTGAGACCGATTTGATCCCTTTTCTCATGAATGCTCTGGGAGATATGGAAGTAAGCGAGAGAATTCTTTCTGTCTTGAGCAATGTAGTATCCACCCCGGAAGGTAGAAAGGCAATCAGCAATTTCCAGGACGCTTTCCCCATTTTGGTTGATGTTTTGAATTGGACTGACTCACCAGGATGCCAAGAGAAGGTATCTTACATTTTAATGGTGATGGCACACAAAGCATATGGGGATAGACAGGCCATGATCGAGGCAGGGATTGTGTCTTCCTTGCTTGAACTGACACTTTTAGGTAGTACCCTGGCTCAGAAAAGGGCCTCCAGGATCCTGGAATGTTTGAGGGTGGATAAAGGGAAGCAAGTTTCTGAAAATTATGGTGGGAATTTGGTTGCAACAGTGTCTGCTCCTATTTGTGGTTCTTCTTCATCTGCTGTGAACCCGGGGAAGGCGTGTTTGGAAGAAACAGAAGACATGATGAGTGAAGAGAAGAAAGCGGTGAAACAATTAGTCCAACAGAGTTTGCAGAACAACATGAGGAGAATTGTCAAGAGGGCCAATTTGCCTCAAGACTTTGTACCATCTGACCATTTTAAGTCCCTCACCTCGAGTTCAACTTCCAAAAGTTTACCTTTTTAATAAATCGTGTTCAGCCACCATCAAACTGGAGATTGGAAGATGAGCAAATTGAATGAGCCTTAAATCTCGTTCCCTTCCATCTTGAGTTCTTTTGCAAGCATTGGTAGTCTAAGGAGTAGCATCATGCTTATCAGAATCTCTAATAGTAAATATTTCTTTTTTGGTCTTACTGGTGTTAAGAATGAGTTTCAGGTGAATCTTCTTTGGCTTGAACTGAACAACCATGTATGTAATGATATGCTTTTCCTGATTCTCCCTATGTAGTGGTACGGCATCCAAAATGGGGCAAAACCGAGGCGTAATGATGTCATTTGCCCCACAGAACATTGTTGCATTGGTGTGATGATAGTCAAGGGAGGGTCATTTTCAACCCAAAACAGTACATGTTTGTCTAACTCTCTGGCCCTTGCTCTTAATTTATATCTCGACCTTGCTAGCATGTATGTTCTAAAAGTGGTGTCGGTCATTTTCTTCTGCATAGCAACAGAGACTGTTCACTGCCTATTTCTTTTTTATGTAAGAGCTGGGTCTGATTATGAAGGGTTTTCTCCGGAATCCAAGGATATCCAGAGTTATATTGGAATTCTCACACATTTAGTAGCAGGAACATGGAGAGTTAACCCAGCTTTTAAATTGATTAATTTAAAGGAAATAATTCTGTTACCCGCTGTATAACATGTGCGCTGACCTGACCGTTCCTTTGTTTTTACCTAGTTGGTCCATTTTACAGATGAAGAAATAAGAATCTGAAATGAGCTGTCCTGTCTGGCTTACTAGAATTTCTGCAACTTAATCGCCACAAGGGGTCATTTTGATGTTGAAGTGATGGTGAGATGTGGGGTATGATCGTTTTATAATCATCTACACTTATTACTCCCTCCTTTCTCCTTGCTCTGTCTTCCCAACCCAACTCCGAGCTACCACACCGTCAAACGACCCCCATGCCATGGAGTCAGTAATATGCTTATATCGTGATTTGGATATATTCACCCAAAAGAAGAAAAACCTTTTTTTCTGCCTAAAGAATATGAGGATAATTTTATCAAGAGTGTAACTGTTCCCACTTAGATACAATGTACCAAAAAATCCCAAAAAGAACTACAGAAACTAACTCTGGAACGATCTAGTGACCAACAAAGAGCCTCACTACTTTTCTACACATTCCAATATAATCGATTGTTTACTACCAATATGTAGAACGAAGGACACGAAGAAGCAATGGTGAGTGTAGGGATAGAGTGAAGGAGTGGTGGGGTTAGCTAATGGCAAATTCTATAGTCTTGACTAACACAGCACAGGTTTGTTGGTATAAGACGAGGATGCATGTTGATAAGATGAGGTTTTCCCCTTCTGATGCTTCCGAGCTCGATTTCAATCGCCGAAAGTCCAAATAATATATATCCTTTCTTCAAGTGGTTGTCAAAGTAGACGCTCCGCTCAGATTTGTGGGAGCTTCTTGTTTTTAGAGGGTACATAAAATTTTTAGGATGAGATCTTTTGTCTAATATTACGATGTCTTTTTTTGTTCTATAGATCTCATTCATTTATTTATATAAATTTTGCGTTTATTTATACAGAATCTACGCAAGACCTACATAAATAAATGGTTGAGATTCATGAAACAGAATAAAACAACATAATATTAATCAGACAATTCGGACTCAAATTTCTACTCTTGTACACTGCTCTCTATGACTGAACCACTGACTACAAAAGTTACTAGTGTTTTTCTTTTTCCCTGTACCCTAAAAATTATAATTTTATTTCTTTGTTGATATTTTAAATCTAAATATAAACAATTTATATTCTTAAAATAGGAGTAAAAAACAGTTTAATTTTTGTTACGTAATTATAAATTTGATGCAATCCAAATCTACAATTACAATGACTATATATATGAGATACGGAAATCTTTCCTTGTAGGTGACGTCACAGATATTTAACGTTAGGAGTTTTTTACTTAGTAAGGAAGAGTGAATGATGGCAATCAAAATGTATCGTAAGGAAAGCGAGTAGAGTACGATTTCCATTTACTGTACCAGAGACCGAACCATCTTGGTGTGTTGAGGACACAACAGCAACACACATGATGTGAATTTAATTCGTTCACCGGACCACCTTAGTTGGCGGCCAGGTTAACTAAGGCGGGCCAGGTTGTGAAGTAGTGTGTGTTAGCCTCAGGTAATGATACGCATCACCGTCTTCACATCACGTCAGTATGCTTACCCCTCACCGACAGATTGTACGAGTCGGCGCTGTTTTCCTTCATTGGTCAAAACATGCTCAGAAAGCGGTTCAAGATGTAGTTGGAGAATTTTATCAAATCCTGCCTCGCATGAACTTATACCATCACTTCATTTTCTTGATATTTCTGTTTACTACATTTGGATGGAGTATCCTCCAAGTAAGTTCGGGAATAAAATCCAAGAAGTTAGATCAATTAAAAATATAAGATACGAAATAATATTTTTTCAAATACTTTCCCAAATTTTGACCGATGGTGTGTTATATTATTATTTTTTTGAAAGATAAATAATAAATATCATTGAAATAACGAACAAGACATTCAACTGTAAGGTTAGAAATCCAATCCTCGTAGCAAAGCTAGAATATAATCCAAATTACACCATACTCCAATTACGTTTTATGGAAGAGCTCGGACTATCAATGACTTGGTTAGTAATCAATATATCTCTGATCTAACAACATGTCCTATTTGCAGCAACATATTTATTTGTGTGAACATCCTTAAAGATTCTTGGGTTTCTTTTAAACGAAATTGAGTGGACTAAACAAGTTACAATTAGACCTAAAGATTCTTGGGTTTCTTTTAAACGAAAATTGAGTGGACTAAATAAGTTACAATTAGACTCAGACACATCTTGTCTTCCCCAATCTTTTTATAGAGATTTTCAGCTCAAACCAAAATTTTTTCCTTTCATTTTGTGTTGCATTCTTGCCCAAACAGAAGATGAGAACCAGCACTTAAAGAACAAGTGATTAGCGGTTTCAGGTAGTGTGTTACACAGGACACAAATCTGATCATTACTTGCCCTTAGTCTATCCTTGATCTTCAACCTTCCTTTAGCAGCCAACCATGTTATAAAATAAGCCTTAGGCATTAAGGATCTTTTCCACACTATATTATACCAAGGTAAACTTGGACGATGAGGTCTTATAGCTTTCAAGCAAGAAGAGTTAGTGAATTCTCCATTACTACTAGGAGACCAAATTAATTTATCCTTGATAGATGAGTTAGGCATGTATTCTAGAAGAACATCCTAAAATCTATCAACTTCCCTTCTTGTGATCTTCCACTCATTGTCAGCAATGATATATGAGACCTTAATGTTGATTATCCATTTGCCTACTAGATTGAGCAACTCATCCCTCTTAATCAATGGGCTATTAGGAGTTCAGTTGTCAAACCAAATCCAAGAGTTTTCACCATCACCAATCTTTATTTTCATGAGAAGGTAGATAATGTATCTATACCTTAGAATGTTGATGAAAGGCCAAGAATGCTCAGACTTCTCTTCCAACTACCAGAAATTGGGATTACTCAAGTAGTAGACATTTATCCATTTTTTTCCATAAAGCCTCTCTGTCATTGAGAAGCTTCCAAATCATATTGATAATTGGTTTAAATCAGTTAAAAAGAACCAAGCTTCAACCCTCCTTTTTGCTTTCTCCAGCAAAGATGGTCCCATTTCATCTTATTACCCTTGGAATCATTCGCTTTTCCATACTAGAGGAAGTTCTTCGTGCATCTTTCAATATCTTAAATGATCTTCTTTGGAAGAACCAGGTGTGAGCTCCAATGGTAGTGCAGGTTCTTTAGAACTGATATAATTAGTTGAACCCTCCCTGCTTGAGAAAGAAATATGTTTTGTCAGGCTTTAATCTTGCTTTTGTATCTCTCCAACAATATCAAGCAATCATGATACTTTAGCTTTTTGGAGGATATAGGTACCCCCAAAATACTAGAATTAGAGACATTCCAAGAGAAGTACAACCTATTTTTCAAGTAATTATCTTTCAAACTAGAAATTCTGCAAAACTGCATAAGAAATTTGTGGAAAATTGATAATTACTTCTGACCTGTAGCACAAAAAATCATTAGATCATCATTATAATAGAGATAAGTAAATTGCAATACCTCACATTTATGATGATATGAGAGATCTAAACTTCCCAAGGTGTTAAATTTGATGATTTTGTTAAGAATTTCCACTGAGATTGCGAACAAATATGGTGATAATGGATCACCTTACCTTATCCCGTTAAAACCTTTGGAGAGCTTGGTGGGGCATCCATTTACAAGAGCACTATAAGAAGGTGTTGAGAAGCACTCTTTTATCTTAGAAATGAATTTAGAAGGGATACTAAACTATTCCAAACTGCTAATGATAAAGCTCTAATTAATGTTTTCAATGGCCTTAAAGAAATCTATTTTAATAACACAACCTTTAATTGATTTATTGGAATTGTAATCCTTCATTAGCTCCTGGACCAGAAGGATATTATCAGATATTGTTCTACTATGAATGAATGCACCTTAAGATTGATGAACCATTGAATTAAGAGGATCTTTAAGTATGTCTGCCAGCAGTTTAGCAATCACCTCATAAATTGTGTTGCAAAATGGCACAGGGCTAAGATAATTTAACGAAACATCACATGGAACTTTAGCAATCAAGCAAATATATGTGGCATTCAACTCTCTCAACATCCTACAAGAATATAGGAATTCTTGCACCACGTTAACTAGAATACTACCAATTATATTCCATGTGCATTGAAAAAAAATAAACATTGTACCCATCAAGTCTAGGTGTTTTCCTCAGATTCAAGTAGAAAAGAATATACTTGATCTCCTGCCTAGTAGCTGGCAATTGCATTGATTCCAAGTTAGGGAAAGCTAGAGGTCAATTAATCACTTCTATCAGATCCTACAGGGAAGTCTTTCTAGGCCTATTAGAAGCTAGTAAATCTATATAGTATTTGGTAACCATCCTTTCAATCAAAGCAAAGTCAGAATAGTTGATCATTGAAGTTTAGCAAACTCTGAAATTTATTGGAATTTCTCCTGGCCAAGATGGAGCTATGAAAGAACCTTGAGTTAGAGTTCCCTTCCTTCAACCATAAGCTTTTTGCCTTTTGCATCAACATTGAGTTATGGTTTATAAGGGCCTTGATATACTGCTGCAATTTCCTATTTTCTTCAAATTGTAAATTTAGGTTGTTAGGAGCAAGGTAGGATGCTCTTTGAACTTCCCTTAATTCCTCCTTAGCTTTTAGTCAACACCTTTCAGTTGATAGGGCTCCTATTTTAAAAAATAACTTAAGCTTTGGTTTTAATGCTTGAAGTTTCCCTATGATTGGAAAAGCCTTGTGTGACGCCCTAATACCCCCTTGGAGGATACGGGGGCCACGCGTACAACAAAACATATATACAGAACTGAGACAAATCCAAGCGAGACGGAACATTTCATACATGCATTTCAGAATCTCAAATCAACCATACAATACATAACATATCGTTCATACTATGCCTATCATATTACATACCATAAATTCAAAGACCAATATGTATTAAGGTTATTACAAACCTTCAATCAAATTGAAAAGTCATACACATCAGATACAAGCCCAAAATAAACTCAGAATACATTTTTCTCAAAACAAGACTCAGAGTCCATTGATCATTGCAGTTGACTTGTCCCAGTCTTTATAATCTTCACTTTGAACCTACACGGGGCAAATCTACCGTGCTAAGCATATAGCTTAGTGAGTAATAACTAATCTACATTAAATGATTTCTTTAACAATAAATCAGACATCATGTATTTCAGAATATATTTTATAATTAACAGAACTGCATAACATAGGAGGTTATAAACCCTTCGAAATCAGAACATAATTTAGCTTATGTCAGAATCAAACAGATATCAGAATACAAAACCAGATGACTGCTAAATTCATTTACAGAAGTGGGTAACGGGACTTATACAGGAGATACCATAATTGGTATCAGCAGGACAGACATATGTCTCAATATCAAGAGACACCGAAGTGTCAAGATAGGAGACACCGAGGTGTCAATAACAAGAGCAGCTGCAGACCCTTCTAGGCATGCCTATTTACCCACAACTATAACTCAACAATTTTAAAACAAAACAAGGTAATTTCAGACATTTCATGTGCAAAGCAAGTAGCACTTTCAATGATAAAAGCATGCATCAAACGCCTAGGACAATCTTTGTCCGGAATTCAAAATACCATCAACATAAATCAAATTCAACAAGTAGAACAAAGTTAGGTAAATAGCACTTCAACATCACATTCATCAATCAACACCTCGGACCTTCATGTCCGGAATCAGTACACATTCATCAGTATCAATTTCAATACAGTAATAAACAAGACAAATCAAGGTGAGACCATCTTAGGTTACT
>JANITX010000009.1:22543245-22560071 GCA_027564395.1 Erythroxylum ulei | reverse complement strand
TTCCGCTTCGCTTCGAAATCTGCTTTCGTTTCGTTCTCATTTCGTTTCCGCTGTATGTTTCCGTATTCGTTTCGCTTTGTTATTCGTATTCGTATCCGCTTTCCAGTTGGGATCTGGTCTCGCGATCGGGTTCCAATAGTTATTTATATGGTTTGAAATAGAATTGCAAGATATACAACTCTTATGAAGACCTAAAAGGCCAATTCTTTCATCTGAGGGTCAAACACAAAAGCAGACGATATGACATCATTTTGAGACGAAGATGATGTCATTAGACGATTCAAGGTTGGGAAAATTGCCATAACATTCCCTGAAGATATCAGATTAAGGACTTATTTATATGGTTTGAAAGATAATTTCAATAGATACAACTCTTATGAAGACCTAAAAGGCCAATTCTTTCATCTGAGGGGCCAAACACAAAAGCAGACGATATGACGTCATTTTGAGACGAAGATGACGTCATCAGACGATTCAAGGTTGGAAAAATTGCCATAACGTTCCATAAAGATATCAGATTAAGGATTTCTTTATATGGTTTAAAAGATAATTTCAAGAGCTAAAACTCTTATGAAGACCTCAAAGGCCAATTCTTTCATTTGAGGGGTCAAACACAAAAGCAGACGATATGACATCATTTTGAGATGAAGATGACATCATCAGACGATTAAAGGTTGGGAAAATTGCCATAACTTTCCCTACAGATATCAGATTAAAGAGTTATTTATATGGTTTGAAAGAGAATTTCAAGAGCTACAACTCTTATGAAGACCTTAAGGGCCAATTCTTTCAT
The DNA here is from genome assembly GCA_027564395.1 of Erythroxylum ulei. Lineage (NCBI taxonomy): Eukaryota > Viridiplantae > Streptophyta > Magnoliopsida > Malpighiales > Erythroxylaceae > Erythroxylum > Erythroxylum ulei. The sequence continues at coordinate 22,559,278 of JANITX010000009.1, read as the reverse complement.
CTGAGGGGTCAAAAATAGAACATAAGGTAGGATCTCATTTTGAGACGGAAGGAATGAACAGTAATTGAGACGGTCAAACATAAGACGCAAAAAGTCAAACTGAGACGGTGATAACGCCATACTAAGACGATGATGACATCATTTTGAGATGGAAGCAAAATGGGACGGTCAAACTGAGACGCAAAAAGTCAAAATGAGATGATGATGACGTCATACTAAGACGATAATGACGTCATTTTGAGACGGAACCAAAATGAGACGGTCAAACTGAGACTCAAAAAGTCAAATATGAGACAAAGTCTAAGGCTGAAGCAATCAAAAGGGTATAAATTTCAGCTCAGAAGTCCAAAATTTTCATACTATATACCGTTGGAAAGATGAAAGAAAGATCTACAACTTTCTAGAAGGAAACTTTGCCAAAATATATTTATAACAATCCTAATTTTGTCCCTAAAGTTTGAAGATGAATTTTCCATTCAACATACTGCACCAATTTCTTAACTTCATGACAACTTTTGAGGCTCTCAGAGACTGAACTGAAATTCGATTTCTTCATACGAAATGTAGCCATATGTCTCTAGGTTAATACAAATCAAGAATCATCTCGTTTTTACAACTAGAGAAAATGTTATGGCTAAAAGATTGAAGCATATTCAGTGAATTTTTTCCAGATCACTACAAATTTTGTTTCTAAATCTTTCCTTAACACAACTCATACCTAGATCACTCTTTCTACTTCATTCAATCTTCATTCTAAAATTTATTTGAAATCAACATTATCCATAACGAAAATTTAATCCATGAATAATTATGAACACGAGTAACAAAACATACGTATGTGTACATATTCTTCATCAACTTACCACACAAATATTTCTTTCATTTTGCCGCTAACTTTCACCTTGATTTTTTCCATTTCCAAAATCTCTTACCCACCAAAAACACCATAGCAAATCATGAATCTATCCACATTTTCTCATTCCCTACTTTACTCTTGTCTATCATTTCTTGTTTCAAAAATTCTTCATTCATTTGTTCTTAACTTGTGACTAACCACTAAAATTTCTCATTCAATAGTTCTAATCTTTTACGAAAAGTTCGGGGTCCAACACTTATAAATGATTGTTTTAAGGAGAATCTTATATTTGAGCATAAATTTCTCCATAGTTGTACAATTAAGTTGATATTAGAGTTATTGGGAAGTTAACTTGGAGGGAAATAACTTTTTGGAAAAAAATTCGAGGTTAATTCAATCTTGAAGGTGCTGAAAATTATATAAGTTAGTGGAAAATGAAAAATAGATAATGGATATATTAAAGAAATATGCACATATCATTTGCAAGGTTCAAAAGGCTATGACATAGTACAAAATTAGTGAAGGGGTATATGTAGCCAAAACTAGACTTAACTTTCCTTTAACCAAAAATTTACACAATAAAATTGGCATCAGTTACAACTTTTTGTGAAAAACAAATTGCAAACTTATTTCAGAAAACTAAAGATATAGAATAAAATTGATGTTATTGCTAATGCTAGTTTAACATTAGTTCTCATAGCATAAATTATGAGGATGCATAAAGTCTCAATTTCAATTAGGACTCTGTTTTCTAACCTTTGTTATAAATACTTTCGTTAGGTAAGTGTGTGACATCAACCCTTCGATTGTTTCATAGTTTTACTCTTTTTCAACATAAAAGGGGAATTTAGAGCAAGATTAGAGAAGACTATGAAAATTTCTCTAAATTGGCATCAATTACAACTTGTTGTAATTGCAGATTGAAAACTTATTCAAGAAAACCAAAGATCTAGAATAAAATTGATGTTAGTGATGATGCTAGTTTGACATTAGTTCTCATAACATAAATTATGATGTGGTAAACTTTTAACTTTAAGTACTTCGGACTCTATTGTTTAACCATTTTTATAAATAATCTCATTAGGTTTAGCTTAGTTTGGAGAGTATGTAACATCCACCTTTTAATTGTTTCCTAATTTTAGTTTTTCATAACATTATTTGGGGATTTGGAGCAAGATTAGAGCAGACTGTGAAAAAGTTTCTAACTTTTACCTTATTCTTTTAATTATATTAAGAATGATTTCTTTTTTTCATTATATATATCAGCTAAAATACTAGTTAGGTTTAGGTATATATCTTATGATGAATTCATAAATTATTAATATAAATTTTTATTATTTTTTGGTTAAAGTTATTCTTAATTTTTCAGTTTGTGACTAGCCATCATATATTTCATCTTAAAGATCGTATGAAGGACTAGGAGATGACGTATAATCTATGTACAATGAGAATAAACACCTTATAAATAGGAGAAGGGATTTCCTAAGCTATTGTGATAATTAACTGGATTAAATATACTTAATGAATTTGATCAGGTTAAAAATACCTAATGTATTTTAATAAGTACAATAGGTATGATATGTTCTGTTTATAAAATAACATCTAATGATATGTTGTATGTTTGCTTGAGTTTCTAGAAGTGCTTTGAAATGTTTGGTATATTTTAGTTCTATTTTGTGTGGCATTTGTATATCGTTCTAGGGGGTATATGGTATGTTTGCTTGAGTTTTTGGAAGTTCTTTAAAATATGTATATTTTAGTTCTCTTTTGTGTGGCATTTGCATATCCTTTTAGGGGGTATGTAGGTTTTATAGTGAATGTGTTGGGTATTGTGATTGTTTTTCTTTTTTGCATACTTCAGTAACAAATCAAGAGATTGAACCGATAGAAACATAATTAAGTTGACTAAAAAGAGTTAACAATATAATAGATCATGTAAATAATAAAATTGATAATTATACGACAGGAGATCGCATGTGAGGACCCGATTTTTTATTAAACTGTTTGTTAATTAAGAAATTGTAATTTCAAAACATTGGATTCAATTAGAGATTATAATTTATGGTTTAATGATTAGGTCTTAAGAGAGGATAATCAACCTTTGAAGTTCTAAGACTGATGCCTATTAACTCAAAAGTATTTAAAGTAGCAATTGACGATAGGATAAATCCCATCTTCTCATAATCCTTGTGCAATTTCTTAATTGTAAGTGGGTTTGCTTAATATTGATTTCTTTATGTTAATTTTAGAATTTCATTTTCAATCGATCCATATTCAATTGACTAATTTTATACTCATTTTTACTTTCATTGTGATTACAATTTTTAAACTTTATACAAAGTTAGGATTCAATTAGTTCACTAATTTCTCGTGGGATCGACACCTCATCTACTACGCTTACGACCTATGCACATATGGAACATTGAGGGTTTTATAGAATTAAAACTTGCTTAATAAATTTTTGGCATTATTGTCGGGGAGTTAGTTAGGATTAATTAGATTACCTTAGTTTAAGTAATTTTTGCCTTTTTTGTGTCAGTACGGTTGCATGAACACAAGAGTTACTCATAATTTAAGTCAAATTGTCAAAACCTTAGTACTTGAGATCACCCATTTGGAATGAGCAATTTAAGAAATGCATGCCTAGAATTGCTTTCATAACCTAGCCTATAGTGATCAATAGCTTGGACACACTAGATAGAGTCATGACCATTACAAACATTAATCCCCAATGTTATCTTTGTGATTAGGATGTTAAAATAAGGAACATTCATTCTTTCAACTTCTATATGTACTAGAAACCTGGACATGCATCAAAACCTTATGCAAATTTACTTACTCAGTAGTAGATTAGGATAGCATAATACTCCATATTTCTAGAGCTGAACTTCCTAATCATGACAATCTCTTACTAGAGCTAGCTTTTTGTATCCTAGTGTATGAGCTTTAGAGGCAAAAAAACCTTAAGACATTTATGAAAAAATATATTGATGCATAATAATTCAAGGACAATATTATCTACACCATCAAGGAGTTGATTTAACGCCATCTTAGTGAAGTAAAACTCTCCACGTAGGATGGAAATGGATGAGGCTTGAATTAGGAAGTTACGAGATTTCTATGCTCCTAATATGATAATTATATTATTGGTTATTTTTTCTCCATCTATCTTATATATAACTAGCTTTTTCTAGCTTGCAACACCTTGCAAAAGATTGCCTTCTCTTTTTAATATAATATTTTACTTTCTTAAAAAATGAGAAGGGGTAAAGGATAGAAAAGACATGAACTTCCCTTATTTTTGGGTCATATGGTCAAGTCGCAATGTGATTCCATTCAATTGATGTATCATTGAAGTGTTAAATGTACTATAAATAACTTAGGAAAATTGGTAATTCAAAGTGAATTTTAAATATACTTAGTAAAAAATATCCACATAAACCATAAAAAAGAAAAAATATAAAACACAAAAAATATATGAAATGTCCTAAGAAGGTAGTGGTATGTAGGGCATTATCATACTCTGATCCTATGATTCCTAAAAAAAATCGTCTCTATCAAGAACCCTATGGAGGATTCAGTTGCCACTATGCTTATATCGTCATTGAGAATAATATTCTCTTACTCAATTAGCACAGTGGTATCTTTTAACTCTCCAATATCCATATCCTTAATAGTTGGTTCCTTAAGCTCATTGTGCTCTCTGGGCTCATTGTGCTTCCTAAGTTCCGTAAATTTGATTTGATCTCCCTCTGCAGCCATTGGTACATACTCCACAATAATTCCTATAACTGGCTCTTATAGATGTACTAATATTGGTTGGATCTTCACCTTTTGATGCTATGTAATATGCACTATGGTGTCACTTAGATAAGTTATATACTCCTACATAGTTAATGGTAGGATCTCTATTAAGTCTTGCATTTTGATTCTTTCTTATTGGTGCCTCCTAATCTACATATAGCGGTACACCAACTAGTGCGAAGTGATATTCTCCATTTTTTGTCCTTAATTTAGCCAACTACATCACCCTTAGCATCTCCAATGCCATAGACGTAGGAGTGGCTAACACCATAAGATCCATATCCTTCAAAGGCAATCCTAACATGCATCATTAAGCCTCCACTAGTGATCCCAAAATTGACCCTATGAATTATCCTCAGACCAAAAGTATGAAAAGTATGCAAAAGTGCATCTTCTTCCTATGGTACATATAGTTAAAAAAAGGATAGATCCCTCTAGGTGAAAACTCTTATACTCTCCTTATTCATATATAATCAATGAACTAGGAGCTTGTACATGAATGTCATCTGAGGGAATCAAAACCTAAATGCCTTGGATTTTATAGGATGATATGATTATATAGTCACCATTAACCACTAGTAGCTCCTCATATCTATATCTGGAAAGGTCCGCTCGAAGTGGATCCTACTTGATGCTAACAACCTCACATTCTCCTCAATGTAGAATCCATCATAGACCAAAATTTTGTTATAGCATAGACTATGGTCCATGCCACCTAGTCCGAATTAGAGTGTTGATGCATCCTTCTATAATGTGTTTACGTAATCTACCTTTAGTGTACACAAAAAGTCTAAGGTAAGCTCATAGTAGATTGTGTCATGATAATCAAAGATATAAGAACAACAATCGAATGAAATGATCTCACATACTCTATAAGCAAGATTGACTCATCGTAGGATGTAACAATCAATAAAGCGAGATGCCTCAAACTATCTAGTGCACAATAGTAAAATAGAGCAATGGGTGATCTAACTACTGCAACTAATATATAGGAACCTGTGGCTCTATTAGAGGTGGTGACGACACTAAGGTTTTCTGCGCTAGCTTTTACTACCTCCTCAGAGCATGTGTCCTTGGGGTAATGTTGCACGATGATGAGATTATGGTGTTTACTTTTGCCCTATTGCATTACAACTATTGTATAAGTCTCTTAGATGGTATAAGTGGTTCCCAACTTCTTTTCATAGTTTGATACTAAAATAAAAAACATGAACAAGGTCACAAAAATAATAAATGATGTTATGAAAATGGATAAATGTGAAGTATAGTGTAAAAATATAAAAAATGCAAGAATCAACCACTAAATGGAATGTTGTTCGTCTCTATTACTCATATGTCATATACTTGTTACACATGTATATTATAGCTATTACTACATCATATAATGCTAAAATATTAACTCCTATGGCTTTTATTCCATTATAGAGCCTAAACCAACCACTCCTTAAAATTAAGGCACTATAGTAACCTATATGAGTCCCATTAAGAATCTATAACCATATAAAATATATGCAAGTCCCAGTTCACCTAATAAATTTTTTTGAGAACCTAAACATAATGAATAATGGATATCTAATCATCAAATAAGAACAATACATAATTCATATCATTAAATAACCCAAGATTCATTTGAATAATGAAAATAGGAGTGTTATAGAAAAATACCTTAATCAAGCTAAAATATAGGTAGAGAAAAATCTAAATATGTTCTAAAGTGCTCTATTTATGATTTAGGATGGCTTGGGGGTAGTTTATCCTTCTAAATGCTAAAAGATGAACCAAAATTTTAGAGAAAATTAAGAGTGAGCAGAGTTCATAAGGAGAAAGCATAGGGGATGTATCTCTTATAGAAGATCTTATACATGGGGCTGTGCATGTCACATGGGTGCATATTGCTTGAATTAGATGCATCTTAGAAATAAGAAAAATAGGTGAAAATATATAGGGACCTACATAGGACCGTGTAGGTTCCATATATAAAAGTGGCACTCTCTATTTCTTGGGTCTCCTATACGTGGGCTTAAACATGATGGTGTGTATACTTACTTTAGGACATGTTTACATCATAGCTGTAAGCACACTATCATGTACCTAGTCATGTTAACAAAATGGAACATTCTATAATTTTTGGCCCTCTTATGTAAGTGAACATGGGTCTGCAACTGGAGAAAAACAGGGGTGTGTTTATGTACACAACCTCCTATACAATATTGTGCAAATATTGTGCATAATATTAATGAATTTTGTTTTCTAATTGCACCTACACAAGAGTGAACATAATATCATTTTATATCCTTTGTAAAATAAAATAAAAATGCACTAACTATAAACACTTATAAAACAAGTTTAGCAGAAATTTAATAATTCAAGATTAAAAAATTTACATGAAACTAAGAAAATAAAAAATAACCTAAACAACTAGAGACATTAAAATCTAAAAGAATCAGGGTAAAGAATGTTAGGTTACTACCTATTAAATGCCTATTTTTAGGTCATAAGCTCAACCACTTACCATTAATGTTAACTTGTAAACCTTACCAGTATGGTATTTTAAAAAAAAACTTAAATATTTGATTAGAATTGATAACGGATAAATGTACAAGAGGGAGTAATTTACAACAAAACCACCATCATTATATGGAGTAACCTTGAGCACATAAATTTTACATGTAATTTTCTTCCTAATTTGACTATGCATTACTAATATGCCCACTTCTCTTTCCTTTACATGCTCGACATTTCAACTACGTGTCAGCTTTGTAGTTATTATATTTTCTTGGTTACTTCATCATCTGCACTTCCTAACTTAGTTCCTGATTTCCAATGTTGATCTTTGTATTCACCACTATAAAAAGCATGTCACTCTTGATTTTTCCATTGAGGTTATAGTAATTTTGACTATGCTACACCCTTCTATGATAGATGCCAAGCTTCCTCTCTCAAATTCCTTATCTTTTCACCTCTATCAATCTTTAAAGGAATTGTATAGGCAACTTGTAGGGTATATGGTAAGTGTATTTGGGCTCTTCCTTTTCTCCTTCCTCTCTTTTAGATTTCTTTTCCTATCTAACAAGTATCTTCCTTCCTTAATCTCCCTTACTCTTAACAACTTCTGACCTAGGATTCTCAATATTTATCGCCCCTTAACATTATAACATTATAGTGTTCCCTAGGATTCTCAAGTTCAGTAGGCAATTAACCAATTGGAATAATGGTAGAACTTGTATACTAGGCAATTTGGAAATCAAACATCTTTCTATGAATAGCAGTGTAATCCACCTTAGAATTAAACTTACTAGTCTCCTCCTTGAATTCTTTATTCTACTTAGGTTGAGTTGTAAGAAAATTTTATAAAAAGAACACCAATTTTGATTTATGTGGAGGGGATTGAATGGATTAGGCTAGAAACTAAGTAGTTGCATATTCTAAGGTGAAAGGATAAACCTATTTTCATGGGAGAGAATGGGATGTTTCCCTGATTAAGATTATAAGTGTTTGAAAATGGGTTGTTCTTTTAGTTGGGATTGCTAATGGCAATCTGTAGTTAAATGTCCTGGGAATCCAAAGATGTCTCAAACCACATTAGTAACAACAATAGTATTGAACTTTTAGGACAATGTGTCTACCTTAGTAGTAAGAGGATTTAAAGCATACAGGTCATACTTAATTGTAATCTTCTTGGGAATTTCCCTCTCGTTTTGCCACCAATAATGGTTTTAATTCATGTCTTTAATGAGGTTGTACGCTTCATCCATCGTCTTATTTATCAAAGCCCCACTAGTAGTGAATAAAAATCTTTATATTGTAGGTCATTCCATTTTAGAAGGTGTAAATAATCAACCTTTACTCTAAACTATAGTGGGAACAAGACCTCAATAACTCCTTATATCTCTCCGGTGCATCATATAAAGACTTTCCCTTTAGGTAAAGCCGGTGATTTACCTTTTTATCTACATTGTCTTTCCTAGAGGAAATACTTTGCTAAAACCATGTGGGAGAGTTGATCCCAAGTATCAATTAAACATGTTGGTATGGTTTGTAAGAACACTTTAACTTTATCCTTGAAAGAGAAAGGGAGTAACCAAAGTTTAATTAAATCAAAGGACTTGTTTATCCTTGAAAGAGAAAGGGAATAATTAAAGTTTGATTAAATCAAAAGACACGCTATTTAAGATTTAATATGTCACAGTACTCTAGAAACATTAAAGATGAAATTTGGGGTCTTCAAATTATGAGCCTTTAAAATTATTTTTCTACACCATACACAACAATAAGGGATTTAGCTTAAAGATGGTAGCTTTGTCACTAAGCCTCGCATTGTTTGAGCTTATATATTAGGCATCAATATGGGAAAGTCCTTTATTACCTTATATGCTCTACATCCATCTTTGCTTCCTCATCTTCTATTTTCCTTTGAATTCTTCTTATATCTAATGTTCTCTCAATCTCAAGTTGTGTTTTATAAGATTTCTCATAGTTTCAGAACTAGGCATAAGATGTAATTTGTAAAAGAGAAAATAAAATATAATTTAATATATAAATAATGAAACATAAAATAAAAAAAATATAATTTAGTTAATTTGTAATTTTGAAAATGTTCCTAAACCCTGACAATGGTGCTAAAAACTTGTTGTATTATTTTATTATAAGCATACAGTATAGTTATAGTTAGCACTAGTGAGTACGAGACGATCTTATAATGATTATTGATCAACTATCCACTACCCACAAACTTAACAAGATAAATCAACCTTTATAGATGATAGATGAATAGAGTAAATAAAGTGAAAAAAATAAATACTAATGTAAAACAATGATAAAGAATATACCAAACTATAAATAAATTAGATTTCGGCCAAATTCCCCAATGACTTTACTACATTCACTTCCACCTTCAATTAATAAATTACTCTTGCTTCTTACACCAATAAGAGTTCCTAACTTAAACTATATTCTCTCGAGACATGTAATCTCTATTAAAAGGTTAATTAACCAAAAACTCATTCAAATCCAAAGAACCTAAGAATTCTTTAATTTATTATAGTGTTATTTATTAAAAAAATCCTATACTTTACTCAATTTTGCAATACTAGCCCAAACTTTAAAAAGTGGTGTTAAAATGTTCAAACTTTCAATTTATTGTGAAGATAGCCCAACGTTAAGTTCTTTGATAACATCGTTGACATGGTACACCACATCATATAAAACCTTTAACATATGTTTGATTATTTTCCAGAAAATTATTTTATAATTTTAATAAATTTGGAAAATAAAACCCTAATGATTCTTCATCTATTTATTCTTCTTCTCCTCCTTACCATGACTGCATCCTTCTACTAAAGAAGATCCATAATAGAATCTCTAAATTATGTAATAGATCTCTCTCCTTTGTTGGTAGATTACAGAGCATTTGTATTGGTTGAAATGAAAAGAGACCATACAGGGGATGATGTGTTAGTGCCTTATCTTGTAATGACTAAATGACCTACCCGACACTCCACGGTGACTCTCCAGTCGATATATGAGTTAGCTGGAAAGTTCCCGTGAAGCTAAGCCTATTCCTTTTGTTAAGGAAAAGCTTGAATTCACAATAAGAAATGTAAACAGTGGAGTTTTGTTTTTCAATTTATTAAAAATTTTGACAGCATAACCACTGTAATTTGACATCCTAAAAATTTCAAAGTCCCTGTAAAAGTTCAAACACTTCTATCATTACATCAATTCCTTAAATCCAAATAGTGGACTTGAAATCTACTCACATGCAGTCTTAAATACTTACATCAATAAACTTTGAAAAGCTAAAACAACATCATGCATCCCATTAAAAAAACCTTTATACACATCCATTCTTTATACAAATGTACTTCAAAAAACATGTTCAAAGATATGCAACAATTCTAAAAAATATGTACAAGGAAAAATAAAAATTCCTACACAACAGCACTTGATAAAGTTGACTACTCGCGAGATGGAGTCCCTGCTACTGAAGCCCCTGAGTGTGCACCTGGGAGGTTTTATTTAAAAACAGAAAATAAAGGGTAAGCTAAACGAGCTCAGTTAATGTTTTTATTTTCTAATAAAAATAATTATACAAACATCAGCCTCCATAAAAGAAAACAATTTCTTTTCTTTTCAAGGAATAATCAATGTTCTTAAAAAACATGTTCTTTTCTTTTCATAAGATCAATGCATATGTAAAACATAACATATATATTTTTCTGAGAACAAGTTCCACTTTTCTTGTAAAGTATAAAACGATAACAATCAACACTTTCATGAATTTTCTTTTTAAAACATAGCCTATCACTAATTTTCTTTGTCATATGATACCCTTAGGTGTAACGCCATGGAGCTAGTTCTACATCGCTTACCCGTGCCTGATTAACCTCTATATACAGATTGTTATGAAGTTAGTTCTGCATCGCTTACCCATAACAATGCTAACACTATATATAAATTAGTGGTTACGGAGCTAGTTCTGCATCGCTTACCTGTAATAGTGCTAGCATAATATACACTCCATATGTGTAAAAGGCGACTCACAGGACATACTAACAAAGACAACACCACCCATATTAGTGACAAACGCCCTTAAACACCTCCATACATGTTAGGACGTAATCTAATTGATATAATCGTTTGTATAAAGACCTAATGGCATAACATAGGCTAAATCGCAATTAATACATGAGCGTGCCTCATTTCAATATTAATTAAAAACATATTCAAAATCCGTTTCTATACTAATTCAAACCATATGCAAATTTCAATTCCATGTCAATTTAAAGCTTATGCTGTTAAGTCAAAATGACTTTACGATTAATGATTTTGATGAAGACTAAATAATGAGACAGAAGCAGATAGAAATTGAGACGAAAGAAGATAAAAGAAAGTGAGACGAAAGCAGATAAAAGAAAGTGAGACGGAAGCACAAAACAAAATGAGACGGAAGCAGAAAGTAAATATGAGACAGAACAAAAATGAGACGGAAGCGAATATGAGATGGAAGACAAAAATGAGAAGAAAGAGGAAAGCAAAAATGAGACAGAGACGAATATGAGGCGAAAGCCAAAGCCAAAAATGAGGCGACAGAAATAAGACGGAAGAAACTGAGACAGAAGACCCGATACCATATCGGATGACTAATCAGTTTGAGTCAGTTACAAAACTCAACTGAATAACTGATTCTTCAAATATCAAGAAACGAGAAGAAAGAAGCAGTTATCAAGAAGTAGTTGAAGACGAAGGCTATAAATACGAGTCGGAGTCGAAGACTGCACAATTTAGAAAAATTAAAAAGAGTTAGAGATTTTTGAAAGAGTTAGTGAAATTCAAAAGCCATAAATCTTATTGTGCTAAACTTAGGGCTATTCTTATCTGTAAAAAAGCTAGAAATATCTTTCAGTTGAAAGAAGAAAAGCAGATAGCCTGAAAAGGCTAAGTGTGAAAAGAATACTTGCTGTAAGAGACCTAAAGAGGCTCGGCGAAAAGAATACTTGTAACTTTGCAAAGTATAGTGAAATCTCAGAAAGGATTCTGAGGACTGGACGTAGCCTACAGTTTGGGGTGAACCAGTATCAATCTGCCGTGTCGACTCTCTCTTAACTCTCATCTATTAATCTTACTATTTCATACAAGCATTTAGAAAATAAATTACAATATTTCATAATACTGATTTTCAATAGTTTTGAGAAAAAACAAGTTTTACAAGAAGTTTTAAAAAGGGGATCATCGAAGAAGAATACACAATTCAACCCCCTTCTTGTGCATTTTGTATATCGAATATTAAGTTTATACTAACGTGTGATTTACTTCATATACAAATTTCAATTTAATGCCAATTCAAAGTGTGTTTACATCTCATTAGTTTCCAAGTGCATTCAAAACTCAATTCAATGCTAAATCAAAGTATATGTAAATCTCATGAAGATTAACTTTTAAATTCAAGTAGTAGCACCAATAGAATTATTCATAAACATGCTTTTCATAGTAAGGTAAAAACCATCCTTACAAAATCAATTTGAATACAAACTCACTATTTCTCATTTACTGTAAACTTCCCTCACGTGTTCGGTGCTTTTCCTTTATTAGTCCTAAGTCTACGGTGATCGAGAAAACTTCATGATCCTACTCAGCTATAAGGGAGACCCCTGAAGGGTTCCTAAAACCTACCAAGTATATCTATAACTTACATCCTTGTTTTACAAATTTTATAACAAAGGGCTTAGCCAAAATCTTAGCATTTAGTAAGATAAAAATTCTATTTTCTTTTCACTCAACCATTGAACAACTTCCATGATTTATACATGTTGTCTTCTTTCCAATTAAATATCGTACATAGTATATACCTACTGTTTTCCTTACATTGAATCATTGAACTATATACAATATACATGCTACCATTGAACATCCATTAAGTCACATATACAGAATCTACATGCTGACAGTTAATACCCATTAAATAGCATTCATAAAACATGGATATACATATTGTTTTCCTCTCCACTTCTATGTTATTTTTCTCTTCATTTAACCACGCCTACAATTGTGACTTGATTTTCAAATTAAGTTATGAAGTCTACCAGACATTTGTTCCACTACGTCTATCATTTCTATATCATAAAAAATCATGCCATTTCACCTTCTATAGTATGAAACATGTACTAACTATCACAAGTTGCTTCAACACAGGGGCTGTATCAGGTTACCATAATCAATCTCAATTTTGAATATCATTCAGCTAGAATTAAGTCTATATCTCTTCTAGATGGCTTTACTAATATGCCTTAGGTTTCATTAACAGTTGCAATCACCCAATTTGGAGTTCTGTAGACTAAGTTATGGCCAAAACACTAGGACTGCTTAAGGAAACCGAGAATCCTAATATGGAATTTCACTAAACATAGTTAGGGAAACTTACCGCTTTCTTTAAATCATGCTCAAACATTCACCTAATTCATAAGGAAATTCATGTTTCTAGCTTAATCATTCATATAACCAGTTAAATAAGATGGACAAGAGTGGTTTAACATACTTAAATTAGATGGTAGGTCTATCCATCTTTTCCCTGCATGTAGTTAGCGTTGGTGAAGGTGTTGTCCACGGTTGGAGGCTTAAACTCTATGCTGAATTTATTTCCTAAAGGTAGTAACTTGGAAGACCTATGCGCGAAGGGAACAACTGCAACTTTTTGCTCATCAATTATGGTCCAAAAGAGAGCTAAAGTTTCGGTGGAATGAAGGTGGAGCAGCTCCTTCATCATTCTTGTTTAAGCTAGACATTGTTGGAAGCTGTTCAACACGTTGCAAGCTTAACTTCTAGTAGTTGTCCATTATTTTATCCCTCACTGTCTTTGTTTAATTAAGCCATTAATTCCTTAAATCATCCACAAAAAATCTTGTCCCCTAAATATAACAAATTGTTCTGATTTTGTCACACCAAAATGTCACATGTCCACAACATAAATTTGTCTCTCATGTAATGAGTTTTATATCCTTCACATCCACTCCTTCATAAATGTGACAGCATAAGATTTTCATGCATTCTTGTTCCAAAATAATAAGAACTTCTTCATGTATGTGACAGCTGCCACTTAAGGTTCATTCACATGTACATTTATTATTTCTGGTCCAAACTAATTAAATGGCTTAAGAAAAATCTGTTCAATTTCGATAGAAATTTCATGTCCACTTAATAACATGTTACGCCTAAATATATCAACATATAAGTTGGATTGATTTACTTTAAGTATCCGTAACTATGATTGATTCTTATGTTTTTATGTTTTAGCCCAAGAATGCCTCAAATTTACTCCACCATAATTTAATGCAATGTCATTCTTGATCTATCATAAATCCATTCGATTGAATTTATTTTTAACCTATTTCCATACCAATCTACTCCAACATTTTTCAACTATCATTTGATTTTAATACTTGTCATTCATGGTTGGGTTCCCAATTCACCTTTTAGCGAAAATAAAGTTTACATTAGCTCGAAAACATCATTCACACGAAATGAAATTTTATAGGCACGTGAAAAGAAAAGTTTGGAGTTTTACAAGACTATTAATAGACACAATACCACCCACTGTTAGTAACTGACGCCCCCTGGACACGGTCATGCACATTTGGAATACTCTAGCCAGTGTAATATCATGTAATGAGCCTAACGGTGTACCATAGGCTAAAAACGAAATCATTTTTCTAAGTACTTTAACTTATGGCATAAAGCTTAAACCATTTTGTAATGTAATTTATATAATTTCGAAATCAAAAACAAATGGGAGATGTCTGGAGCTTGTCACGATCATGAAATTGTCTTTGGCCCATGTACATTCAAAATTTTAAACTTCTTTCAATTTCATAATCAAACAATTGAATGCATAATTTTAAATCACATGTCATCAATTCTTTTGCAAAGAAGTTATTCGAATGACACAATTAAAATACATACACCATTTTGCAAACTTATTGCCAAGCACACTCATGCATTTGGTGCCTTTCCTTTATCTACACAAAACACATTTTTCTTAATTCTTTATTTCCAAATTTGGAAATAAGACATTAAAACTATATTTTGGTTTAACCAAATTCGAGATTAGTATTTAATCGCGTAATATGTATGCTAATCATATTTTTGCTTATTTCTGTAAGCTAACCTATTGGTCTCCGTTCCCAAATAAAACTTCAAAATTCACTTAAAAACCATATTTTACCCATTCTAACTTACTAATTTCTTCAAAACACAATCTCACCAAATTTAATTCACCATATCATAATCATGCATAAATAATCACGGTTACGACCTATATCCAAAATCCATGCCTCCACTTGTTCCTTAATTTCACATATCAAATGTTCAAATTAGGTTTTGAAGTCTCTAGAAATTTTTTCCTCTATGTCTCTAGTTTTCATATCATTAAAAATCATGCCATTTCAACTTCTAAATTATGAAACATGTACCAAATATCACAAGCTACTTCAACACAAGGACAATATCAGGTTACCATAATCATTCTCAATTTTCAATATCATTAAGCTAGAATTAGGTCTAGGTATCTTCTATATTTTTGCTACTATGTATTAGGTTTCATTTACATTTGGAATCACCTAATTTGAAGTTTTGTTGACTAATTTTGTTGGGACCCGATCTCGAAACTGGACCCCAACCGGAGAAACGGAAAACGCAGGAACGGATAGCGAAAATGAAACGAATCGAAAGTAAAATCGAAAATGAATACATAAATCAGATTACTCGAAATCGAAAGCAAAAAAATCAAAAGGGGAACAAATCAAACAAATCGAACGCGGATCCGACATCCGAAAACGTGTATCTTATAAAACTATCGCGTTGGAAACCCTAAGACTAAAC
>JANITX010000009.1:22509670-22522140 GCA_027564395.1 Erythroxylum ulei | reverse complement strand
CTTAATTTGGTCAATTGGCCCACCCTCCCCGCCCCATTAGCACCCCAAGCGGGATTTTTATGCCAGAATTATAGGAAATGTTAATTACGAAAGCTGAAGGGCATGAATGAAAATTCGCGTTTCAACAGCTTTGTGGTATAAATTCTGCATTTTTCAGAATATGATATAGCAAAATTAGAAAGAATTCTTCAACTTTTAAAAAACGTGAATGCATTAGAATTATAACTAAGTTCATAAAAACAATAATAAAAGAAGTTAACATTAGTATAATTTTTCATGAAATTTATCACTTTTAACTATTTTATACACATTATAACTTGTCAAAGACTCGTAGGTTGGGTTTTTATTTTCTTTGTTAAAGATGTGAGATTTAATTTGAGGCGCAAATAAAATAAAAAATCACACATCAATAAGAAAGTGTTTTTAATTATATCAAATTTACAACCATTTTAAAATTAAAATAAAAATAAAGATGTTTAATTATGTGGTAAGTATTAGGAGATGCTGAGTTAATAAGTTTGAGAAGACATCAATAAGTAAAATAGGTAAAGAATAAAGGACGTTTAGTTGGTTATATATTATCATTGTATTGACAATTTTTTACTATCACACTTTTGAGGATTACTCATCCCCTCCACATATAAGAAGAGTAATTTTTATTTCTTACCAATGTCACACCTGTGACACTTATTTTTTTTTCTTTTTTGCAATTAAATATAATTAATTAATAAAATATAATTTCTTAATTAATTAAACTACAACTAATTAATTAAAAAATATTTATTTAATTAATTAAAATTATTTTTATCTTGTTAGTAATTAAATATAATTAATTAAAATATTTTAAATTTTGATATAAAACAAAATTTTATTTCATAATATTTTTAACAAATCAACCACTATTAATGTTAATTATAATCATTTCTTATTATTAACTAATCAATCATAATTATAATGATTATATCAATTATTATTTTTTACTATATTTATTTTCATTTCTGCTACCATCTTTAACAGCTTTCTTAATATTTCTCATACAAAAAGTTTTATTTTATGCCATGTGAACCAACCATCTTATATACTTGTTTTTTTGTTGAATTTCTTAATACTTATCATACAAAAAAGTTCTATTTTGTGGTCCACAAAATTTTGTAATTTTCCAAACATGCCCTTCAATTCGAAAAGATTTTGTTTAGGTATTTGCATTGAAGAGTGAGGCAAGTGGTCCCCATGCCTAAAAATCCAAAAGGCGGATTTGAATTCATAACACAAGCTGGATTGGAAAAGGCCGGTGGAATCCGGGGCCAAGGGACGTTCTCTTGCTAACCCACGAAAACGCATATTTATAAATAAGAACATGGAAAGTAGAAAAGCATTTACTTGCTTGCATATATGCTGTAAGAATAATCTGATTAACGTTAACGTTGTCCTTATATTTTTCTTGGAAATAAGAAAAAAAAATCGAAAACTCCAAACTCTGTCGCCCCACTGTCTGTCTATCGCTCTCTCTCTACAAGAAACCCTAACCCCTGTGTTCCTTCAGGAAAAAAAGGAAAAATAATCTCCTATTTATCTCCAATTCAAATCTTCTAGTTTTAAATCGATTCATGCTTTTTGGATAGGGGATTTGAGTTCTCGTGGTGTGATATTGAAGCTTGAGTGTTAGATTTCGTAAGATCTATTTGTTTTTCGTATATTAAATTTATAGGAGAGAAAAAGTTTTCCCTTTTCTTTTTGGTTGTCAATGGCGTCTAGTGATAAAGAGCTCGAACACCAGCTCTTGGAAGCTGGGAATAAGCTGGAAGACCCACCTTCGTCGGTGGACGACCTTCTTCCTCTTCTCGATGTGAGCTCAAAAAGTTCTTCATTTCGTGTTTCTTTCCATGAATTTTCCTTCTTGTTTTTGTTATATTGTTGTTTGGTGCGTTTTTTTTCGCACTTTGCATGCAATTACTGATTTTAGTTGGTTTTCATGATCTTTGTCGATGTTTCTTTACCTGGTTGGTAATTATTGTCTACCTATTGTTTTCGTACTGGCATTCAAGTTAATAATGGATAGTTCACTATGTGTTCTTAAGTATTGGTATTAATATTAGCGTGGAAACTGTAAGGAGCAGAACTAGTGACTTCAGTGGTAGATTGGTGTTCAACATATTTATCCTGAAGGGGATATGAAGCTTCTGTTTAGTGGTGGGAAGGAGTGTACAGCATTCTCATCGAGTTGTTCACACTTGGAAAAATTCTGTCTCATGGGGGTGATGATCTATATGTGGAGTCACTCGAAATCTATGTTCGGATTAGAACTATGCCTCAAGTATTCCAATTTTTTAGCTGTCAGATTTCATGCATTATGAGCACTGTGTGAGTGTTATCGCGGTTATTTCGTAAGTTTGTGTTTGCGCGGGCTTTCTACATAACGGGCTATGAGTTTGATCTTGCATTTAAGACAAAAATTTACAATTATTGGAGCTTTCAATTACCACACAGCATTTATGGTATGTGAGATCTTTCTGTGCTTTTTGAAAATAGGTCTGTGTTTCGGGTTATGGTGGATTTATCAGCATTGTGAGATATCTTAGATTTGATGAAAATCAATGTTATTCCATATATTACTTTTACTTAATTATTTGGTAACTATTGGTAACTAGAAAACATCAATGCTGGCATTATTTCGTCAATAACTTGTAGCTGGAGATTTGGATAGATTAAGAACTTTTATGATGGAACCCGTATTCATTGATTGGCCTTAGTGAAACAAGAGTAAATTAATTAGACTTTTTGTTGCTTTCCAATTCTGTCACTAGGTTGTTTGTCTGGACATACTAGCAGGGGGAATACCTGGTGGGTTAAGTTGGAAGTCTACTGGTTAACCTCCACGTGTAAAACGTTTAAACATAAGGATATTAATGGTTGTCCAATTTCGCCATATTATTTTAGGGCAACATATTTATGATAATAAATTATATCTTGCAAATTGTCCTTATTATAAAACATACAGTTAATTCTGATGATGGTCTTATATCTTGTGAATATCTCTCTGTCTTTTGAAATATTTATTTTTTCCATTGCTATTTTGGAATGTGTTATGAGCATGCAGTGCGATACCTTTCCACAATTAGTTTTTTTTCCTTTTATCATGTTACATTTACTTTCTCATAGTTGACCAAGTGATGTTCTAAAACCTTCTCTGTTTGCTCAATTGAGGTCCCTTGGACTGCTTGCTTTAAGATCATCATATATTCTCCGCCTCTTAAGCAGTTTGGAGTGCTTGAAATTTTGTGTGCAAAGTTGCTGTTTCAGTTTTCAAGTTTATCATATATGCACCTTATAGTGGTTATGTTTGTTCACATTGCTTTTATACATACATGTCAAGGAAGATTTGCTCATTATTGAAAGCCTTTTTTTTATTATGTAAAACCATGTATGGACTTCCTTTCGTTGCTAAGCTGACTTCAAATTATCAAATATTAACTAATCTCATCACTCTATTTTTGTTGTTGATTGGTGTTGAACTCTGATACTGGTCATTCAAGTTTGCTCTATACATGTTACCCCTTGTTAATTTGAGGTAGTGTAATGACTTGGGTTAATGAACCTTGACAAAGTAATGTTCACTGCTTCCAAATGTCTTTAGAAAGGGATAGGTGGCAGCAGTGTTTTAGCTGTCTGATGAAATGGGAGATGTTTGCTTGGGCGGGTGGTGGAGATCAGTTATAGAAGTGAGTTGTTGAGACGGACAGGACATACCAACAACTTGTCAAACATGTATAAGGCTGCTGGAGGTTTCTCTAGTGGTGTTAGAATCTTGAATTTTAGGGCTAGAATTCAAAATAACAAGTAGAGAAACTTCCAGCAGCCTTATACATGTTTGACAAGTTGTTGGTATGTCCTGTCTATCACAACTCACTTCTACAACTGATCTCCATCACCCGCCCAAGCAAACATCTCCCATTTCATCAAACAGCTAAAATAACAAGTAGATAGGTCTAGGGATCACTCTTAGGATTTGTGTCAAGGACTAGGAATCACACTTGGGATTAAACAAACAAAACTATTGGAATCACACCATTGGTTTCTAGCAATGGCTTCTGGGGTTTAGGAATCGCTTCTATATAGAAGAATCACTCTTGGAGAAAGAAAGTTCCACACTAGAAAAATCATTTCATCTTATTTTCAAAAATGTTGAGACATATGTACATAATAAAAATGATAGAATCCTAATCCTAATGGAAAATTTTAAAATAGGAACAGAATCCAACTCATGCAAGGATTCTTTTTATTTCATAATAGACTTAACTTCCAAAAGTGAATACTATAAACTGAAAATAGGGGCTGCTGGAATTTTGAATTTAGGGCTGGAAATTAAAAAATATAAGGAAGTGAAATAAATAATGGGTGCAGGAATCATTTCTAGTGTTTGTATCAAGAACTAGGAATCACGTAGGAATTGAAACAAACAGAATTATTGGATGATATGTGACTTGGCTTCTTAACGTTCATTAGCACATGAGATGAATAAACTGAAGAATTCATTTCATGTCCTTGTCTTTAAAAAATCAAAAGTATTACTCCGTTTTGGTCATTATGAATATGCTTTTGGTCCTGGTTGATATGAAAATTACTTTGTTAGTATCGATTTAATACCCCCTGTATGGCTATTTATGTGCATCACTATCTTTTGTGATTCTTTTAATTCGGTATTGGTTCAATGTCTTAAATTTAAAGGTTTGGTGTTTCCTTTACTGTTGCATTAATAGCATCTTGGAATTAGGTGCTTCTGGTATTTCAAATGTGTATTCTCTTACCTTTCTATCATCTCTATAATTGTAGCGAATTGAGGATTGTCTTTCAAGAGTGGAGCAGTCACCTACAAAGTGTATGCAAACTGCACTTGCTCCATCACTAAAAGCTTTGGTCACTGATAAACTTTTTGGCCATTCAAATATGGATGTTAGAGTTGCAGTTGCCTCATGCATTAGTGAGATAACTAGGATTACAGCTCCGGATGCACCTTATGATGATGATCAGATGAAGGTACCTAAGCTAGCTACTTGTCATCTTAGAAATTTGACATGCTTTCGTCCTGTGCTATTTGATGGATTTGTTTCAAGTTTATTTTGCTTGTCCTGCTGCTTTGTAAATCCAGGATGTTTTTTGCAGGATGTCTTTCAGCTAATTGTATCATCATTTGAGAACCTAGCTGACAAATCTAGTAGATCATATAATAAGAGGACATCAATCCTCGAAACTGTTGCAAAGGTGCGGTCCTGTGTTGTAATGTTGGACCTTGAATGTGAAGGATTGATTATTGAAATGTTCCGGCATTTCTTTAATGCTGTAAGGTATGATTTGTTTCTCCACAGAAGTATCCTCACTGCTGCCAATTTCTTTTCCATGATTTGCATGCTTCTGAAATATAATATTAGAGGCTTATGATTTCTGCAGTTGCTTTGTTTCATGCTTTAGTTTCATCATATTTTTTAATCTCATTTACTATGAAATGATTAAATTCTGGTGTCTATATCCTGGATTGCTTTTGCTTTTCAATTACCATTGATATTGCAAGTGTTTTTGGAATTTGCTAGGGGTTGTATGCCTATTGTTACATTGATTATTCTTTCTCTTTGCAGAGATTATCACCCTGAAAATGTTATTTTATCGATGGAGACAACTATGATCCTTGTATTGGAGGAAAGTGAAGATATATCTCCAGAAATGCTTTCTCCCCTATTAGATAGTGTCAAGAAGGGCAATGAGGTTGACCATAATTATTCTGGCAATACATGTTGTTCTCAGTAATGGTATCTATATTTTTACTAACAGTTGACTATTCTCTGACTACCTTTTTAGGGTCTTCTACCTGTTGCTAGGAAGTTGGGAGAAAAGGTACTTGAAAGCTGTGCTTCTAAGGTTAAACCTTACTTGATAAATGCAGTGAGAACTTTGGGCCTGTCTTTAGACGCATACAGTGATGTGGTTGCTACAATATGCCAAGATATGTGAAGTACTGACGAGCGGATTGATGTTCCTGCTGCCACTGAGAATAAGGTAAGTTTCTTGTATTGAGCACTGTATGTAATATAGGTCACAAACAGAGTATTCAATCTTGATATCTTGTACAGTTCTCCTGTTATATTTTCTCTAGAAAAAAATTGTAATGCATCATTGGAAAGCCATGTTATTATTTCTTAGTTGATCTTGACTGAGGTGGTGATGGGAAATTTGTTCTTTGGTTATACCAGCATAGTACAGAGGTCTTGTTTTCTCAATTTATTAGTCTCTATGTTCTTTTGGCTTATGCACGAGATTGGCATCAATGCTGTGGAAAAGAATTTGATGCAGGGCTGTTGTTGCTACTCGTTTGTATTTTTCTACCAGTTTTTTGGTTTGTGGATTCACACCATCAAGCTATTTGATATTTGATCTCCAGTTGATGCTACAATTTGTTTACTAAAACATTGAATCAATTTGAGCCAATATCAACCATATTATGGTTCTCATAAGCATTGCATTTTTAACTTGCTGCAGGTTGAAGAGAGCAAGCCAGCAGAGGTATCATTGGATGAAACTGTTCAGGCATGGGACTTCATGTTGTAATGATGTTTTGATTTTTTCTTCATATGCAACTTTTAATTTAAACTCTTATTCAGGCTGAGAAAGATATAAAAAAAGAAGCATCTTCACCGAGAGAAATTGATCCCCCAGATGACAAATCCATCAAGTCAGTTGTAAGCAATGGTGTTGCAGAGACTGAGAAAGATGATTCCTTAGCAGAGGCTGATGAGTTGAAGCAGCAAGAAGACGCTGATAAGCAAGAGAACACTGAGAAGCAGGAGGATACTGAGAAGCAAGACGACAGTAAGAAACAAGAGGACAGTGAGAAGCAAGAGGATGGTAAGAAACAGGAGGAAATTAGTGGTGCTGATCAATCAAAAAGTATTGAAACATCAAAGAATGTAGGGCGTGATGATTTAGCTGCTGAGGAGGTGCTTGATGCAGAAAGTGAGCAAGGACAGATTGCTAACGTAAAAGGGAAGAAAGCTAACTCCACAGCTAAAACGACAGAACTTTCTGAGAGTTCTTGTGCTGACACTGGTAAGGAAGACAAGAAAGTGCCTGATCATAAAAATAAGGATAATGTTGCTTCTACTCTACATGAGGATCCCGCTCTTCAGGTAGTTGTTTCTTCTGATAAAAAAGAGACTGCAAGTGAGTCTTTATTGCCCAAGGCAGTAGAGGGTGATACTGTGGCGGTTACTTCCCCAACTGTTGGTGAAGGCCTTCCTGATGAAAGTTCTTCCAAAAAGGCTGTGCGAATAAAGAAAAAAGAAAGACTAATGAAGGATTCTAATCTTCCTAACAATACTTCCAAAAGGGCATCTGATGTAGCAAGCGAGTCTGAAACAAAGGCAAATAAATCACCTCGAAGAAGTGCAACTTCTGGGACTGTCAGTGAGGATGAGAAAGCAATTAAAATAGATGCATCTAAGGAGGAAGGAGGTGCCACAAGTGAATCTGAAGCAAAACTGCCTAGAGGGCGATCGAAGAAGGTGGAGATATGTGGTGATGAATTGGATGGATCCTCTTCCAAGCAGTCTGAGGAGAAGCGATCTCGCAATCGTGGAAAATCTGTTTCAGAAAAACATGTTTCCAAAACTGCAGCTCAAGATGATGATAAAGTATCTTTTGTTCTTGATCTTCAACCCAAAGTGTTATTTGTTTCTGTAGTTTTTGCTTGTAATTGTCAGCTCAATCCATTAACTTCATTGCTCTGCTATGATGGCTGTCTAGGCAAAGCTGTCAACACTGAAATCAGCCTCAAAGTCAACAAAAGAGGAACAGCAGTCGGTGGAGACTCCTAAGACAGGTACCAAGCGAAATCGTGATTCAGGAAAAGACAAGGCAAGTGTTATCCTTGGTCAATACCATCCATTGTAGTTCTTACCAATTTACTTTTCTTGGAGTTATTTGTTAGTGACAAAGAGGTCAGTTGTTGCGCTTTATGCGGCAAGATGGATGAACTCTTAGTTTTCCCTTCAATCTTAAAATTTTATTCTCATCATTGTACACTTCATCAAAGCACAGATCATTCCCCAAGCAGTGACCTGAAAAAAGAGACAGAAGTGTTGTTTGTTCAATATTCATAGAGTTATGAACTAATTTAATTTGTGCTACCCCTTCTGTCCCCTCCTACTTCAACATCAGCAACTCCTTTACTCTCCTTGGTCCTAATAATTTATTTTCTACAGCACGTAGAGTACTGCTCTGCTCCTTGTATTTCCTCTTGGGCCTTTATCAAAGTTTTGTAGTCTCCTTGCACCTCAGCTGCATTAATATGGTTTTGCTAAGGGTCACTTTTATGTACAAATTTTTGGCACATAAACAGGGATCTTTTATTTCATTCTTATATCATGAATTGCTATATCAGGTAACTGATATGAAAGAAGATGATGATGGTCTTGTTGGTGCAAAGGTCAAAGTTTGGTGGCCATTGGATAAGAAGTAAGTGCTTGCCGTGTACTCTGTAGTTAAAGTATTTTTGTTCTGAAGCTATTGCAAAAGCTGATCTACTTGTATTGCTAGGTGTTGCACGTGGATATGTTATTATCTGCTTGTTGCTTCAGTGTTAAATGTGCAGATGTACGTGCATATGAGTGTGTCATGGTTGTGAGATTGTTTCCATTCATCTGTGGTCTTTAACAGTCAATAATTGTACACTTTTTTAAGTTGTCATATAAAAGTTTAAAGAAAGTTCTATTAATGAAAGAAACCCTGATGGTTATTCAGGCATTGTCTCAAAGTTGACAAAGCTTTTAATTAAGTTGTAGATGTTTACAAATGGTCTTTCCAAATTATCAAGGGTTTAACATTGGCTTGTAGCGCCCACTTACCCTGTGGCAAATTGTGCTTGTACACATGGAAACTCTTACTGATTATGTACTAAGTCAAGGATTAATATTTTTCTCATCAACCAACAATAGCGAAATTTGTGATGCGTTATTTTGATTAAATTCCTTGTGTGGTTCTGCAGATATTATAAGGGTACTATTGAGTCATATGACCCAATTAAAAAGAGGCATAAGGTAAGATGTTGAGCCCGCTGACTTTTACTTGCACCATGCCACCACATGCATACATTTATGCAGCTGCTTACATGCAGGTTATTCATAAACAGATGTGATTTCATGCTTATTTGATTGACCTGAAATTTATATTGTTATAGGTTGTATATGTGGATGGTGATGTTGAAATATTATTTCTGAAAAGGCAAAAGTGGGAGTTGATTGGAAGTGATTCTGAATCAAATGAGGTGAGTGACTATCTGATTTGCTTATGAGTAGAGTATCATGGACGTGGTACTTATCTAATTTCTTTACAGGGAGAAGCAACTGATCACCCAAGTCCTGATGATTCGTCTGAAACGTATGTTTTCATACATTTGTCTCGTACTATTTCTTTAGCTGTGCTCTGAAATGTTATTATGGTTCTTATCAGGCCTTTGAGAAAGAAGGCAAATACTTCTGAACATTCGACAAAGCAAGAAAAGATGGATTCTTCTCATAAAGGGTGAGTATATAAACTTTGTTTTGAGTTTTTGCCCGTGACAGAATTTGGATCTGTGAGCATTGGATTTAAACTATGTGTCTTCCTCTAGCAAATCTCAAAGTGGCGCTTCAAAGTCTGGGCGAAAATCAAAGGAAGCTGGAGAAAGTGATGGAAAGCCAACAAATGAATCCAAAGCTCTTAAGAAAACCGAGGATGATAATGACAACAAAAATAAAGATCATACCCCTAAAGGTGGAAATAAATCTGCTGATGCTAAAGGAATTAGCAAGTCCAAAAATGATGACATTATGATATCCAAGACTAGTAAATCGAAGGAAGAAGGCTCAAGCACCCCCAAAGCATCCAAGTCCAAGCAAGACACTCCAAAGGCAGGCAAGTCCAAACAGGATACCCCAAAGGTTATGTCAACTGCCAAGGAAAAACTCACAAAAAGTAGTAGCAAATCTAGTGCCAATGGGACCGGGAAGTCTGGTTCATCAAAGGTCAGGGGGGTAGAGATGAAGGAGAGCAAGGCAGATTCAATTAAGGGGCAAGCAAGTGCAAAGGGGAAGATAGCCAGCTCATCCAAAGGTCAGGGAAGTGAGGGCAAGAATGAAAAGAAGCGTCGAAGAGGAACTTGAAGTGGACGGCCTGTGAGAATTTACTTATTTCAGCAACACAGCTTATCATTGTAGAACATTACCCATATTTGTCGCAGCTTTTGTTGTCTGAATGCTGCACTCACACAGTAAGCCATACTTTTGGTACCTGTCGAGGTCTCTTGACATAATTCCAAAGGTGTGGACACCATGGTTATTCTAGCGGTTGGCAGTCTGTTTTATAGTTTGTAGGGATAGTGTTGTTAACGTTTTTAGTGGTAGAGGAATTTTTCGCTAGTTGGTAAGCCACAGTAGATACTATGGGGGTAGCTTTGTCAGATAGATGCTTGCAGATTAAATGTCGCAGGTTAATGCACTTGGTAATACCTTGGATTAAATGTTATTAGTCTCCTAATTGCCCTATGATCGTTGCATTTTGCGGTATAATTTTTGCAGATATGTAAATAGCTTCCTTAAAATCTTAAAGACATTTACTTTTTCTTGTACAATTGTGACGGATTGTTTTGGAAGTTGTTCCGATTGATTGGTTATTGGTGCATGTAGCTTGTGTTTAAATTTGAAGTTTTAAAGGTTAGGGGGTGTTGGAAGGAAGTTGGTTTAGCCAAGGAAATGAAAAGTTGATGTTACTAACAATAAATAGACAATGAATAAAACATCACGCCTTTCTTTGGAATTAGATCTGCTAAAGAAATTTGAAGGTGCAATGGGTAAGCAATTACGGCAATACGCTGTACTTGAACTTGAGATGCAGCTGTTCTTGCAGAAGAAGGCATTTCCAAAGTCGGATAAAATGGGTACCTATCTTTTTCCTCACGTTTACCCTTATTGTGGACATAGAGCGCAGTGAATTATTTAATGGATTGGGACATCATGTGCTAGATCTAATTTAGGCCCGAGTATGCATTCACTTTTCACAACAGCTTCAACTATGGTAAGGATTGGAGAAAATCTGCGTTGAATAATGCGTGTATAGCCTATAGGACCACAATTGATATGAAATGTGAGTGTAATGTCAGAAACTTGCGGGGTATCTTAACGTAGAACCAAAATTCATATGGTTCATAGATTATTACTTGTACCTTGGCATTTACTATTATCTGTATATAAAGGCTAAAAATCAGGCTTAGTTCTTCAGAATATGTTTATGAAGGAAAAAAAAATATGTTTTTGCCTATAATGCTCTCAAATTGAAATCCGAACTTGCGGTGTAAAAATCTTGATGTGAAGACGATGGCTCCTGCTTAAGGCAGGAATTATGCATAAAATATAGACTGGAATCTTTAAACTGCAGATTATTAGTGTAATGTACAGGAATACTTGTGCATTCGAATATCTGGTTTAACAACACAAATAAGTTTCTAAAGGTACTGGAAATGATAAATGTATACTCCAGTGCCCCATTGATCTTTCAATTAAGGCCTAAGGTTATAAATGTATTTCTCTTACAAACCATAAGATCAGATTGACGGAGTTGCTCGAGCAAGAGCTTTGATTATTAATTTGTTGTGAAACGAATTCCTGCTTGTGTTTTAACGTCAAAAGGTATCTTTCCTTGAGCACTTAGGATTCGACGAGACTCACCCGAACCCTATGTTCACGTTAGTGATGTCTTCTTTAGAAGCTAATCCTTGTCTCCTCCATTCCTGTCCTATGTTAGACTAGCAGGGAATCTCTTATCTACCGGAAGATAATTGATAGTTTAACGTAACTTGTCTGAATTTTTGACTTTGATACGATGGATTAGAATAGTCTAATTAATAAATTTTTTCACCGATTTATAAAATTAAAGCTTAAAATGTTTTTATCCAATCTAACATAACATATTATAATATAATTTAGTTTATTTTCGTTCAAATGATTTATAAAATTAAATGTTTATATTTTTTTAATTGTTTGATCTTCACTAATTAAATTAATAAAACTTGGTTCTGTCTGATTTTGGTGGGACTGAGCACTGCCGCTTGGATCCATGAGATTGGTTGACTTTGGCTTAGAAATACCTGCAAAACAATAAGGCTCACTGGGGGTTGATTACCGGTAGGCCCCTCCGACACTTAAGTTAGTCTTTTTGTGAGGATTTTGGTGGCTATGAATAAAGAATAATAGGGTTCTGAAAAGTCGTACCTTTTTCATGATGAGGTAATGAATTTATATAATTAATACCTACAGGAATTAGGTCAACATCAAGGGATGGACCGATCGGCCCATGTGCCGTTCTGAGTCTGGACTTGGGCCTAGCACGACCGACCCAACCATAAGCCCCCTACTCCTCGAGTCTGACCAAGGAGAAGGGTCGAAGGAGTA
>JANITX010000009.1:22414815-22427579 GCA_027564395.1 Erythroxylum ulei | reverse complement strand
GAATTGATATTTTAAAAATTATTTAACATAAATAATTTTATTATAAAATAAAATATAGTTACAATTAATAAAAGTGCCTTTTATTTTTATGTTGTCAAACAGTTTATTGTACGAAGCTCTTTTAAAAAAGTTGTTTTTTTAATTAACAGTCAACTGGCTTTTAAAAAAAGCTCTTCTCACAAAAGTTCTACTGACAAAAGCTTTACGAATAAAAGCTCAACCAAACGGGCCGTTAGTTAGGAAGTTAAAGATGAGAAATGAGCTAAAAACGCATATCTTTTGTTCCTGCTTTGTTTGTCATAATTGACCTGGAGACAACGTTTGATTCCTCTTCTTCCAAGCCTGGCGTGCTTGAATTCATGCAATAAATACCAATGATTCTCCTGAATTTAATTATTAATTTAAAATGGAATGCCAAGTGGTCCATGACCTCCTTACAGCTAACTTAAAGGTTGGAAGTATTAAATTGGTGAAGGAAATGTTTGAGATGTGTGGCTATCGGAGACTTTAAGGGTGTGGTTTACCCTTCCTATACAATCCTCGGTTCCCACCCAATTTCCACTTATTTATCACTAATTTAAAACATTATTTTTGTAACCCTAACCTAAACAGCTCATAACTTAATCGAATCCTTACAAATCAATGCTGAAACTTTGTATTCTTATATTTGGGTGGTGTAAACCAGACAACCGAGAACTCTAATATATATGATGCGATAAGCTTTAAGGCTGACAAAACATAGTAACACCATTGTGGAATGCTTTGCCACAATATAGCAGTACTCAGGCTTCTATTACATCTTCATCGTTGAAAAATAAAAATCTAGTAACAATTTATGGAAATTTATCAGTTTTGGACTTATTTACATTTTCTTTTCCTACTTTAGTGGGAAAATATATGATGTTGCATATGCTCCCTTCTTTTAGCTACAACACTTAGTAACTTCTGTTTAATCTTTCTCCTTATTTTCAATTTTCTTAATTTTTTTTAAGAATTCATATCTCTTAATTTTCAATTAAAAATAAT
This sequence comes from Erythroxylum ulei, assembly GCA_027564395.1. Taxonomy (NCBI): domain Eukaryota; kingdom Viridiplantae; phylum Streptophyta; class Magnoliopsida; order Malpighiales; family Erythroxylaceae; genus Erythroxylum; species Erythroxylum ulei. The sequence goes on along the minus strand of JANITX010000009.1, from coordinate 22,426,553 downwards.
GATGAAATATACATGATATAAAATTCATACATGGGCTAATCAAATATCAACCACATGATAACTTAATTTTTGAACTCGATTCAAACTAATTAAACTATATTTAAATATTAATTATTAATAAATTATTAATTTAAATCAAGTTTAATTAATTTAGTTTGAGTTTAAGAACTAGATTTAATCATCATGTAAATAATATTTGATTGATTTATATGCGGTATTCATGTCACGTATATTTCATTAGAAAAATTAAGTACGAGTATAAAAACATAACATTTAAAAGTCATAAGATAAAGAACTAGATTAGAAATGAAAACAAAACGACAAATTAGAAGAAATGCTTTCTAAATATTAAAACACATTTCTAATTAGAAGGGACATTTTTTAAATGAAAAAAGAAGAAGTTCTAATATTTTTCGTAAATCATTCTTGCCTTTTCTTTTCTAGAGAAAATAATCATAATGTTGTATCGAAAAGTAAAATAATCATGCAATAGCTCAATCATTTCCACTTCTTATCTTTTATCTGTAATCACAATTGGATGGAATTTCTAATATTAAACGACCCAACACCATCCCATCCCAAATTCTCAACTAGTGCACCAAAAGCATGTTAATCCCTAAGAATCGAAGAAGAATGGATATATAAATATAATAAATGTGTTGGTAATATTTCATATATATATATTCCATCCTTTATACGTGAACGTTATTGATTTGAACATATGCATATAATAAATTGGAACTTTTATTCTATTAATAAACATAAAATTAAAGTAAATAAAGTTAACTATGATCATTTACAAATATCCAAATTGTAATTTAAATTCATAATTGAAGGTTTAAATATAATTTAAATACACATTGATTTAGACTTAATTAAATGTTAAAATTTTAAAAAAATATTTTGGACTAGATTTATTCGAATTTGGGCTTAAAATTTTTGAATAGGATAGGCTAAAGTATCGATGGTTTGGATATTTTTATTCTTATCCGCGAAGCTGACAAAGATTATTTTTATTCTCTAAAAAATAAAGAATAATGAAAAATACGATAAAAAGAACATTAATAAAGACTAAAGTACGATTGGTCCTCGCCGACAAGACTGCCCAGATTAAATGCATAGATTCATAACAACTCTAAAGGTAGCCGTCTTTTCGGCGTTTGTTCCTCTGCTTATGCTCTTTAATGTTACACCTTCAATTAATGTGCTTACCGCTTATATATTAAACAATGTATGTATTGCAAAGAAGGGTAGCACTAGCATAGCATCCTTGAAAAGAAAAGGTTTAATGCCTACACTTTTACAGAAATAATTTCACCGATTTCGTGGTGGACGATTGAGTTGCTTAGTGACTTTCTTCTTCTGCTTTTATTTTGGTATACGCAGAATAACCAAGAATCCTCTGGTTCAATTGACTTTCCCCCTCACCCAAGTGCTTCATAACTGTACATGGTTCAAGTCGTCTAAACATTAAAAAGTTGGAAAAAGATAACATATGCAAATAAGAGAATTAACGTTTTAGTGTTAACAAGGTCAAATCATTGACTATTGTAACATGAATCAGCCTATAAGCTAACTCCTCTATAGGATTTTATGTCTGGACTAGAGTTCTTGACTGACAAGGAACGATGAAATATACATTCAATACAAAGATATGAATAAGAATGATTAATATGGAAAACTTGTGCATAATACTAAGAAAAAGATTTACCATTAACTAACCCACAAATAAAATGGAGATGACATGTACTTTAAAAGGAACACCAATATATTGGCAACTAATAACATCATAATGCTATTCTATATTAATGCAAACTGGCAAAGTTGCTGGTGAAGTAACCTATCCAAAAACGAACTTGGAAAAACATAGTACTTTAACCCAAAGAAGAAGTGGTCAAATCCAACGACCTGACTTTCTGTACGTTTGGTGCTTTATATTGACGGTTATAAGCGAAACAAACAAAGTGTGGACAACAGAGAGAGAGAGAGAGGAAGAAAGGCAGCCAGACCCAGTAGATAGCAACATGCTTCCCCAGAAGATGCAGTCTCTCATATATAATGAAGGCCCAATTCCCAAGATGAAAACAGAGAGAGAGAGAGCATCTAGAGAAATGAGCTACTAGTATTATCCATCGAAGCAAGGTATGAATCGAACGGCAGGGAATAGGGTTGAAAAGAGACTAATCACACGGCCATGAATAAATCAGAAGTCATCAGGCTTATGATAGCAAAACGTACCGTCGAACAATCTCAGCCAACCAATCACATCCCCACAGAACCCTTTCCTTATATTACATCTCTCCCACTTTCTCGAGTAGAAAAATAGGGGGAAAAAAAAAAAAAGCTTCTGTCGCCCCCACCCACAAGTCATGATAAGAACCCCAAAACACCACCAACAAATATCCAACCAAATCCAAGTTCCAATTTTTACGACATGCCATATGCAAAGTTCCATTTTTTTATCAGCGCCCAGCTGTGCTCTCTCTCCTCTCACAGACTCACATACTTACTTTTCCTGTTTTCTATCTTTATGTGGTGTGGCCTGGCCTCTGATATATATTTCTTTCTGATTTCGTTTTTGGTTTGCACTTATCTCCTTCATATTTATGTTCCGTGGTTGCGCGTCCATACTGTTGGATTTGTTCAGATAAAGAAAGGACACCTGGTGTATGTGTCACCGACACCTGTACGTCTTGCATGAAAGAGAGAGAAGTGATACAGAGAAGGCTACAAGTGAAGAGATAGACAAGCACTGGTGATGACGATGATTCATTCTGGTGAATGTGGGATGTTTGGAGTTTTAAGGGTTTCTGGGGGCTCTAGTTTATCATGGTCCCTATGAAAACCCTAAAATTTTCCTCAAAGCTTGTTTCTTTAGCTTAAAACAGTTTGGATCCTAGGTTCTTGGTCGTTTTGGTTAAATCGTTCCAGTTTCTTCTCAGATCTGACTCATGCTTCTATACAGTTTGTGATTCCTTCCGATTCATGATTGGGATCATCTCTTGCTGGAAATCATCCAAAGAGAATATAAAATTCTCATTTCATCTTCTGGGACATAGAAATTGACAGAAGAGAGTGAGCACACAGAGGCATTGGTATAAAACTATACGGTTGCTTTTGCGTGCTCACTTCTCTTTCTGTCAGCTTCCAGCCCCGGAGTTTGATCTCTTTCTCAGGTCACTTGCTTAGGCTGCTTTTGCTCCATACTAGACACAAACCTCTCTCTTTTCTTTGTGTAGCAACCAGATATGACGTAGATCAGGGAAAAATGAAGAGCAGGCAGCATTCAGAAGTCAGAACCTTGGGGAGTATCCGTTAGCCTTCATTTTCACTCATTTGAAACATTCATTTTAAGTATAGTTTAATCTTCGTGTTTAATTATATTTAACTGCTTGAAGCGTTGTTTTTGATGGTGTTTGCTTTCTAGGCACGCCTGAAAACAGTATAATTTAGCGGCAGAACAGCGTAGTAGCATGGGACCATTCACGTTGTCTAAGTTTAGCATGGTCCTGCACTTGTAAAACCCTTCCTTTCTCACATAGCTTCATGCTCATAATCTTTATCTTCGTCTTTGCATTTGCCTTCTATTTTATTTACGCATGCGATTGTAACATACTCGAGATTTTTTTGGAGGTTTACCTTGTTTTCACCTGAATCTAGCAAGAACCTCGTACCTTGTACTGTTCTGATGGGTTTTCCTGCTTACGGTTTCAAAAATTTACGCATGCGATTGTAACATACTCGAGACTTTTTTTGAAGTTTTACTTTGTTTTCATCTTAATCTAGCAAGAACCTCGTACCTTGTACTGTTCTGATGGGTTTTCCTGCTTACGGTTTCAAAACCCTACTATAAGGTAGAATAGGGTTGTTTACTAGCAAGCTTGTGCCACGAGTATAAAAGGGATCTATCTGTCTTTAGTAATTCTTTTGAGATCTCCGGAAGCACATATGTAGTGCACTAATTGAAACCGAGTATTGAAATTTATACTTCTCCTTAAGTGATATACAGCCTTCTTTCCGAATACTTATTCCTCTTACCATGTGTACTTAAATTGATTTGATTGTTTGAGCGCACAAAGGACTTCCAGATTAGGGTATGTTCGTGATGGCTCTTTTCAAACACTGTCAATTCAACGTCAATTTTCTAATTCTTCCATTGCTTGAATTTGACTATATGGATATGAATCCTTTCAGATCCCGTCAAATCGTTTGTCACAACCAGAGGGTCAGAACCCGTTTAAGAGAACCAATGAAGTTCTTAATCATTGTGGTCATTAACTTCCAAATAACTATGGGTTAGTACTTGCGCAACTGTCTTAATTTTCTTTTTCTTTGTCAAAGGAAGTTCTCGCATCTCTTATGATGATGCGATAAGTGAACTTTTTCCATCAACTAACAAGATAAAATGTACTTCTAATCTGTATTGTAGACTGCAGAAAAGGAGATCACAACATTATTTTCTTCTTGAGCAGCTAACAGACATTTTGAATTTAATCTTCCGTTTAAACGGGAAATTTAGAAAAGCTTTCACCTCAGCTCTATCCAGCGTCGACTTTTTGCAAATTTTTGTTAAATTTTTATTGTGTGCAAGGTTCTGGATAGATTATGAAAAAAGCGATTCTTTTAGGAATAATATGGCATTTATTTTATGTTATCTGATCCCTTTATTGTGTCTTGCAAAGATTTGTCTATTTGGTATTGGAATCAAGGGCACAAGAATCGCTTTGGAGAGCGAGTAGAAATGTTCCATGGAATGTCAATAGATGAAATTGTTTCTTGAGGTAGGTGTTTTGAACTTTCATTATGCATATTTTATTATTTTGATGTCACTTAATGTTGGCGTTTTGTCTCTCTATACTCTAATATCAGATAGTATTTAAAGCCACTAACTAGACATAGCCTTTCTGATATGTATCTTCTATAGAGGATCCTTCCGCTACTAATTTGCTTAAAGCATTTAATTCTACTACTTTTTGATTGAGTTTAATTTCAAAGTGTCTTAAGCAATGTTTAACTTTCCAACTGCTCCGAATCATTAACACCATTTGTCGTAATTGCGTTCACAGTATCTATAAATATTGTAATATACCGTAACCTACAGAATAATATGCAATTTCGCAATTTGAAACTTTGGTCTCAAGTGCAATGTGGCACATATACACCTTTCAATTTTCTGCCATAAATAGTTTCAATCCTTAATGTGGTAGTTTTGTTTGCGTTCACGACCTATACTGGTCCCAGGAATCCATGCTAATTGTTGTTTGAGGAATTTGGTTGAACCAGTAGAGTTAGTCCCTGCTGGTTTTTAGAGTTCATATCCATACAAGATTGACAATCATAGGTTGTTTTAGGAGGGGCTGAGTAGCTACTAGATATTGAAACTGCTCCAGATTTGTTTTACAAGATAGGGAAGGTTGGTGTCCCATTGTACATTCTTTTAATTTGAGGGGAATACGTTGGCTTTTTTTTAATCATTCTTCCTTATATTTCAATTGTTAATAGGAATCAAATGTTCTTTTCTTTGTTTGCTTTTGTTTTCCTTGCTTAGCGCAGTATATCCAATGAAAGACTGTTGGATAGGCTTGCTAGGGAAACGTATAAAACTTGGGTAGTTTGTTTGCAATACAAGTACTTCGGTACTATAGGTGGCGGATGCACTAGATGGATGGGGATTTTTGTTTCTTTGGAAATTAAAGTAATTTTATTCCAAAAAAGTCAGTGCCTTACAAAGTATTGTCATCATGATTCATCCAAACGGAGAGTACATTATATTGGTATTTAAAAGAATCTGGGAACCAATTATACTATCAATCGATCATCATGTAGGAGCTTAATAATCTTGTTTCTTCTTATTGTAAGCCCCATCTATTTGTTACATGTGTGGAGAATTTAGCTTCGCTGGAGTGTCACCAGAGTAGCTCCTTGATAGCATGCATAGTGTTCACTTTAAAGTGTTGTCAAGTGGTCTGCGTGTGCTTGAATCTCCTGAGGTTTCTTTCTCTCAAAACCTCATACACCAGAGTGCAGAATTAAGAACCTTTGGATGCCCGGGAATTAAGAACAGTTTGTTGAGGAACTTTTGGATTAGGTATATATGTCCCACAAGTAAAATAGAAAACATAGAATGGACAATACTAATCATGTAGAGGAAAATGACCTGTATAGGCAAGCGTAGCTGAGTTGATTTGGGGGATGTAGAAGCAATCTAACACTAATTGGTTGAGTTTTTTACTATTGGTACATGGTTCTTCATGGTTCATGATAATATGGTAATATTTTGGACAGTTTGAGCTCTTAGGGTATATATTTAAAAGTACAAAACTAGATAATTGATTTTCATTTTTGAGAATCAGATGAAGGAATCTGTTATGATCAGTGATATAATACTACCAGTTAACACATATGACTTGAATTCTGAATGTAGCTCTGGTAAATCAAATTCATTGCTAAACATGGGTTTGGGTTGAGCATGTTTATATGTATTTTGACTGAAGAACATTAACTTACAACAGCATATTCATTGTTGGTCTAAAGGCAATTAGTAGTTGAAAGCAATCATATATCTATTTCTTGTATAAGATCTTATTACAAGTGTTTCAAAACATCACAAGAGATAGATTGAGAATTTGCAATTTACATTTTCCCAATAAAAATGTAATTCAGCCAGCAGTTTGGAATTAGCATGGAAGTAGCAATCTATTTCCAGTTTTCACCAAATCAAGTTGAAACCATTTGTTCCTCTTTGACACCTCTTAATGGAGTCAAAGAATTCCATCTGCTATCATATGCCACTCATCTCAATTCATCAAATAAGCAAAAGAACTGGAAGCATTTATGTGTTGATAATGTTTAAGATAACATATAGAATGTGATACTATACAGTTATGATGGATATGATTGTGACAATTTCATATTGTGGTAATAATAACACAGGACTAAAACACTGCAGCCACTATTCTGATTGCAGCCATTGCAATTTAAAAGCGAACGTTGCATAATGTTCAGGTTCCAAATAAGTGCACAAAGATACAAAATTTTAAGGCTATGAAGATTAGTATATGTCGCCTGCTTCTCCAAACATATCATCTCAAAATTGGGCAAGGAATTAGTTGAATTAGGAAAGTCTACAACAGTACAAACATTAGTTGAAAGATTTGGAGTAGTTCTTGATTGAAGCTTTGTTCATCTGTTTAATTTTTGCTTCTAGATTGATAACAACTAATGCATTTAATTGCATAAGTTTATTGTTGTGTCCTAAGTGTAATTGTTTTTATTCATTTTGAAAAAGAAGTCAGATATAATCTAATTACATATGAATTTGGAGTAGTCATGGTTAGTTTAGCCATTCTTATAGCAGTGCAAGTAATGCAACTATATCTGATGCAATAAAGAGGCAATTTAGTGCTTGGAGTTTCATTTCCAGGTAGATTAAAGTATTTGTATATAGACATGTCTAATGCAACTTAAGTTGTAAGTTTATTCTCTTTTACAAATTAGTGGTTTGTTTTAAGTCCAGAGAACATCCTATACTTTCAAGGCCAGCTAATTATCTGATTGAAATTTTGTTAAATAGTTTAGACTTATTTTTCACCAGACAATGCATATTATAAGAAATTAACTAGTAATAGTGAAGAAAATATGCTGTACTTAGTGGTAAGCTTTTTGTTTACAAATTTTTTGTTGTAGTATGCATCGGGTTTCAATGCATCTATGTAAAGTTTAAATTACAGGCTACGTTTTAGACTCTGATTGGGATCGCTTATGAATTATATGGGCAACTACAAGAAAAGTGGTCACAATTGCGTCAAATTGTTGTGACGATCTGAACCACAACCGCATTATTGCTTCTATGAGAAAATAAAGATAATCAGTTCCATTGGGTTAGAAGGGTTGACGGGAGAATGTTTGTTTTGTACATTTAGTTTTCCTGGAAAGATGTGTCTGGTAACGTGAGTATTTTAACTGGACTAGGATAGACTATAAATGTAAACTGTAGCATTTTGGAGCATGTTAGAAAATACAAACCCTCCTTCATTATAGATAAGGGCGAGTTAAGTATGAGTCAAATAATTGGCCAAATTGTATTCGAAGTCTTGTGGATAAGGATAAGTCAAAGCAGTAGCTAAATTGAATTTAAAGTCTTGTGGATAAGGATGAGTCAAAAAAGTAGTTAAATTGTATTTAAAGTCTTGAAGATAAGAATGAGTTAATTAATGTAAGAAGTAGCCAAATTGCATTTGAAATCCTTTAGCATGTCTATATATATGTGTTCTTGTAATCATTTATAAGTATCTAAAAAAAATTGAGAGCATTTAAAAAGAGAAGTGTTTTGAGAACCGTAGCTCTTTGTGAGAAAAGAAATAGTGAGAGGAAAAGTACAATAACACTTAGAGAAAAATATTTATATCTTATGTGTGTGTCTTTTATATTCATAAACTTTGCTATCAATACAACTACATATTTTATGAAAGATTCTTTTATTTGGAGCCCATCAAAGCTTCCACCAGACCATCATCGTGAGCTATGTAGATCATGCATTTTAACCAACTCTCTTGCTATAAGAGCAACAAGGTGGTGTAATCTCCTTTTGTCCTTTTTCTTAGTGGTTAATTTCTAATACCAACAGGTAGAGTGTGGATTTCAATAGGTTTCGTTGACATGGTGATTTGCCTAGATATGGATGGGCCATATTCCCGTGGCTAGACAAACTCTGGTAGCTGACACAATTCTTTATAGGATTTCCAGGGAAAAGTTGAGGTCTACACGTTGTCAAATTATAGATCATTGAATAACAAAGTACCGCTTAATTATTATCTTCTTATGACTAAAAGCTCTGATTTTGGAGGATGATTTTAGTTAAGACAAGAATCTTGGCGTCTTTGGTACCTGGGTATTCAAAAACATGATGATAGTATGCGTTAATTAGTTGCTATATTGGTCTGATATCTTAAGGCAGTATCGATGTATCATATATTATATTAGTGGGTTCTGATAAAGTTCCTGATATTGTCTTAGTATCAGGTGCTCCTGTGTGCTCAAGACTTATCTCTCTTGCGTTCTTCCCAAGAAGATCAAGTTGGGAAGGAAATTGTCTAAAGTAGGGAACTTGAGAATTTGGTTGCAGGATAGTGGAACATGAGAGGATAACGAATTTGACGATGTTTTTCACTGCCTTTAGATAGAAAATGAAAGGCCAGTGCTATAAAAATGTACACATATGACTAATTGGAGATACTGTTGAGGCTGATATAGAATTAGGCTGCTTATATCGTAGTTGTATATTTGAAAGGGAACGTTATGTCAGGAACAAAGAGTAATTCATCTTTCTTCTCTTTGGTCCGTCACATGATCAGGTCATTCAAATTGTATGAACGTTATAAAGGGAAAGAGATTGAGGATCGGCATTTATTTTCACTCAATACTACAAAAATAGCAATTGCTTTCCTATCAACAACAAATTCCTTCCATTTCCTTACCCCTTCCTCCTTATTCCATCCAAGTAATTTGGTGTCTCAAGGCTTATATGTTTAAATATGATTGGCAAGCCTTGAAAGTTTGATTGTAATTTAATCAGTTAGACCTTGGCCTCTTATTAGCAATATCTACCGCTGCTGATGAGCTATTCAGTAGTGTCAAAACCTTGGAGCAACAAATAAAAAGTTCATGAGGCCAACGTGTTCCTGGCTGTCGTTGAAAAAGATAGATCCACCAAGAACTGTTCTTTTTTCTTTTTTCTTACTTGTGTTGATGCTGTTGCCTGAACTGTAAATTGCAGAAGTACCGACATGAAGTCAATTGGTGAAACAAGAGAAGTGCAGATTAATACATCTTGTTAGGCTATATTTTGATGAATTGACCGACTTTTCAAATAATCAGGGTATGAGTTTTGCAAATTTTGTGGTTTACAGGATTTAAAAGTTGATCTTAGGGGAAAAGAAAAAGCTGCAATTGCTGCAACAATGAGCAGAGTTGGGGATCGAAATTGCTGTTAGAAATTCATGAGTAAAAAGTGAGTTATATATAAAGATATGACTCAATTTTTTTTGTCTTAATTAAGATTATGATGTCTTTGTTATAAATGAGCTTATTTGAACCCGGTCCTTTTTTTTTTCCAGCTATCCTCAAAACCCTTCAATTGCAAAATGCAATTACCTCTACAACGAGCAAAGTGAACCTGAACCCCACTTTACTGCACCTCACCCAATTGGAGTGTCTTAACAATTTTTTTCTCTTTTATGGCTTTACTTTTCTAGCATCTGGTGATGTGCGTAAAGTATAAAAAACTGTCAAAACTTTTGTTTATTTGTTTGTACTCCGTGTAAACTATGACTACAGGTTTCGTTATACAATGTGGTACTATCATTTTCTGATTAGCTGTTGATGTGGGCTTCTAATGGTGGTTTAGAAACACAACATGGAAGTCATTGCACTTGTGGTAACTGGTAAGTGTTTAAATGGTAGTTGTCTTCAACTATAATAGTCATTATTATTGTAAATTTTAATCTTCATGTGACCTAAATCATCCGAGGCCTCTTTTCCGGCAATTAGCCTAGAAACTTTATGATCTTCTGCCCGAGTCCAAGTTCCATGTATCCTACACATTCCTCTTAATTGTTGTTCTAAGAGTGCAATTGGCTAGGGTTCTATGGAAAGCTAAATGGAAATAAGAGATCTTGCAACCAAGAATCAGCCCCACACTGGTATTGACAAAAAAAGCCCATAAACTCATAAAGGATCAAATCCCTGATATTAAAAAAAAAAATCTTGGTTGTTTCTAACACCGGGTAAATAAGCATGCGTCAAAAGATTTAAGGTAGACTTATTAGAGCTATCGAAATCTTACAATTCATTGGTGGAACTGAAAAGTACTCAAGACTACTCTCGCATCCAACATTCGACTCGGAGGAGAAAATGAGCATATTGTTGAAGGACTTTTATGGTTTCTGAAGAAAAAGAGCCGTTGCTGAGCTTGGTGGAGTTGCAAGAACATTAACATGTTGCTGAATCTAATATTATCATGTGATAGAACAGGCGGGGAATAGCTGAAATCTCTTACCTTCTTTTACGTATTTCTGAGAATTTGGTGCTTTGGAACTCTTTTCGATTGTATGTCACTTCTTGGGCAGTTATCTGTTTCAATGCTCTTCGACATCTGGGAAAGTTGCGATTCTCATAATTTGGTTGTTGGTACAAAGCCAAGTGGCCATCAACTGTGACATTCCGCTTTTTACTCCCACGGATTAGTCTTTTTCCTATCCTTGTTTCTCTCTACTCTACCAAACAATAGCACAAGTAAAAAGGACTGACGAGAAATTTGGACACAAGCTAACTCTTAAGCTGTTGCCATCCAAGATTACTGGATGAGATGAAGTTGGATTTGGCAAGTGCTTGATACAAAGCCACCGCAGAAACAAGGTTCTTGTGTTTTTTGTGCTTTTGTATGTTTCTGCTTCAGTTTGAATTTGGGAAACACTGCCTCACCTTAAATAAGTGCCATTGATCCTCGTCAATTAAGCAACAGCAAGTCTGCTACTATCACAGACAATCATAATGCTAAGTTTTATGATTTCTTTCACCTCGTTAATGTTGTTTTTTCCGCGTAGCAAAATTAAGTTATTGTTTATAATCTATCCGACAAAGAAAATTGTCTGAGTTTTAATTTAAAAAAAACATAATTTGGAGAATGAATTTTTATTCTCTATTAACTCACATACAAACACTTTACAAGATATTCTTAT
>JANITX010000009.1:22390370-22409184 GCA_027564395.1 Erythroxylum ulei | reverse complement strand
GTTGGAAAATCATTAATTACATTTAGTTGAAAAGCACTTATGACTTATTAACACAAATATAAAAATGTAACCCACCTTAAATCCTTGCTTGAATCTTGTTCAAAGGTGTCCCTCTCCTTGCTCCTCTTGCCTCTCTTGCTCTTCTTCAACAACCAAACACAAAAAAATCCCCAAATGAATAGGATTCCAAAAATTGAAAAACCTAAAGAATCCAAAGCATGCAATTGATCTTAGAATATCTAAACCCATCCATTTCCTAACCCCTTAGAACCAAAACCACTTCAAAAATCCAAAACAATAACAAACCCTTACCTCAAATTTTTACCCAATCAAAGGGTTTCTTGGATCAAATGAAAGCTTGGACCTTCCTCTAGCTTTTTCCTTCTTGAGTTTACTCCAAAAACTCTCTTGAATGCTTAGAAAATAAAAAACCCCAACTTTTCTTCTTTTTCTCTCTTCTTTCTCTCTTCCACGACACCTTCTCTCTCCTTCTTCCTCCAATTTTTGTTTCTTCTTTTTCTTCTCTCTAAGACAAGCCTTTCTTTCCCCTTTTATACTCTTATTAAAGGTAAAATGTCCATCTTACCCTTAATGAAAAGCCTAGATTCTTACCTCTTTAAGTGGCATGCCCAAAATGCCCTTAGTGTAAGTTAACACTTCTAACACTTCAATTTTCTAACTCATGTCACCTATCCTTAATTACATTAACATGTCAATTAAGTTCAACACAATTTAATCTAATAAGACCCCAAAAATCATCTAATCATGCTTAATCAAATAAAAAAATCAGGGGCCAATACTTTTAGTTATAATACTGTGGCTTTTATAGCCAAATACAACAGATATGCTAAGCTAAAAGTAAGGGAAAAGGATCTCAACAAATCAAGTATCCACCAAGAATCAAGGAATCAAATATACACAATATCAGGAAATATATCAGCTGTTGATATCGTAATAGAGTCTACATATCTGCTGATATCTTAACAATCCTTATGTTTTGTACTTCGTTGATCAATCATTTGTGACTTGGACCCATTCTTTGCTTTTGCACAGCATTTAGCTTGGCTTATGGATGTTGCCTTCATCACTCTCAAAAGAAAGGCTTCTATTGGCACTAACTACCAAATCCTAACACTACTTTCACGAGAAACTATTGACACAATGATAGATATATGGAAATTATTCAGGAAGATTATATATAATGACTAACCGGGTTATTTTTTCTCTACAAGAAACATACAATGTCAAGTCAAGATATGTAACCCATCCAAATCTTTTACCCACTCTAGAAAATGCAGTTCCTTCCTTAGCTAATCAGAGATATTTCTGAATCTATTGGCCGCTGATTTATTGATCTTTACATTATAGCTAACCCTAATTCATTCCTGTGATGTATACCAACATGTATCATTTTTTTAATGCAGCGAAATTCCTGATGATTAGGTTTGATATATAGTAGGTACACCTAAATAAGATTTGCCAAACTAAACTTCTCCTCCACTGTCCTCATACGTGACAATGACCAAAAGCACAACTTAACCTAATATTGTTCGTTATTCAAGAAAGTAATTAATACAAATTTCATTAGTGTTTATCGTTTACATTCAGCTTTCTTCAATTTACCTGAAGCTTCAATGAGAACTTAAGCAAGAGAGAATTTTAACATAAGCAACAGATTTCAATTTCTTACCTGCTCACGAACTTTCGTTTCAATTATTCTTAACTTTGAAGTTCTGGTCGTCGATGTATACAAGTCTTGTTTTTCACATTATTTCATTCTCCAGAATCCGACAGGTAATTTTAATTTAGTACTGTTAGATGAAAAGTTCGTTCCTCGCATTACATCAAATTTCAGTCTTGACTGGAAAGGGCGATTGCTATAACATCATATTAATAAAGAGATAGTTCCACATTCAAGTTAAGTTTATTTGTTAGTATATATGATAAGGGTGGTCAATAGTCAGAATACCTTTACTTTCCAATGAATGAAAGAATAATAGTCAAGTATATTGTTGTATTTTCGTAAGAATGATAATATTGAAAATTTAAACTTATATAAATGGATTGTTAACAAAAGTAATAATTTTTTACTAAGACCGTGAGATTAATATTATTAATATAAATAATTTAAATAGTAACTCTTAGAATAGATTTTTTTAGAAATTTATTCTTAGAATAGATTGTTAACATAAATCATTATTATTGGTATTTTTCATCTAAATAAGGTTAAATTATTCATTTGTATAAATATATTAGTGCTCATTTTGCATTTGATTCTTTCTTTGTTTCTCTTTAGAATTTTGGAAATGATTTCTCTACTAATTGGGGGTAAAGTTGTGTATTATTGGATCTCTTCAAATCCTGTGTGTCAGTAAAATTTACTGGATGTTTTTTTTTTTTGGTTATTGTATTTCATTCTTTAGAATAATTTATGAAAAGGGCCTAGTTCTGATTCTTATTTATTAATAGCTGTATCTTTAAGTCTTACTATCTACACTCAAACTCCATTAAATAGATTAAGGTGATATTCACCTCACTTAGATTCTATGTTAATTGGCAATAAGCAAATGTTTTGCGAAGAAATGATTCCATTTTTCCGTTTTCCATTTCTTTGTAACTACACAAATTAATAAATATGAGAACGTGTGTATCTTTCTATTAAAATACAAAAAGTTCAAAGAACAAAAAGAAGAGAAAATAATTGGAAATCTTTTACAAACAACCAATAATCAAACTGCATGACGCCGCCTTGGATCTGTGATTTTTATTCTCCAATGTTCATCACTGAAACTCACATTTCTAGCCAACTTCCTCTCATAATCCAATTCAAGCTTTCTTCGCTTCGTTAACCCACAAAAGTTGTGCAACTTCTCATCCATGGAGTCATGAAACTTCCACCACCTTTCATGAGCTACATCGCTCGCATAAACACGTTGGTCCCCTATATTCCAATTACAATCGTAATCTCTATAACAATGCCAAGGTTTTAATCCAAGATAATGTATTGCATAAAGTTTTGGAGGGTCAGCTCCGAATAATTCGTTCTTGACGCTAGCTTCTGCGGTAGTGTTAGCCCAGAAATTCTTCAGAAAGTTCATTCTTCTAGGTAACCTATGCCACCACACAAAAACTTCATTAAGAAAACCCTGATCACCACCATTATAAGAGATAATGTCCTTACGTCGGTCCATCAGAAACTTGAAAGTGCAGTTTGAGGGCTCAATGATCATGATCCCAGAGTTGAAGATCCATATATCGTTGCCAGTGGCTGACATTTGAGGGAAGTGAAAAAGCAGGTCAAGGTTACGTAAGACCAAGATGTCTGAGTCGATGAAGATGATCTTATCGTAGTCGGTGAGTTGCCAGAGCCTGAACTTGCTGTAGTTGTACTCGTTGTAGGAATGTTTTTCGGCTCTGGGATTCCGAATTCTTGTAATGAGTCTGATCTTCCAACCAGCTGCAACGAGAGCATCTCTTTTAGGTTGTGAGATGGACTTATCTATGAGAAGAACAAGGTCACGCTTTGTTCCTGTTTGAAGGAGGCTTTGTCCAAGTGCTATGGCACCACAAACGTAGGACTCTGAGGAGTGGAGAACTGTGACATAAGCTTCTCGTTTAGCTGCTCTTGTTGGGCTTTGGAACTTTGAGAGATCGTTCACTTCGTTAATCCCTGCAAAGTCAAACTAAAGGAGTCAGCTGCCATTTCGTACATTAGATGAAGGAAAACATTAATACAGAATAGAAAAAGGCAAGAAAAAAATTGAATGTGTGTTAGAAATATATATTTTTGTTGGAGTTTTCATAATTCAAAGAAATTGAACCCTTCATCTAATAATTTTAGAAAAGAATAAAACAAGTGAGGTCGCCCTTTATGTTAGTCAAAGAATTAGCTAAAAAGATGATATTTAGTATTCTATTACAACAATAACTTAGTAAAATCTAGTTGATATGTAAAATTTGAAGAGGTGTAATAATATGCTCCTAACCAATTTGGGCAGTATAAGTTTTCTCCTTATATGATATGATGCCTGTGACGGAACTGAGCTTTCAGGAATCCATTGTTGGGACCATCCACTCGTCATCTACTATCTAATTGATGAATTCATCTTAACTAATATAGATAAGAAATTGAGGAAATGGTATAGTGTGGTACTTCCATATTCTATTCATCACAACTAAGCCTAACCACCATCTTAGCTTCGTCACCAAGCATGCAATTTTTCTTGGAAGTTGTTGATCAGTCTATCTAACCTAAATGGTTTACCGATTAAAAATGATTATGTTGAACATTTCAATTTTCGTAGAGCTATTTTAGCTTAGTCCCTTGGACTACCTGTTCAATGTGTTAGAAATGAGTTTTTTTTTTTTTTACAGCAAAAGACAAATAGATAAGAAAATATTTTATTAAGTAAAGAACTTGTTGTCCTTTGTATAAAAAGTAGTCATGTTACTATAAAAAAAAATTGTCAAAATGTTATCAAATGTCAATACTAATAACATTTTTAATTAAAAAAGCATTATATTTGATAATTGATCTATTTTAGTGACTAGTAATATTATAAATAATAAAATTTTCTTATTAAATAATAATAACTAAAAATTGGTAATGATGATTGTCCTTTAGTTATTAAAATAGTTATGGATAGAAGGCAGTCGGCAGTAATAAGCGCCTGTAGCTCAGTGGATAGAGCGTCTGTTTCCTAAGCAGAAAGTCGTAGGTTCGACCCCTACCTGGCGCGTTTTTTATGTTTCTGGAAAACTAGAACGGAGAGATTGTTATGAAGTTCATACGTACCTTGTGACCACAAAGGCAAAGACAGCTTGCAAGACCCAATAGGCAATGAAACTTTTTGTTCCAATCTTGCGACTTCCGGCTCAAACAACCACCAATCACCTTCCTGCCTCACCAAATCATCGCATCTAAACAACTCCATCATTGGCCTGCACTTACTCCACATCACAACTTTGGCCCTCCGCTTCCAGTCTCTCCTCCCCTTTTTCACTGCCAAATTTGCAACTATAAGGTGAACTTGAAGCCTTAACACTTCTCTATTCCACCCTTCTTCTGGGTACTTGCATGGCAATTTTGCCACTATCACGTCCATGTCATCGTAGTCCTTGAATTCAGGCATTGGCAGCTCAGGACACGACGGTACATCGCTTTCCTCTTCCTCGTCGATCCATTCAGGAAACAAATCTTCCCACTTGAATTGTTCTGATACTCGGTCAAAGTGAACTGGCACAGTTTCTCCGTTAACTTTCCAATCACTAACATCTTCATCGTCGTCTATGTTAATCATGCCAATCCTCAATCCTTTTCCCATATCAGCCATGAAGCTTGGTACCTCAATCTTAGTCATATTAACACTCCTCCCTTTCGAAGCATGTACTTTACTCTCCTCCAAGAGTACTGCCTTCATTTTCACCGGACTTTCAGCCTACAAAAATTTCAACTTTAGCAGAAGGGTAATCGAAAAACACATTACTTAAACTAAATCTTGTCAAATTGTTAGAACACAACACACTAATGTGTACATAATTGACTAATATATTATACGCTCACCTTACCTTGTGATGGCACTCGCGCAATGAACACCTAACAAGCGATGCTGCATTTTCGAAATAGACTGAAGAAGATGGACGTAGAAGAAGAGAAGCATAAATGACAAGGAAAAACGCAAGGAAGACCAAATTGATCCTAATGACCAAAGACTTTGAAGGTGCAACCTTCACAATCTTTTGAAGGCCAAGTCCCTCCATCATCTTTTCTAAGCGCTAACTGGTGAAGCTCAAAGGGGAGGTCTTTGTATATATATCCTATCCACCAACTCTAGTTTCAGCTTTTCAATAACACTTAGTATAATTAATCTTGGTGTTTATCATTTTTATGAGTGACCAAGCTAGAGTAGTTAGAGGAATGGAGACCGCTTAATTAGAGTAAAACTTAAAAAGGATTTAAGGACGAGCCATGAAGCTCCATGTGTCATTTTTTGTGCTTCAAGACTAAAACGGCGGCATCTAAATAAGCCTTTTGCTTCTTTTCTATGCTAATGGTGACAAAGTTTCTAGATTTTTTTTCCTCAAAATTACCAATTAGTCCTCACATATAATTGAAATTGGTCTATTAATATCTGAATTGATTTTCATTTGAATGATTTTTGTTGAGATATATTCCAATGCATATGAGTTTTTGTTTCGCTCGAGTGATTTGGGTCAGAAGACCCTTTTGGATATTGGAAAACTGTTCCACCAGCAAAAAATTGTACTTCCAACTTTCACCTGTCAAATCTCATTTGAAAATAACTTTGGGATTCATTTGACAAATTATTCTCAGGTGTGAGGTACAATTGTGGATTAAAAATGGGCTCATACCAAAATTAGATAAAGATTTAGGGGCAAGCAGGTAAATTGACAATGTATGGAGCTTAGGTGTGTGGGGGAGGAATCTTAAGAGTTGGCAACTAAGCAGGTCGGCCAACAAACAATTTGGTTGCCATGTCAACGTCCTAAATGTCATTTTTGTCCGTTAAAACACAAGTTTCCATTGTATATATGCTTTCGATGTTTACTTCAAATGAATCAATTTAATGAGATGCGAAAGGCGCTTAGGTCAGACATCAGAAAATTTCACTACTCTGATAATCTGTTCCAGAGCATGCCTTTTACTAGTATGGTAAACTATCACGGTTTCACCATTTGTCAACTTCCTAATAATTGTTGGAACCATTTCTAGGTGAAGGGGGCTATGTCAGTAGAGAAATGTGGGGCTTGTTAAATATTGTCAAAAGGCAGGCATGAATGATTTCCTCCAATTCCTCTTCTATTTCTTTTGTTTATTAGTTGTTGAAGACACCTGCTCGGGTGATTTGTCAGCAAACAGGCAATTTGTTAGGTTCTACTTGCTGAGGTTTATTTGTCTGCTTTGAAGCTAAATTATCAACCATTGACGAAAGGGACAAGAATACAAATGACATCTCCAAAATTTCAGACCTTGTGAAACTAGGCGACTTAAAACACGATGAATCTTCTACAGCTTACCTGCAAATTGATTGCGAGTTAGGTGATGAAATGAGAACTTGGGACCTTATCAAGAATATTGTGATTATCTGTAATTATAGTTGAATCAAAGGTTTACTTTGAAAAACTGATAAAAGATGCCATATTCATCAGAGTTAGGTAACTTGTGAATTTTTTTTATTACAAATGTATTTATGGATAATGCATATCGAAATACCAAAATCATAGAAACGTAACTTCTAAAAGTTCTAACACTTTTCATTGGACAGAGTACCAGAGGACCAAACACACATAAATAGCATCCAATTTAAAAGACTGCAATAAGAACGTCCGTAAGCGAAAGTAAATAAACATGCACCCATGACGTACTCGATGTAGGCTCACCACACTGTTGATCCATGATCAAGTTTAAAGATGTTGGTCCAAGTGGGTTCTGGTTGACGTGTATTCACTGCATATGACACTTCCATTTCACAGAGTAACAAGTCATAAACAAAGTCCCTTAATTTAGATTTGACTCAAAATCGCGAGCTGTGCATGAAGTGAAATTGATCACAGTAATTAATCAGTAATCCTCTTTTAACTGACCTCTCTTACAGGATCAGAAAGTCAATTTTTGGATTTGATTTTCTTTTCTTCTCTGAATGCAGACTGTCACCTTTGTTTCTTTTTGAATAATACTCCAGCCACATTGGGCAAAATTTGCTGGCATTGTCAGCCCTAAGACATTCTTATGTCCATGGACTCGTGCACACGTCGTCATCGACAGTAATGCATCCATTAAATTATGACTTTGTCACCTCCTGAATGTGTTGCAAATGGCTTTTACCAGGTGGAATGAAAATCAGATCTTCCCATCCAGAGTTCTTCTCATTCATCTAATCATGCCAAATATAAGAATCAAAATCCAGTCTTATTTTAACCTGAAAGGGATATCAACCCAATACTTTGTTCTATTACCTCCATTTTCTTCAAAACATTCTCAAAGCTTCCCACCTATTTCAGACAAATTGAATCAAATATAGCCGTGTCATAGACAATTAATGAGCTTATTGAGGAGAGCAAGCCTGGTCAATACCATAATGTGTTGCGAAAGTCCTGCTCCTCTTGATGCCCTCGAAACCTTTGAAAGTTCTTTCTCTATGTCTTCCTAGATAAGAAAAATCAAACAATGGCCAAATCCTTCATAGTTGAGTCTGATTAAATGCCTATGACTGCATATGTACACAACATACCTTTTGGAAATATATTGGCAGGTAACGCTTATTTTTCCTCTTCACAACCAGAAGTTCTGACTGCAGATACAAATATAGCTCGTGAGAAGATAATAACAGTAAGCAACAACCAACAGACGCCCAAAAGTATTCATTGATCTACATGCATGAGATGGGAAAGATCAGAAATTTTAGCCTCCTATTCTGTTTTGATGAAATCGAAATCAAATGTTTCAATAACATTTGTTTTGGATAATCAAAGCCTCTTGGACTAGAATTATTTCTTAGCAAATACAAAAAGCCATGGGATGGCTGAGATTTTAGCATATGTTAATTAGTTAGAGTGAGCTAACAAAAGATTCAAACTCATACAGCATGGGTATGATCTACCAAGAGGCTTTAAAACTTGCAATAAAATGGCAAAGCATATTTGGATCTTACATGACTTCACAAGGAAAGCATGTTTGTATGTTCAAGAGTAGCAAATATTTTCATCACCCATATGTCATACCTGAAAAACAGGGACTCCATCAAACCCAGTCTTCAGATCAACTGCCTTCAGCTGAACCACAAAAATGTCTAATTAGGTTAAGAATCCAATAAGCGTCTTTGCATATGAATTATTTCACGACTGGAACACAGAAATTGCTAGCAGAGCTGAAAAGAAACATAAATAAGTAGCATGGAGAATTCAGTGTGTTTCCTGAAAGACTTTCAACTATAAAGTATTCAACAAGCAAAATAGATTCCATGGGCACAGTTTTACTCCTACATGATGGAAGACCTTGTTTTCCTTTCCAAAATTCAAAGAAGAATCTCAAGAACACAAAGGATATGTGCTATATGAATGAATAAGTTAAATGCAAAAAGCTGAGGGAGGCTTCATTAATTTACTTAAAACTAGCATAAGAGACTATACTAATGACTCAAATTGCCATTATCTAATACTCGACAGAAATTAGGAGAATAAAAATCAAATTCCACATGAAAGACCAGTAGAAATCTAAAATGTAAGTCCACCAAATTGCTCTACTCATTTCAATAAACAAAGAAGTGATCCAATATACTTTCTAAATTCCTCCAAACCAAAAATTAGGCATACTGCAAGAGTGCTTTCCAAGCATTTGTTTCTAAGTGCAAAATCATGTTGACCATGTTTAACAACTACATTGTAAATACAAACCTCTAACGCATTCTTTACTTGAACTGGATCAGGTAAAAACCGGAATGCAATCCCTTCAACCTTCAACATGTATACCTAAAAAGTCAACAGAAGACTTGAGCAAGTACAGCAACTCAACACTTGCCATAAGGCAAGCAACTCACGAAATTTTCCGAAAGATGGGTTAAATATCTAACTGGACCAAGTTAACAAAACTGAAAAAGCAAAGCCTCGGATTAGAAAGAGCATACATGGCTCAGTAGAAATCAAAACATTCTAGTAATCAACTCCATGTCTCCACTCAAAGTGTACAAATTAAACATTTTGAATTCATTAAATACCCCCAAAATTTTAAATCTACTTGTTCAACACTATACTTCGACTATGCGTTTCTAAACAGAAGACTGAAACTAATTCTGAGCTAGTAACTAAATTACAGTTTATGACTTTCAAGCATATGATTGTATTTCTTTAGAAATGTAACTATAATTTAGGATTTCAATTAAGCTAAGGCATAACTACCTGATCAAGAGTAATAGGCACAACCTTAGCCTCACTTCGCAGTTCTCGTCTCCTTAACCGAGCCTGTAAAGGAAACGTCAGAAAAAGAATAATCAGAGCTGAAACGAAATTAGATACCGTTAAAACAAAAACAAAAATAGACGCAAGTAGAAGAAGCACATACCTGAGCCAAAAACGCGTCAGCGTCTTCTTGACGAAAGCAAAGCAAACCAATGGACTTGGCGCCATCAGGATCAGAGATGAGCACGAACTCGTTGTTTGTGTTGCTCACAGTGTAAACAGAAGTCCCTACTAGACTTTTCGCCACGTGGTCGGAGCTGATAGAGGCGGAGTTCTTCGAATGCGAGACAGAGGCGAAAGGTGGAGGTCGTCCAGTGGTGGCAAGTGGAGGCGGCGACAGGTTAACGGAGAGAGTTCTGGTGGCATCGTCGATCCGAGTAGCAAGGTCGGCACCGAGACGACGACAGTGTTGGTGGATAAAGGAGGCAAACGATAAGAGTGGGTTTGAGGGTTCCATTGTTGAGAAGAAGGAAAATGGAAGAAGCCAAGGAAACTGCTATTAGTTACGGTCCAACTAGAAACAGAGTTATGGGCTTATGAAACATAATCAATGCTGCTCGTTGGTTTAGTCCATAGATCAGAAAGGACCATAAAAAACCAACAGCTTATTTAAAATTTTAATTTATTTTTATTTATAAATCTATTAAAATTTTATTTAATTAAAATTTTAATTTATTTGTATTATAAAATCATAAAAATTAATTCTCGCTCATATTTTTAATATAATTTTATTATTAACTAGTATATAATATATAATCTTTAATATTAAATACTAATAATAAATATGACTAATAAAATTGAATTTATTTTTATAAATAATTTAAACTTTAAAGTTTTATTGATAATTATTTAACCATTATTTATGAAATAAGTATGATTAAAATATAATTTATTAATTAAAATTTAAAATTATCTATAAGTTTTATTTAATTATTATAACTAATAAAATATAACTACATTAATATTAAAAAATAAATATGTTTTTATTTCTTCAATAAAAATATAATCAAGAAACAAAGATAAAAGTAAAATATAAATATAAATATAAATGAAATCAAATGACCTTTTAATTACTTAATTGCTTACTTTTAAAAAATTTGAAAATAAAAATAAGATTAGGAACATATTTAATAATTTGTAAATAATGTATAATAAAATGTATATTTAATAACTTAATGATCGATTAAAAATTAATAAAATGTTTGATAAGTGAAGTCAAAAGTTAAAAAAAAATGTTGGTGGGATTTGAATCTGATCATCCATGTTATTCTTACGACGGTTGGACCATTCCATCTCCTTTTCAATCATTCCAATTCCAAAACATAAAAACGCAACGCCAATTACTTTAGGGGCAGTCCCCGTGGTCTTAGTCTTACAGCATCAACGGTGGTCAGAACGAATCCACCAGAACTAAACTTGGTAGCATCTAAATTATCTTCAACTGCGTAAAACACGATATAACAAGTAAATCAACACAATAGTAATAACAACATTTTAGTAGAAGTCTTGCAGAATATAGAGCCTAAGAAAATGTAAAAATACACAATTTTACTATTAAATAGTAGAGAGACTCTTTATAATAATATACAAAAATAAAATAAAATAAATAAAGATACATATTAAAATAATAAGATAAAAATACAAATAGAATAGACACAAAGATAAAAATAAAATAAATAAATTAAAACACGTACAAATAAAAAGTATAAAAATAAGTAATAAAATAAACAATATAGTAAATATAGAATAAGGTAAAAAATAAAAATAAAAAGAAAATAAGTAAGTAAATACACAAAAGAAAGACAAGTAAATAAATGAAATAAATAAGTCATTACAAGAAAATGTTTAGACTAAGTAAGAAAATTTTTAGGACATTCTTTCCATTGAAGGTTACGTCTTTGATAAATTCCAATAGAGTCACATAATTTTTAATTACCTCCCTCAATTCTTCTTAGGGTTTCCTTTTTTCCTCTTATAATCCCTAAACATTCTTTTTATTGAAGGTTATATTTTTAATAAATTCCAATAGAGTCATATCATTTTTAATTACTCTCTCAATTCTTCTCAGGGTTTCCTTTTTTCCTCTTATAATCCCTAAGTACAATCTTTTTGCATCTTTTCACTGAAACGTTAGGATGTCTCCTCTTAATATAGACGAACAATCTAAATCTTGTCTTTGTTAATTTTTCATTAATATTAGTTACTTTTAATTTATCTCTTACTATTGCATTCATAACCTTATCTTTTCTAGTAAGGTTGAATATCTAATGAAATATCTTCATCTTCGTCACCATTAACTTATGATTATTCATATGTTTGATAGGCTAACACTCCATTCCATAAAGTATGACAAGGCTAATCGCTAAACCATGGAATTTACCTTTAAATTTGAGTGGTATCTTCTTATCAAATAAAACTCATGATGTACTTTTTTATTTAAGCCATCTTGATCTGATATGGTGAACAATGTTTTTATCGATCTCTCAATTACTTTGAATGATAGATCTTAGATATTTAAAATACTATTTCTGTAGTATAATTTTTGAAGTAATTTTTACCTCCACATTGGAAGCTATTCTATGGCTCAAAAAGTTACACTTTAAATACTTAGTTTTATTTATACTCAATTTTAAACCCTTCAATTCTAACGTATCCTGTTAAAGTTTTAGCTTAATATTGACACCTCTTTTATCGCATCCACTAAAACAATGTCATAGCAAATAATATACACTAAAGCACATCCTTTGGCTATTCTTGGTGAGCTTATCTATCATTGTTACAAACAAAAAAGGAACTCAATAAGGAGTACTGGTATAGCCCAATATTGATAAAAAAAATCACATATCCCTTTCTATCATCTTTACTTTAGCCTTTACACCTGCATAGATATTTTTAGTAACCTCTATATAGGTCATAAATATCCCTAATAATTCGTACATCAAAAGTGTTTATTTCACAAAACTCAATGGATTGACTGAGTTGTAGATACTCTGAAACAACATGCCAACGTATACAGGAAGAAACTTATGTCTTTCTTAGGTAAAGTAGCAACGAAAGGTCCTTCATCCAAATTGCAAGGTGAGAGCTGCTCAACTGTGAATTTTCGTTATGAATGAATAATGTTCTTATATACAAGAAAGAGCTTGAATTAACTCTTAAATTAAGGAGATAAAATAGGATAAAAATCAATTAGTATAAATTAATCATAAAATAATGGTTCTAAATATGGTAAACAAATCTCTATAGTTGACTACTGCTAATAAGACCCCTCAAGTTAGAGCATGGAGGTTACGAATGCCCAACCTGCCAATAAGAAATGAAAATTGTTGAGAGCCAAGAGCTTTGTGAAGATGTTAGCAAGTTACGGATTGGAGGGAACATGCAACGTAACAATGGAGCTAGATTTGATAAAATCCGAATAAAATGACAATCAATTTTAACCATCAAGTTATGAAGTAAAGCATGAAGCCAAATAAGTTCACAAGTGATGGTAGCCATAGAGCAATATTCAACTTTAGCTGATTAGCGAGAGACTGTAGTTTGTTTCTTAGTTTTCTAAGAGATAAGAGAGCAACCTAAAGAATAAAGTAACTAGTAAGGGAGCGTTGAGTGATGGGACAACCAGCCCAATCAAAATCATAGTAAGCATGAAGTTGGAGTTTATATTGAGATGAGAAAAAAAAAAACCTTGGCCAGGAGCAGACTTTAGATATCTTAAAACATGAAGAGTTGCATCCTAATGACCATGATGAGGTTGATGCATAAATTGGGAAAGAATGTGAACAGAGGAGTAAACATCTTGACAAATAGTTGTCAAGTAGATGCGTCTGTCATCAATTCGGCAATGAACACCTAGATTTTCAAGAAAAGCACTATTATCCAATGCTAGCTGTGATTATACTCCATAGGAAAAGAAGATGGTTTGCTACTAGTGAGACTAACCTCTTGCAAAATATCTAAGGCATATTTGTGTTGAGATAGTATTATGCCATCAGGAGGGTGTGCCACTTCCAACTAAGGAAATATTTTGAAGGACTGAGATCTTTGATGTGAAACCAAGCGTCCAAATAATCCTTATGAGCTTTAATGTGAACACAGTTGTTAGCAATAATTAGATCATCCACATACATAAGTAGTGCAGTGAAGGAAGCACCTTTGCGATAAATGGAAAGAGAAGTATCTGCCTTTGATTGAGTAAACCCAAATTGTAGTATAACTTTAGAAAATTTAGCAAACTATTGTCAGGAGGCCTACTTCAAACCATAAAGGGATTTGCAAAGATGACAACGCTATTGGTAGTGGAAGACAAATATCCAGGGGGTGGTGTCATATACACTTCCTTATCAAGATCCCTATATAATAAAGCATTATGAACATCAAGTTGGTGTAATTCCCATGATTTAGCAGCAGCTATAGCCAATAAAGTCCGAATTGTGATGAGTTTGGTTAATGTGTTAAAGGTTTCAGTGTAATCGAGTCCTTCAACTTGCGTGTAACTTCTGGCCACCAAACAAGCTTTTTATCACTCAATTGTTCTATCAAAATTGTACTTGATCTTGTATACCCATTTGGAACCAATGGGTTTCTTTTTAGGCAGTAGCTTCTCTAAAGTCCATGTATGATTTTGGTCAAGTGCCACCAATTCTTTTTGCATTGCCTCATGTCAATAAGCATCTTTAATGGCCTATGTATAAGATTTTTGTTGAGCTGCTTAACTGTAATTTTTCATTACGTACGAATATTGTTCTTAAATACCGGGAATTAAAAAACTATACTCGAGTTTTAACCGAAAAAAACATAATTTGGAGAATTGAATTTTTATTCTCTGTTAACTCACATACAAACACTTACAAGATACTCTTATATAGATAATACAGAAGTATCTAGGTTAGCTTATCATTCTGTTGAGATTGGATACAGTTGTTTTAAAAGAATATCCCAATAGGTTGGCATATCATTCAGTTGAGATTGGATAGTTCCGAGATATTGAGAATCGACACATGTTAAATATGATTTTGATATAGATATGAATCGACAGCCTCCTTGGACCAAAATACACCTCTCTAAACCATCCTTATTACTTCCGGTGTGGCTGATGTAACTCAGGCTTAGCTGAGTTTGGTGGGCTTGTTTAATATCCCCCCTCAAACTATGTCTGATGCCAAGACATAGTTTGTCTCGATTCATAGCCAAAGATGTTTTGGATTGCAACTTTGTAAAAATGTCAGCAACTTGATTTTGTGAAGACATATGTCGAGTTACCAATTCTCCCAGAGCTACCTTCTCCCTTATGAAACGATAATCCAACTCTATATGTTTGCTGCAAGCATGAAAAGCAGTATTGATTGTCACAAACAATGCACTCAAATTGTTACAAAATATATAGTGTGTGGAATTCTTTGAGGAACAGCCTAGTCTTGGAGGACATATTTGACCAAGTTAATTCGACTGGGGCATTTTCCATAGCACGATATTCAACTTCTGTGCTTGATCAAGAAACTGTATGTTATTTCTTTGAACTCCAAGATATTATATTAGCACTAAGATAAGTAAAAAATACAGTGATAGAGCGTCTTGTCTTTGTGCAGCTTGCCCAGTCTGCATCAGAAAAACCAAAAAGATCAAGTGCAGTAGTTGCTCGAAAACTAAGGTCTAAGGTTCCTTTTATATATCTAAGAATTCTTTTGACTAGATTGAAACTAAACTCGGTAGGTTATTGACTAAATTGAGTGGCATAGTTTACACTAAATGCAATGTCAAGCCGGGTGAATGTTAAGTACTGTAATTGACCAACAAGACTCTGTATAATGTAGGATCTGAAAAGGGTGGACTATTGGAGGGAATTTGAGTAGTGACGTGGATATGGGTTTGCAATCAAGAAGAATAACTACTTTATCTAATATGGTGCATGCAAAGTGACATCATAACATATATAGGCCACTATTATCCCGTGTGATTTCAATTCCCAAAAAGTGATGAATTTCACCAAGGTCTGTCATTTTAAACTTTGAATGTAGAGTGTTAATGAAATTATTGAGTAAGGATGAGTTTGATCCTGTCACCAGCATATTATCAAAATATATAACCAAAAATATTGAACCTTGGTACAGTGTAAGATAAATAAAGATGAGCTAGCCAAGCTATGTTTGAAACCAAGTTTGAGCAAACAAAATACTAAACCTCTTGAACCAAGCTCTCGGTGTTTGCTTAAGCCCATAACGCGATTTGTGCAACTTACAAACATGTTGAGGAACTTGGGTATCTTCTAAACTACTTGGTTGCTCCATAAAAATATCCTTGTTAAGATAGCCATTTAAAAAGGCATTTTTTACATCTAATTGACGTATAAGCTAGTTCTTAACAAGAGCCGCACAGTATTATATGAATATTACCTAGTTTAATAGCAGGGAAATATGTTTCATTATAATCAATTCCATTGACTTAGTGAAATCCTTTGGCAATAAATTGAGCTCTCAGGTTTTAAAAACCCGTCGACAACCTATTACATTCATTTCTGGCTTACGAGGAACAAGAGTCCAGGTGTTACTTTCATTTAAAGCTGAGATTTTTTCATTCATAGCATTTCGCCAGCCTTCATATTTAAGAGCAATTTTTGGTAACTTAGGTTCCAAAGGTATTTGTGTAAGTTGAGCATTCAATGCATACATGGGATTGGGTTCACAAATACCTGATTTCGAGCCCGTTATAATGGGATGTAAAGTAATTTTTGTTGAACGACTACAAGTGGCACTCGAGGAGCTTGATTCAATTGAGGCACTTGTGTTTGGAGTTATTGTTTGTCTTAGGAATGAAGGCTCCAGCTTGGCTAGTGATTCACGAAGTTGTGAAGGTCATTCACTTAGTTCATTGAAGGAATTTATAGTCATCAACCGGTTCAGTTTCAACTGGGGAAACTACTCCTTGACTTTTAGAGGCATGCAGATTACTTTGAGCAACCTACTGTGAGTCATTTGTGCTCGAAAAAATTTGAGTTTCACTCATTAGTGCAGCATCATCATTATGTCGAGGAGTAGCACCCGACTGAGTATTTATACCTACAAGAGAAGAATTAACATTAGTTTTTATTGTGTTTTGAATCGTAGCTAAAGTAAAATTAGAAGGAAATATTGGCATGAGTTTTTGATTAATCCGTGTAGCACCATATGTTCGAAGAAAGCTTTCAACCTCTGTAGGTGTCATTCTCGTATTATCCTTATAAGGCATCGAATTCTCGTAAAAAATTACATGTCTAGACACAAACATTTTCTTTGAGGAAATATCATAACACCTATAGCCTTAATGTTTGTCGCTATACCCATTAAACACACAAGGCATTGATTTCGGATCGAATTTGCTTTCTTTGTGTCCCAAGTGGTAAGGAAAACAGCTGCACCCGAAGATTCTAAGAAGTGAGTAATTAAAGTTTTTGTTATGTAATTAATTGAATGGAGTTTCAAAGTTGATAGACGAGGAAGGTAAGCGATTTACAAGGATGACGGTTGTTGCAAAGGCTTTAACCCATAGAGATTGAGGGAGACCACTATGGATTAACACTGTTAATCCTACTTTGCGAACTACACGATGTCGTTGCTATACTCTGCCCATTTGTTTAGGATTATGCAGATGTGATAATTGATGTCTAATGCTTCTTGTTGTAAAAAGGTTGCCAAAGCATTGTTTACAAATTCTCCTTCGCCATCTGTTCTGAGAGTTTTTATCTGACGATTAAATTGCCTGCATTCAAACTTCTCAAAGGCAATAAAGACATTTGTAAACTCATCTTTATGTCGTAAGGGTATAAACCACATGAAAAGACTAAAATCATCAACAAGACAACAAGTAAAGCATAGATTCGATATTTTCCAAAAGACAAAATAGGAGATGGTCCCCAAAGATCACAATGAATAGATTCAAAGGGTTCACAAGCAGAATTATCTGAGGTAACAAATGGCAACTTATTCATTTTGCCTAATCGACAACTAGCACACATTGGCGAATCCTTATTCTTAACTAAAACATCAATTAAATTTAAGGACTTGAGTTTTTGAATGGAAGAGGCTTGTGGATGACCAAGCCATTGTTGCCAGACTTCCTCAGCTACTGCTTATTTCCTGTGAAAGAAGAGAGCCTGTTTATTTCCACTAACGACGTAAATGCTGCCTTTACGTATTCCTATCAACAATGCGTTCCCTGTTGCACACTCCTTTACATAGAAAAACTTGTTAGTAAACTCACAGTTCACTAGAAAGTCATCGGTCAATTTGCTAATGTATAACAAATTTTTTGCTAGCGCGGGAACAAATAATACATCTTTAAGAAGAAAATTATATTTTGTCCGTCACAAACAATGGCTTCGCCTATTGCATCTATTTTTAAGGATAATCCATCGCCTACCATAACTTGATCACAGCCATGATATTTTTTTAGATTGAAAATAATTTTAAATTAATTTTTTTTGAAAAAAAAAATTGATTGAATGTAATAAGAAACAAAATAAGCGAATTCCAGGTGTAGACCGATTCAACAAAAGCAAGGAAAGCTATCTAATCATAGTGGAAAATACAGCAGAAGGGAACATAACACAAAATCATTGGAACGCCAATAATGGTTAGAAAGATATGCTGCAATTTGGTCAGATCATTGATGCCTTTTCAACCCCACTCAAAGAGGCGTTGATCGCGGCTCAACGTTCGATCTAGGATCGATCCTTAGAAACCGGTTAAAAATAATTTATACCAAGGATTGCAGTATAGGATGCAACCCGGGTCGTCTCTCTATCGGAACCGAATGAAATGGACCTAAGCTAGCCTATATGTCATAAAATGCAAGCGAAATCAGC
>JANITX010000009.1:22331389-22344476 GCA_027564395.1 Erythroxylum ulei | reverse complement strand
TGTCAAGTTTTATGAAGGAACCGACCGACTACTTAGCCTCTAAAGTTTTCAGATTTTTGACTCGAGCCGGTAAAGGGTAAATTTTCACTGTTTCTTCGAGATAGTTTTTTTTCTTTTAATCATAACTTCTTTATTTTTAATTCATATTGAGCGTTTCCAGTGGCGTTAGAATCGTTAGAACCGAGGGAAAATTTTTCATTAAAGAGCCCGTCCAAATTTTCTAACCGAGGTCTCCCCTTTTGAGGTCAGCATTAGCGTCGGTTTGGGTCTTCTATGCTTGTATGAGTCTGAATGTTGGGCCTCGGAGACGGGGTCCAACAATTATATGAATGATTCTAAGTTGGAATTTGAAGTGTAGATGATGGTGAATTTATGCTAACAGATGGGAGTTGTGGAACTGTTTTTGAATTGACAAAGCAGGGTTTCATGTATGATGATATGGAATGATTGATGAAGAACTAAATGAGTATGGCTTTTGGTGAGACTTAAGTAGTTAATATGGTAGTTGAATTAACATGAGCACAAAGAGTGTGAAATCTAGAAAATTGGAAGTGTTTGACATGTTTTAGGGTTAAATGATTCGAGTGGAATTGGTGGGAAAATACTACAGGGCATGATCGTAGCCCCCAGCCTACGATCGTGGCCCAGTCATTTTTGTTTTTGTCACAAACGTGGCCCTTATCCCACAATCGTGTCCTGATTGTTAGGTTTCTATCACGATTATGGCATGTTCCCTACGATTGTGGCCTACTGCACTAGCTTCTGTCACAGTCGTGGCATGTACCCTACGATCGCGACGAGATTAGTTTTGAGTAATTGTTGACTTAATTGAGGACAAGTCACTCTAATTTGGTGTATTTGGTGTTGATTAAGACTAGGAATGAACCTAGATTGATGCTTAAATAGTTGATAAAGAGATGGATAGATTATGGATGTATGAATATTGAAGTACATGAAGGAAGTATGAATGAGAATTTGAACGAGTGAATGGTTGATAAATTAGGAATGAATCAAGACCTTTGTATGAGGATACATACCCGTGATAATCAATTAAGCATACATTGAACATGCTACATATAAATATGTGTATGATTGAATGATCATATGATTGATTAATTTAGTAATTTGTGAATTATGTGTGTCCAGCATGACAATAGAAGCATAAATTGACCGACCACATCTAGACATCGCTGGGTCGTCAAGGTAATAGCTATTTTGAAGCATCCTGTGAGTCAACCTGGATGTTATCTCACCATAATTTAGTTTCTTTGTTTAAAATTCAGTTATTGAATTGCTAATCATGTGATTGTAATAATTTTGGACTTTAATGGTCTGAGGAGATTGATATTCGGGAATGTATTGGAAGTGTTTTGTAAGTGTATGTGAATATAGGAATATATGTTATCAATTGAATGTTGAATGCCAGAATTAGATCCAAAGAATGTGATATATGACTTGAGTATATCGAATGTGAAATACTGAATGCATCATATATGAATTGTCGCATCTCATTACATTGAAATGCATGAACAAATAAAGGAGTTGTGACCGGAGAGACCTAAGTGAAAAAGAGCTTAAAGCCTAGAAATGTGCATAAAAAGCCCCAGGATCAGTTATCAATTAGCCTACTATCCACAATGGGTACGGGACAGTATATGAAATGAGCCCAGTATTCGCAAAGAAAAAGGGACAGTTAAATAGGTGCCCAATCACAACAATGTAAAAATGAAGTGGAGTCATATGTGTATTTGCATATGCATCCTTATTTATTGAATGATTGAATGAATATAACATACTGACTGGTTGAATTAACATGCCCATTGAACTGAGATGAAATATTGAATGGTTTCAATCAATGAAGTATGTGATGTGATGTGAATTATTCATTTGTATGATATATTTGTTAAACTAGACTATATATGTGTTATTGTTTGCCGATATGAGTGAGCACCTCATTGATGGTTCACTCATTGAGTTCGCAAACTCATCAAAATTGCAATGTTGTGTTTCAGGTTCAAAGGAGTTCTAACTCCTAAGCAAATCATGTTGGGCCCCCGCCCTCGCGAGACAAGTGTCTGACGTCCTAAGTGACATCTGAACGCGCATCCCACAAAGGTGGCGTGCCCCCACTAGTCAGACATCCAAATCATTTTGGACACCCCGCCCTTGTGATTCATGTGCCCGACGTCCTAAGTGCCATCTAGGAAACTCAACCTAAAATTTCCATTTGACTTCTTCAAACCATTTCTTTCCCCTTGACTTAAGTTTTTAATGACACCAAACCCATTCAATTTGGTTCAAGAATCTGAAAGTATTTCCCCAAACATTTTTGGACTATTCTTATATTGAAACAGTACATTATACTTAAATTCCACCCAGAAATTGAAAGTATTAGAGACTGAATTAGATTTCTATTTCTTCATGCCATTTGTAGCTCCATGTCCCTATTTTATTTAGAAATAAGAATCATCTCATTTGGAGTTCTACAAATCGAGATATCATCAAAATATTGAAGCATGTTCAGTAAAATCTCCAATTCATACTCCTCCAATCGATACCCTGAATTTGATTCAATCAATCCTTTTCAAAACAAAAACCAAAAACTATAAAATTTCATGGTGAGGTGAAAAGAGATGTGTTAGGAATCTATTGGTCCAATTGAAGGTCGGATAACAAGCTTATGGTCGAAAGAATCAAATAAGGTTTTGTCTTCAATCATATTGAACCTATCTTAGGACAATTTACATAACTTTCACTAGAGATGTCAGATCAAAGTCATTCTTGAACAGTTTGAATTTGACTTCAAGATATACAACTTTCCTAAAGACCTAGAAGATAAATTATATCATCTAAAGGGCCAAAAATAGGAACGGATGATATGATATCATTTATAGACGATACAAGATTGGGAAAATTTCCATGACTTTCCCTACAGACATTGGATTAGGGTGTCCTTTGGATGGTTTGAAAGAGGACTTTAAGATATACAACTTTTATGAGATCTATAAGACAAATTTTATCATCTAAAGGGTCAAAAATAGGAACAGATGATATGACATCATTTATAGATGATGTGACATCATCAGACGATATAAGATTGGGAAAATTACCATAACTTTCTCTAAAGACATCGGATTAGGGTGTTCTTTGGATGGTTTGAAAGGGAACTTTAAGATCTACACCTTTAATGAAGATCTAGAAGACAAATTCTATAACCTGGAGGGTCAAAAATAGGAACAGACTATATGATATCATTTATAGACGATATGACGTCATCAGACGATTCAAGATTGGGAAAATTGTCATAACTTTCCCTGCAGACATTGGATTAGGGTGTTCTTTGGATGTTTTGAAAGAGGAATTCAAGATCTACAATTTTATGAAGATCTAGAAGACAAATTCTATCATAGGGAGGGTCAAAAATAGGAATAGACGATATGACATCATTTATAGACGATGTGACAACATTAGACGATACAAGATTGAGAAAATTACTATAACGTTCATTATAGACATCAGATTAGGGTGCTCTTTAGATAGTTTGAAAGCATACTTCAAGATCTACAACTTTTATGAAGACCTCAAAGACAAATTCTATTATCTGAGGGGCTAAAAATAGACCAGACGAAAGAATCAGATGAATAGTGCACAGAAGGAGTTTCGGTCAACATAAGAAGCAAAAAAGCAGAAGAAGCAAAACACAGAAGAAGCAAAACATAGAAGAAGCAAAAAGTAGAAGATACATCTCCACTTATAAAGATCATAACTTTCGACTCCAATGTCCAAAATTCTCATGCTATATACCGTTGGAAAGATAAAAGAAATACCTACAATTTCTAGAAGATAACTTTGCCTTATTCAGCTTAGATCACCCAAGATTTTTCCCTGAAGCCAAAACAAGAATTTTTCCCTTATGTAAACTTGAAAATGCAATCGACAAACTTTGAGAATCATGGGCACAACGCAATCATATTCCATCAGCATCAAAAGATAAGAGTTTTACAAAGCTTTAATGGGTATTTCAAGCCTTAATACATCAATGTTTCAAAAATCCCAAAATACAAAGGATACATGAACAATAGTTTGCTAAAAATGCAACTAAAGCCTTGTTTTACAAGATCTGCTTAAATTACAAAACATTTCAAAAGTGGAGCGATGCCTTGGCTCATGACTACTCGATCTTTTGCTCATCACCTGCTTGCCCAAATAAGATGTAATTCATGAATTACATGTTATGCTCATCACATAACATGTAATTCATGAATTGAAACAGTTTGCCCAAATGGCATATTTTGGAAACTTGTTTTTCATGAACATGGGATATTTCGAAAACCATTTCCGAAAACATAATTTTATAAACATGTTATCTTTTCAAAAAAAGAGTCATTTTCAAAGTCTTTTCATAAATCATCAATACAATTCATGTATCAAACATAAAGCAATTTCTCAATTCATTCAAGAAGCAATAAATGCAACATTTATGATGCAATTGAAATCATTTAACTTCCTTGATTCAAAGAAAACATTTAGTGGCTTATTTACTCTATTATAAACATGTACCCACCTTGAATTCCATGCTTAAAATATTGGCTTAAGGATATCTTTCCTCTTGCTCCTCTTGCGTCTCTTGATCCCCTTCTTGATGTCCTTCATAAATGACAAAATTCCCATTCAATAGGAATTCAAATTTGAGAACCCTAAGAAAATACATTCACTAAATTAACCTTAGAATACTTAAACTCATACATTTCCTAAGCTTCAAGAATCATAACCCTTTCAAAATCCCAAAAGATTTATTAAAACCTTACTTTGAATCTTCACCAAATAACAAGATTGTTAGCTCAAATAGAAGCTCTTCTCTTTCTCTTTCTTTTTCCCTTCTTGAGCAACCCCAAAATCTCTCTTCAAAACTTCATTCTTTTCTCTACTTCACTGAAACCTCTCTTCCTCACTTTTTATTTTCGTATTTCACTTCTTCTTTCTTCTCACTCACGTTTTTCTCTTC
Source organism: Erythroxylum ulei (assembly GCA_027564395.1). NCBI lineage: Eukaryota > Viridiplantae > Streptophyta > Magnoliopsida > Malpighiales > Erythroxylaceae > Erythroxylum > Erythroxylum ulei. The sequence continues at coordinate 22,339,471 of JANITX010000009.1, read as the reverse complement.
TTTAGGAAGAAGACAACACTTCTTTTTTCCCATTTTACCCTTAACGAATGCTAAAAGTCCACTTTAGCCTTCCTTTATACCTTATGTCTTTTTAACCTTAAGTGATCTTCCAAAAATACCCTTTTATGCACTCTAACGACTTTTAATTTAACTAACCCATGAAATAAATTCTACTAACATAGACATAAAAAAATTAAATCCCAAAAATTTAACTATCCAAACCTCATAATTATTTTAGATCATGCTTAACTAGAGAAAAAAAATCGGGGGCCAACAGATCAAGTTGAAGTCTAGTGGTCGGTCAGCTGACACTAAAGAGTCTAGCTAGAATATTTTGGTTTAACATCCCACTTTATGTAGAACATCTTGTAAAGAGTACCAAACTCTTAAATGCTGTGGGTAATGTATATATATGAATTATGTAATGTAATACTACAATGTATGTTCATGTTTATAATGAAATGGGAAGTTTTGATCATCTTAAATACTTGTGTTATGTATGATGCCTTAATAAGTGAATATGATTGCGTTAACATGTCATTCCCATAGGGCATACTCTCGAATAATCTATGGATGTTCAGGCATATGCACTATATTAGTGGTGTGTTACAAATTTTTGTATCAGAGCATAGTTTGGCAACCTTAGGGATATATAAGAGCATTTAGACCTGATATATTATGAGAGATTCATATAGTAATCACAATTGTCATCGCTTATAGGTCATCTTTCATAAGAGACCGAGCTAACGAGTCAGTTGACCTCGAGTCAATAGGAGCCAATAGAGAGTCTCCTATGCCCCAGTCCGAGTCAATGCCTCAGAAAGTTCCTAAGAGGAGAGAAAGGAGGTATGATAAACTCCAGAAGCAAAGGGCTATGGACTTCTATGGAAGTACATACCCTACTAAGGCAAAAGGTTAGTTAGAGAGAAAAGTGAGGATATTTGACTAGATGGACTGCGAGTCTGACGAGAGGTTTGACTATGCAGTCTTACTATTGCAAGGTCTGGCTTACTAGTGGTGGAAGACTATTCCAAGTAACTCGGTCCGATCCTATAGATTGATGTGGGAAGACTTTTTGAGTGTCTTCAAGGAGAATTACATACCAAAGATTTAGTTAGATAGAAAGATGAAGAAGTTCTTAGATCTAAAGTAAGGAAGTCTCACTGTAGCTGAGTATGAACTGCAGTTTAATGAGCTATTTGGCTTTAGTCCCGACTAAAGAAGACAAATATAGGCGATTTGAAGATGGGTTGAACATGGAGATCAGGACGAGGCTAGCAATTACTAATTTGAGCAACTTCACTGAGCTAAGAGCTGCTTCGATCATAATCAAACAGTTATTAAAAGATGAGCAAGGAGAATATAAACAGGACTTCAGAATGAAGAGTCTTGGTGAATTTCAAGCTGATTCTAGCAGAAGGTTTAGTAAACGCCAAAGTAGACCGTTATGATCATAGCAGAGATCGAGACAGTTAGACGAACATAGCAGAGATCGAGACAGTCAGGGTTTAGGCCGAGAGGTGGTTTTGTTTATTCTGATGGTAGAGGACTAGCGTCGGGAGGACAATCATATGGCAGAAAAACACAACAAAACCCCAATTGTGAACATTGTAGGAAAAGTCACGGTGGGATATGCTGGAAGATATCAGGAACTTATCTGCGTTGTGGCTCTTTTGAGCATCAAATTAAATATTGTCCTACCGTTGTAGGAGCTTAGTCTGGAGTTAGAGGAAGATCAGTGATCGAAGCGACTGTTCAGCAGAGCAGAATGAGTGGAGTAGGATAGAGAAACAGAGGCAGGGGTAGAGCTAGTTCTGCAGGTTCTAGTGCTAGAACTGAGACACGGAGTAACCAGCTGCAGTCCCAAACTAAGATATATGCCATCACCATACAGGAGGCTTAGGACTCCCAAGAAGTTGTAGCAGGATTGTTATATGACTTTAATTTTGATGCATATGCCATTATTAGATCTAGGATCAACGCATTCTTTTATCACTCCCCTCATATGGCATCTAAATTGCATTGTGAAAAAGAGATATGGAACTGTGGATTAGAGGTGAGTACTTCAATAGGTGGTACTGCCGCAATTGGGGAGATTTGTAAAAGGTGTATTATTCGGGTTGATCAAACCGAGTTAACAGTCGACCTGATACTATTGCAGTTAAGAGAGATAGACCTTATTATAGGTATAGACTGGCTCACTGCACACAAGGCTATCATGAACTGTTACACTAAGGAGGTAATTATTGAATCTCCTAATTAGCCGAAAGTAATATTTCGAGGTGTTAGTCAAGCAGTGTCAGCCAGGTTGATTTCCTCTATGAATGCCTTGGGATTGAACCGAAGTGGATGTGGGGCTTACTTAGCCTATGTGACTGATACCAGAACTGAGCAAACAGTTCAGGATATTCCTATTGTCAGGGAATTCCCAGATGTGTTTTCCACTAAATTATCAGGACTACCCCTAGATAGGGAGATAGAGTTTACTGTAGATCTAGTTCCAAGTACCGCTCCTATATCGATTCCTCCATATAGGATGGCACCTGTAGAACTTATGGAACATAAGACGTAGTTGTAGGAGTTGTTGGATAATGGTTTCATCAGACCCAATGTATCACCTTGGGGAGCTTCAGTTCTATTTGTGAAAAAGAAGGATGGGACCTTGAGGCTATGTATTGATTATAAGCAGTTGAATCAGGTGACAGTGAAAAACAAATATCCTTTACCAAGGATTAATGATTTACTTAATCAGTTATAGGGAGCTCAAGTGTTCACTAAATTGAATATGAGGTCAGGATATTATCAGTTAAAGATAGCAAAGGTTGATGTACCAAAGGGTGCGTTTAGGACTAAATATGGGTATTTTGAGTTTTTGGTGATGTCTTTTAGATTGATAAATGCTCCGACAACTTTTATGGCATTAATGAATAAGGTATTTCAACCTTAACTAGATTACTTTGTGATCATATTTATTGATGATATTTTGGTATATTCAAAGAGTAGAGAGGAACATTCTAAGCACTTGAGGTTAGTTCTACAGATTATGAGGGAAAAGCAATTATATGCAAAGTTCAATAAGTGATAATTTTGGCTTGATCAGGTAGTATTTTTTGGGCCATATAGTATCTAGACAGGGCATACAAGTAGATCTAAAGAAAGTCGAGGCAATGACTAAATGGGAGGCACCTAGGAATGTATCAGAGATTCAGAGTTTCCTTGGATTAGCTAGTTATTACAGAAAGTTTGTCGAAGGATTTTCTTTGATCTCAACCCCTTTAACAAAGCTTCTAAAGAAGAATGTACCTTTCCAATAAACTGATGAATGTCAGAGGAGTTTCGAGGAGTTGAAACATTGGTTGACTACGACACCAATGTTAACTATTCCATCAAGACCTAGAGGATATGTCGTATATAATGATGCCTCACACTTGGGATTAGGGTGTGTTTTGATACAATATGGCAGAGTGATTGCATATGCATCGAAACAGTTAAGTTCTCATGAGTTTAACTATTTGGTTCATAATTTAGAACTTGCTGCAGTGGTGTTTGCTTTGAATATTTGAAGACATTATTTGTATGGTGAAACATTTCTGATATTTACAGATCACAAAAGTCTTAAATATTTGTTGAGTCAAAAGGAGTTGAATATGAGACGAAGGAGTTGAATATGAGACAAAGGAGATGGATTGAATTGCTTAAATATTATGACTACACAATTGAGTATCATCCTAGTAAAGCTAATATGGTAGTTGATCCCTTAAGAAGGAAATCCAATAGCAGTGTAACACAGATTCAGATATCAAGGTTACCACACTTGGTACAACTGAGAGGCTTAAATGTTGAGATGAAATTGGGGAAGAATGAAGCATTATTGGCTACATTAAATCTTAGGCCGATATTGAATGAAAGAATCAGAGAAGTTCAAAGTAAGATCCAGAATTTGTGAAGCTTATTGAGAAGTCGAAACGAGATCCAAGTTCTGAGTTTGAGTTGATAGATAATACATTATTGTTAAAGTAGAAATTATGTGTGTTGGAGGTGGATGATCTAAGAAAGGAAATTTTAGAGGAAGCATTTATAGTGACTTATGCTACGCATCCTGGTACTACCAAGATGTATAATATACAAAAACAACATTTTTGGTGGCCAGGGATGAAGAAGCAAGTAGCTGACTATATTGCTAAATGTTTGACATGCTAACAGGTTAAGGCTGAGCATCAAGCACCAGTTGGGAGGTTACAATCATTGCCTATTCCAAAGTGGAAATGGGAGAGGATCATTATGGATTTCATCATGGGTTTGCCGAGAACGCTAAGGCAACATGATGCCATATGGGTGATCATTGATAGATTAACTAAATCGACCCATTTCTTACCTGTGAAAGAGAATAATACACTAGATCAACGAGCCCAGAGATATGTCAATGAAATAGTGAGATTGTATGGAGTCCCATTGTCTATTGTGTCTGACTGGGATCCCAGATTCACTTTTAGATTCTAGAGTAGTTTATAGACAACTTTATGCACAAAGTTAAATTTTAACACAACATTTCATCCTAAAACAGATGGACAGAGTGAGAGAACTATTAAAATTGTTGAGGATATGTTTAGAGCTTGTGTATTGGAATTCCAAGGAGTATGGGATCAATATGTAGCTCTCATTAAATATGCATATAATAATCACTATCACGGCTAAATGTTTGGGTATGTAACCTATGGTAGTGGGATGTTGCAATCACAGTAGTATCAGTATGGCTCCTAATGAAGCCTTATATGGCAGGAAATATTGGTCACCATTATATTGGAATGAAGAGGGGTTAAGAATTGTTGAAGCCCAAAGTTAATTTAGGACACCGTTGATAAGGTGAAATTTATTCGCAGTAGGATCTAGGTGGCTCAAGACAGAAAGAAGAGTTATGTAGATCAACACCATAGGGACATGGAATACCAAGTGGGAGATAAAGTGTTTTTTAGAGTATCACCTTGGCGAGAAGCGTTAAGGATTGATAAAAAAAAAGGTAAATTAAGCCCTAGGTACATTGCTCCATATGAGATCACTGAGAGAATAGGATCATTGGCCTATAAGTTATCATTACCAGCTGAGGCGTCTCAGATTCATAATGTGTTTCACGTTAGCATGCTTAGTAGATATCGATTAGATTCGACACATATATTTCTAGCATAAGAGGTTAAGATTTCAAGTAACTTCAGTTATGTGGAGGAACTAGTAAAAATAATGGGTTATCAGACTAAACAGTTGAGAAACTAAGAAATCCCATTACTTAAAGTTCTTTGGAGGAACCATTACAGGGAAGAAGCCACATAAGAGACCGAGGAGAATATGAGGAATTAGTACCCCCATCTGTTTAACCAATGAGGTAAGAATTTCGAGGACGAAATTTCTTAAGGGGTAGAATTGTAATAGCCCATTTCTACACTTAGGAATTAAACTACTATATGAAGTCATACGAGTCATATCATATGAGAATACATAAAATGCATTTCATGTGCATGCATAATATTAACACACACATATGAATTATGATTTAGAAACATTGCAAAGATAGTATATACACTCAATTGACTTATTTCGGGGTATGAAAGATTTTAAATAATTATGATGTGATTTCTTAAATTGTGGATTGATTATGTTTTGAATTTTGTTTTGATGGATTATAGTTAGTAATTTGGAATTTATTGTTATAATTGGGTGATTAATGAAGTGATATGTGCATCTAGTATGGGAACAATGTTCAATAGTAAGATAAATTGATGAATGAGAATTTAGGATGAATAGTGACATGCTGCATTGTAATATATTGACAAATGGATTGATTAAAAGAGTGACAAATGGTGGTTTAATTGGATGAAAAATGACCTAGTGATTATGAGACAAATGGACCAATTATGGAGTGACAAATGAAAGTTGAAGTAGAAGACATATGGTTAGGTCTTAGCATGACACTTGGCATGACATATGTCCACCTTCTCCTCCACACACCTACACCCACAATTTTCACACATCAAAGACCATCTTCTCTTGTTCTTTCTACATGCTATCTTCCTCTCTACCCTTCTCACTACCGATTCACACACCCATAACCCTCACATCTTGAGTTTTTGCTAAAAAAAATTGTATACCTTGTTACCTCAAAATTCTGCTGGTTTCATCTTGCTGTTGAACCCTTGTTGTGCTTTCATCTTGTTCTTGGAGTGTGCTTTATCATTGCATGTTTGGAAGGCTAGGATGGCTTCTTGATTGAGGTAGAGTTTAGGGATAAACAAGTGATTTTTTATATTTATGATAAGTTATAATAGAAATATTCATGGTGATTAAATTGAAATGGAATATATGTATGATTGATGATGGGTTATGTTAGAATTTGATGGATGATTATGCTTTGTTTTTTATATTTAAAAATTATGTGCTGGACCCCACTTCCGGAGCACAAAATTCAGAGCCATAAACTGAAACAATCTCATTGCAAATTTTCTTTAACAATAAACGCATATGCGAAAAAATTGATAATCAAAACGGCCCGATTTATTGAAAACAATTTCAATCACAAAAGATGTAAACCTTATTGAACACATCAGAGTTTCAGTAATCACTTGGGCCCGTTACAGTACAAAATGGTTGATTTCGTAATATCTTCACATTTCAAAAACCACCCATTTGGCTTAATACAAAAAAAGTACAAAAAATATATGATACAATTGATTTCCTATGCTTAATATGATTCTAAATATAAAAAAAATTGAACTAACTAAATTACAAAAATCTCTATTCTTGGTGTTTGCCAAAACTTTACAAGGATCAATGTTGTTCTGCTTTCTCTTCACCTACGGAGTGGAAGGTAAAGGGGTGACCTACGAAGCTCAGTGGCTTATATATATTTATAAACATTGGCAACGAGCCATACAATTCAAGCACACACACATATTTATAAATATACATATATATATATATATATATATGCATCCCATTTAATCTAGCAATTCTATCATTCACAATTCAAGCTCAAAATTTCATAATTCGAATGTCATCATATAGAACATAACATGAAGATCGATCCATTAAATATAACACTCAAATGTGCATCATACTTGGCAATTCGATTATGCAATGCACAAATAATTGGCTCGAGGGTTCCATGGAAATGGAATGGAGAAACCAAAGTTTACCACATGAACAGAATGAGTCCACTTTCGGAGCTCATATTCCACAAGCGGGCAGCCAGGAGAAGCCTCTTGTCAACGTGCACGTGACGAACAGAATGGTTCCACTCTCGCCCAAACAGAAGAACATAATCATGCTTAAAATCATTTTATCAACTGCTTAAATCATTTCATCATATTTTCATACCTTTCCTTAATACAAAAATGCTATGACATATTTCAAAGCATAACATGATCAAAATCACAATTCAATTATATCAAAATGTCATACACCTTTCAATGCATAATATAAAATACATTATAGTAATTCACAATTTAGCAATTCTAGCATATACACACACATAGGCAAATTTGGCCATTTACACAATAACCATAAATTTATTACGCACCTAATTTGCTTGCAAAATCCAAGTTAAGGTTGTCTTTCCCTTTGATATTGGGTAGGATTCTCTTGGTTCCATAAAACAAACCAAGTCTCATTAAATAGGAATCCAATAGAAAATCCTATAATACAAAATCACTAAAATTGATTCTAGCATACTTAAACCCAAACATTTTCTAAACTCCATTAACTAAAATCCTGTCAAAAGTTCAAAGGATTCAAAATGATCTCACCTTCATTCTTTACCAAATGAAGGGATCTTTGGCTCAAAGGGAAGCTCCTTTCTTCCTCTACATTTTTCTCTTCCTGAGTTGTTTCAAAATATTTCTTGAAGACCAAGAAGAATTAAACCCTAGCTCACTCTCTTCTTTTCTCTCAAACCACCAAACTCTCTTCCTCTTTCTTTCTCATTTTCTTTATCCTCCCCTTCTATCCCTCAATTCCTGTTTTTCTTCTTCATTTAAAAGCAAGACAACACTTCTTCTTCCAATTATGCCCTTAATGATTGAGAAATGTCCCATT
>JANITX010000009.1:22247202-22260249 GCA_027564395.1 Erythroxylum ulei | reverse complement strand
CTATGTGTTATGTGGGTTTGTGGTAGTCCCTCAAGAACCGTCACGTGCACGTTGACCCAAGTATAGGCTTCTCCCGCTTGCCCGCTAGTGGCATGAAACTCTTTCAAGGACTCCCTTAAGAATTCACAACTACACAAGACCATTTCATTGGAAATGTGTAGTGTGTCATGTTTTGGACTTACCCAAACCATTTGATGTGTTTATGTGTTTATGACAAGTTGATAGAAGTAATGCATTCATGATTTGCATACACATGAATTTCTGCATGGAAAAATGTTTTAAAAATGTCTTTTCTTGTAACAAACTATAAAATTGTTTCCCACAGGCTTTAAGCTCACCCTCACTTTCCTCCCTATAAGCAGGTGATGAGCAAGAGATTGAGTAGTCAAGGGCCAAGGCATCACCCCACTTTTGAAATGTTGTTGAATTTTAAGCAAATTTTGTAAACCAAGGCTTTAGTTGCATTTTGAGCAATCTATTGTTCATGTATCTTTTGTATTTTGGGATTTCTTTTGAAACATTGATGTATTGGGGCTTGAAATGCCCACTAAAGCTTTGTAAAAACTACAATCTTTTGATACTAATGGTTTATGATTTTGTTTTCGCCCATGATTTTCAAGGTTGCATAAGGGAAAAATTCGTGTACTGAATTTAGGGAAATTTCTGGGTTAATCTGGGTTGATTGAGGCAAAGTTATCTTCTAAAAAGTTATAGGTCTTTCTTTTATCTTTCCAACGGTATATAGCATAAAATTTTTGGACACCTAAGTCAAAAGTTATGGTCTTTATGAGGGGAGATGCTCTGAAGAGTGTAAAAAGTGATTTAGAATAGTCTTAGTTTGACTTCTACTTCGTCTTAGTTTGACCATCTTAGTTTGACCGTCTTAATTTGACTTTTTGCATCGTCTCAGTTTGTATCGTCATCGTCTGTTCCATTTTTTATCCTTTTAGAGGTCGAATCTCACTTTGAGTTCTTCACAAAAGTTATAGATCTCTAAGTCTTCTTTCAAACTCTCCAAACAAGAAATCAATCCGACCTCTATAGCAAAAGTTATGGAATTTGCGCCAAGATAGGTACAAAATGATTGATGGTATAAACATGTTCGATTCTTTCAGGTAGAACTTCCTCATCCGACCTCCAAATGAAGTGATTTTTAAAGCAAAGGATTCCTAACATCTTTCACTGTTGCTCCATGAAAATTAGCATCTTTTAGAGTTATTTTGAGAAAGTTTATATTAGAGTAAGTGAGAGATTGTTTTGGAGAGCATGATTGGGGTATGAACACACTTTAGCTTTCTAAGTATATCTTGAGTTGTAAAACTCTGATTGAGAAGATTCTTGCTTCAAAACAAATAGAGACTTAGAGCTACCATTTCTTTGAAGAAGTTTAGTTGTATTTCAGGTGATTGACTGGTGTGGGCACACCAACCTTGTGGAATGATGGCAAACAAGCCTGCAGGGTGATCAGCACATGGTTTATGACTCCGGTTGTTGGGCTCCAAAAATGGGATCCAACACGTGGCTTGTTCCCCATGATCGTTGCCTACTGCACTAGCTTCTGTCACGATCGTGGGTAGTGCTCTGTAATGATGGGTTTAGTTTTGAGTAATTGTTGACTTAACTGAGGCATGTCACTCTAATTTGGTGTATTTGGTGTTGATTACGGCTAGGAATGACCCTAGATTGTTGCTTAAATAGTTGATAAAGAGTTTGATAGATTATGGATGTATGAATATTGAAGTACACGAAGGAAGTATGAATACGAATTTGGATGAGTGAATGGTTGATAAATTACGAATGAATCAAGACCTTTGTATGAGGATACATACCTGGAATAATCAATTGAGCATGCATTAAACATGATTCTTATCAACATGTGTATGACTGTGTGATCATATGATTGATCAATTTAGTAATATGTGAATTATATGTGTATTTCATGATAATAGAAACACAAATTGACCGACCACATCCAGACATTACTGGGTCGTCAAGGCAATAGCTATTCTGGAGCATCTTGTGAGTTAACCTAGATGTTCTCTCACCATAATTTAGTTGCTTTATTTAAAATTCAGATATTGAATTGCTACTCATATGATTGTAATAATTTCAGAGATTGATCGTCCGATGAGATTGATATTCGGGAATGTATTGGAAGTGTTTTGTAAGTGTATGTGAATATGAAAATATGTGTTCTCAACTAAATGTTGAATGCCGGACTTTGATCTAAAGAATGTGATATATGACTTGAGTATATCGAATGTGAAATACTGAATGCATTATATTTGAATTATTGCATCTCATTACATTGAAATGCATGAATAGATAAAGGAGTTATGACCAGAGTGAACCAAGTGAAAAAGAGCTTAAAGCTCATAAATATGCACAAAGAGCCACAGGCTCAATTATCAATGAGTCCAGTAACCACAATGGGTACAGGACAGTATATGAATGAGCTGGGTATCCGTAATGACTACGGGCAGTTAAATAGGCGCTTCGTCATAACAAAGTAAAAATAAAGTGGAGTCACATATGCATTTGCGTATGCATCCTTATTTTTTGAACGATTGAATGGAAATGACATATTGACTGGTTGAATTAACATGCCTATTGAACTGAGATGAAATATTGAATGGTTTGAATCAATGAAGTATGTGATGTGATGTGAATTATTCATTTGTATGACACATTTGGTAAACTAAACCATATATGTGTTATTTTATGCTGATATTAGTGAGCACATCGATGATGGTTCACTCATTGAGTTTACAAACTCATTGAGTTTACAAACTCATCAAAACTGCAATGTTGTTTTTCAGGTTCAAAGGAGTTCTAACTCCTAAGCAGATCAAGTCGAAGTCTAGTACTTGTGTTTTGGAACCAGAATGACTCAAAGGTCGGTCAGATGACACTAAAGAGTCTAGCTAGAATATTTTGGTTTAACATCCCACTTCATATAGAACATCTTGTAAAGAGTAGCAAACTCTTAGATGTTGTTGGTAATGTATATATGTGGATTATGTAATGTAATGTTACAATCTAATGTTCATGTTTATGAATGAAATGGGAAGTTTTGATCATCTTAAATACTTGTGTTATGTATGATGCTTTAATAAGTAAATGTGATTGCTCTAACATGTCATTCCCATAGGATATATTGTCGGATAATCTATGGATGTTTCTAATGAGACAAATGAGATTAAAAAAAATGATTGAAGGTTTTCGTCCTAATATGATTGAAGCTGAATACAGAATGAGTTTTTTTTTTTTTGTAAATAAATAAATAATAATACATAATCATCATAATATTTGATTGATAATATTTATCTTGGATAAGGATGAGAAGCTTTCGTAATGTTGTTTGGGAATATCGTTGATTTTCAGTACACTTCTCCCGATTCCTTTCTTGATTATCAGCAATATAATGCTTTCGACTCTACTATTATTTTTTGTTTGTTGTGATTTTATCACGATTTCGTTATACTTGATGCAAAACTCTTAATTGGTCTTTTTATACTTTTTTAAATAAAATAAATATATATTCCGAAACTAGCTTTGTATTACTATTTTTAAGAAATTAAAAATTCCATTCCAAAAATAAATAAAAATATAATGGAGCTACAAACTTTCCTATAAAGGAAGTTCTATCTGAAATTTTGCATAATGTGAGAGAATAATTTCACAGATACTACATTTATTTATTTTTTGCTTTATTTCTTTATATCATTAGGCTTATGCTGATTTTTTTTATTTGTTGTTAAAATGACTTTTTAATTCTTTCCCATTTTCAAGATCTGATAATTAATTTTAAAAGATGATTCTAAAATATTAATTATGAAACTAAAGAACTTTGGAGACAGTAATCTTCTAATTTAGATGATTGACCTAATTCTGTACTAAATAGATCTACCCTATATACCAAATGATGTAATGGTACACAAATATTCGAATTCAACCCTAGCTGATTCTAAAATCATAGCATTTACTTCTATGGATTTTTCTTCATTATAATTTACCTATTGATTATTATTTTTCTACAAATTAAAGAAATACAACTCTGAGAGCAAAAGAAATTAAAAACTTTATAAATTTCATATCCTAGTCTTTTACACTGGTTACTCCACTCCCAACGCCATTACCAGCATGGCCGCAACCTCTGACACAAAATCATGGTAATTTGCATAGGCCCATTACTCCCCTAATCTAAGCAACCACATCATCCCCCCAAAATGCCAGTGAAATAGTCACCACTATAGGATACCTAAAGGATTTGCTAGGATAATTCAATATTAATTAAACTACAGAAACTTGAGCGCCAGGGACCGACCCGTCAACCATCTTCCTATTCTTTTCAACTTACAAGAAGTACGTGCCTCTTCCTACCGAGAAAAGGCAAGTGAGTGTTTACGGGAGCGACTGAAGATTGTACAACAAAATTCTTACCACAAACAAAAATTGAGTAGGATTTGTGAACATGCTCATCTCATGCTACCAATAAATTAGAGCATATTAACAGTGTTAGCTGATCCCATCTAGCCAACCTAACAGTAGTTGTTACTCGTCTTTAAAATAGAAAGGTTCAAGTACTTCACACACTTCTTGAAAGGACACCAGCGGCAAACAGAAGATTCCTTCTTGAAAACTGCTACCAACATGAGATGCAAACGTTACAACAAGGAATGACCAATTATAAGATAACATAACAGACATGGACAAGGCAATTACCCTCAAAGAGTAGACGGGGGTAGACTTTGTTGGAAGAGTTTTCAGGGATCTCAATCTATTTACATTCCCAGTTTTGCTGATTAAAGGAACATAGCTATTAAGTGGCCAGCACAGAAACAGTTGGAAAATATGAGAAAAGCAATTGTATGAGATTTTTTTAACATTAAACACTTACTTCTCGTCAGTTCTTGTCACCTTTGCACTTGAAGCTACATCCCATAATTTCACAGTACAATCAGCAGAACCAGACGCAAGAAGTGAACCTTCACAACTGACGACAGAAAAATCAAAAGTTTAGAAATTATTCTATACTTACAGTCAGCTAACTAAACTTCTAATGCCAAAACGCCCAAGAATTTTTAAGGGCTTCATAGCGGAAGAAAAAAAACACCTGAAAGCAAGGGTCCAGACACATGAATTGTGCCCCACCAAAGGTGAAACACAGCGGCCACTTGACAGGTCCCACATCATGATTGTACCATCTTCATCACCAGACGCCATATAACGCCCATCAGGAGACAAAGCCAATGATAAAACCATACTACGGTGTCCAATAAATATTCTAACACATTCTCCACTCTGTACATCCCAAAGTCGAACAGTTTTATCACTAGAGCCCGTAGCAATATAGTTGCAGTTGGTATGCCATTGAATACACTGTCATTATACCAAGGTCAAAGAATTAGTAAGTATATGGAGCAAGTTGCCCCAAAAACCATTTAGTTAGCTTAAAAAAGCAAATTAACTAAAATGCCCAAAGAAAATTAAATTTATTCTAAAAGGAAAAACTACAGAACTTGTTTCCATTTGATGTTTCTTTTCCTTTCAGTAGAAAATGCTAATCATGCTAAAACTGGATGAAAGATCAGCTAGAATTGAAAGTACTAAGCTGCTTTTACCACAGCACATTGCTGAGGACATGCCACGAAACAAGTGAAGCAGATTTTCAGAGATTGGTAGCAGAATGTAGAAAATCATTAGCAGTAACAGGATTTTACTGTCTACTATACAAGGATCCTAACAGTACCAGCAGAAGAACCTTGACGGAGAAGTTATGAGCAGAAGACCAACTAATACACACAAGATTATCTCACAGTTTTCCTTCAACCAAGTGCTAAAGTCAGGAGGTAACAAAACCAGACTCTATCCATCAAGTTACCAATCATGACTATATCTTTACACAAATTTAGAAATATGAGCATGATAAACTACTGTGAAGCAGCTACTAAGTAAACAAAACATTTCAGGAGTCTATATAATGTAACAGATTCAGGATGGCACAAATACAAATGATAGGATAATGCAGAAAATACTAACATCAACATCAGACAAGTGACCAGCCATTATCCTTAAAGGTTGAATTTTGTCCATAGACCAAATCCTTGCGGTACGATCATGTGAAGCACTTGCGAAGTAATGTCCTACAGGACTAAACTGCAGCACCAAATTAGAAATTCATGAGAAGTTTCCAAATGAACTTTTTTAAACCGTCTATAGTACCATCTATGGCCATCACTCCCCAGTTATGAGGGCTCAACTTTCTGTTGTTAAGAGATGCCACCGACAAAAGACAAGGGCCAACCAGACATAATAATGAAAGTAAAATCCTATACTGGAGAGTAAAATTCATACCTGAACATCCCATACTGGGTAATTATGGCCCTTGTAGCATACAAGATTGGCATTTAGTTCTGTGCTCCATAATCGAACTGTAAGATAGTTAAATAGTACTTCCTCAATAAATTTATAGGCAAAAAAGAAAAACAGAACTACCAAGCAGAATTGAAAAGGTGGATGGGCCCACACAGATATAACACTAAATTGACAGTCAGGACATACTTGTTGTATCTGCTGAAGAGGACAGTAAAAAGTCCCCAAGGGGACTAAAAGTGGCTGAATAAACAGGTCCTGAATGGCCCTGAAACAATGTATACGATCTTTTATCACCATTTGGCATCACACGATGCTCACTTGGTGCAGAGTCTGTTTCAACCTGAATAGCAGCTGAAATTGAAAACTAGTTTAGCAAATGTTCCTTTTTGCCCAGAATGTAGACTCATGTATAACAGAACGTTATCTAACTGCTGCTGCAATATATATAACAATAAATGGAAAAAATGATTGTAAAGTTTAAGCAAAAAAAATAACACGTGCTGAAATAAATGAAAGACCAACCCAATGCTATATGTGACAGTATTAAGCTCCTTATCACTTTCTTAAAATGATTTTAGACACTAAATGATGAATAAAACAGGAGAACAAGTAAAGTTTTACACTGATAATTACTGAAAGTGGTCAGCAGCAACATGTTTCAAAATCCAAGATAGATAAGAAATCTAAAATTCTTAATTTTTCATTTCCTAAAATGAAGTACGAACATAAATGTGAAAATCTTTCTGTCTAATATATTGCAATAAATCACTTATAATTGTTGCTGTAACAGAGATCATATGCTGGACATGTTTTCATTTATCATGAAGCATCAGCATATTCCAAAACTTGAACATTTCTAATAGAGCTAATATCACATTTCTGAAAAATCAGCACATAAAAGCTAGGTCCTAGTTGTCTAGACTTACAACTGCCAGCCTGCTGACCAAGTTTTGCCATATCCCAAACCTGCGGAAGCACAGCTCAGGTTTAGCAATTTCTTTTCATTAACATGGTACTTGTAAGGTTTTATTATGATATAAGATAAAACCTTCAGTGAGGAGTCTGAGAATCCACCAGCAACCAAAGATCCATCATGGGATATTGAAGAGCAATTTAGACTGAAACGGATGTCAAACAACAGAATAGGGAATTAGAAGTCATACTTTTAAGAGAAACATTATCAAAAAATAACTTGAGAAAAATATGATTGGAATTACCCATTATGAGTGTTGATAAATGTATAAAAGCTAACAGATGGCAATGTTGCACTACTCAACTGCACACGGTTTCTCAAGTCCTCAAGGATAGACTGCTCAACCTCCATTGGCCTGAAGCAATTATAGGTTATCAGATACAACATGTTAACCCTCTATTACAAACATTGTTTGATTCTGCAAAAAATATAGTCACCATGTGTGTGTGTTTAATATATCTGAATGTGATCGACAGCCAGTGAAGAATCACTAATATCAAGTTGGCCATTAATGACTAAACAGATCAAGAAATGTACATAAATCAGGCTTCTGGTACAAGGATGGAGTAGTAAAACCTATAAAAACACACTCGCAGTTTGCAGGGGGACTAGGTGGGAGAAAAAAACTTCCGAGATTAGATTCATGAGAATCAAAAACCACCATATAATACTTGATTCCACAGAACTCTCTACAAACGACATCCCATCATATCAAAAGCTGTCATTTGCTTTTATTAACCATAACTTCCTAACAAAGGGAATGGACATCAAGCATCAAGGCACACCAAGCCCCAAGATACCATCTGCAGTGCGAACCATGCCTAAAGAACTCAATTTTGAAACTTTCATTGCAGGACAACATAGCTTTTCCTACAGCACACATAAATGGATCAGCGCATACAGTGAGGGAAGGGACATAGGGTATCTAGAAAATACATTACTGGCAAAGGAAGCTCTGGTTTAACTCGCGGAGCCATAGATGTAGCATTAGTCTCAGGGCGTGCAACCTTTGCTGTAGCATTAGCAGCTTTGTCTTTTTTCAACTTTTTAGCTGAAGGACCTTGTTTTCCGCCTTCTACATATTTTTTCTGAATATCAAACGGAACATCAACATGGCAAAATTCTGAAAACAGGCTGCAACGGTGGGAAACACACCCTTCTTACCACTAATACCTTCCCCCTCCATCACCCATCAAATGCACTTGCATTAAAATCATGCCACTACAAAGAAATCGATTAATCCTACCTTGTTGTCCTCCATTTCTCCCTCTTTAGCATCTCCTTCTGGCTTTTCAGAATCTGAGAGCAGACCCCCTGCTTTCTCTAGGCGTTCTTCTAAAGAATCTTCAAGCAACTAAAAACAACAAACAATGTACTGTTAAAAGAATCTTACAACCAATCAATATAAAACATAAATAGAAGCAAAAAGTTTTGCTTCTTAAAAGTCTGGCTTGCTTGTTATTGAAACTTCGTCTATGTTGTAGATAATAACGAGTAGCTCCTACATTCACAAACCTGACCTAACAAAAACATGCAAAATCAGCAAAAAAAAATGACAAGATCTGCCTTAGAATTGAAATGTATTGGCCACAGCTCTCACTCAACCACACTATAAACATCAATACTTTTTCAACACTGACATGAACAGCTTGAATATGTTCTATCTGTTGATGTGCTCCAAGTGAAAAGATCTCAACATGATACCTTCTAAAAACCTAAAGCAATAATGCATTCAGTTTTTCATATTCATCCAGACCCAAAAGTTTCTACTATCATGTTTTACTGAGATTATCTACATTCATGGAGACATTCAAAGATCCATACACAGTTGAATAATAAGACAAACAAAACTACAATTTAAGCCGTCTAAAACTTGGAAATAAATAAACCAAATAAGTACAACTCTTAATTTTCATACATTTTGCTTTGAATTGCCAGTCACAACATCCACAATGGAACTGGATATTAGTTGTTTCTATTGCTATATAGCAACCAGATGCTTCTGGAATGTCCATAAACTTGGTAATAATAGGGAAAAAAGATTTTGCAATACAAGCAGTATGTTTTGCCATCCCAAAATACACGAGTTCATGTTAATGACATTAAGATCCAACAGATATCTAAGACATCCAAGTTCTTTTTAATAATCAGAAGTTTCACATACATTTAAAAGCAACAAATTGTTTTCGCTTTTTAGAAAGGAAAAACTGAACATTTAGCAACTAGAACTTCCATTTACTCACCCCCCAGTGGATTTCTCTTTTATTTATCAGATTAGCTGCATCCTGATTACTTCCAATAAGTGATACAGCCTCAGCATCATCGGAAATTGAGCTAGGTTGTCCAGGAGAAACTGCCAATGGAAGGAAATTTTTGTGAGTCCAGTAAGTTCTATCATGATTAAAAAGATTCACATGTAACTGCATTGACATGTGATTAGTTACACCTTGGAAGTTTATATGCTCATTGACAATTCCCAGCATCAGAGTGGACTTTGTTTTCCGTAGATATTGCATCAGGAGCTCATTGGAATACTGGCAATTCAATTAACAGTACATCATCAAGAGCTTACACAGTTCAACTTTTTCACTTCAATCATATAAATTGATGTTCGACAATAATCAGACTCCAAAATTGTGCAAAGAAAAACAAAATGTTTGAAAACAAGCCATTTGATAAAACTTATCAAATCTAAACTTTCATGTCACCAGTATGTGACATTGAGCTCATAGTCCTCTCATATATTTAATTAATATAGGACCTGAAAGAATATATCAGAACAATTCAAGTTGTAATAATGAACAGGAACACTTAGCAGTAAAGGGTTTGGTTGTGACTATCAATCAACCGTAGTTAGATAGAGATATTGAAAGAGCTCCTCAAACATTGAATGTTGCAAATGTTTTGAAGATACTTCTGGGCCACGATCAGAGATCAATTCAGAATTTGGATCACTAGAGCATGTAATGTTCTTGGAGATCAGTTCAGAATTTGGATCATCAGATCATACAATGTTATAGGAATCCAAGAACGTTATATGCTCTAATGATCCAATCACCCAAAATGAATGAAAAAAAGTACTGTGTTTTAACGTAAGTTGACATCCAGATAAACACTGAAAGTGTGAAAGATTAGATAACCTAAAATCATAAAAGGGAAAGGTATTACCTGGCATATTTTGATATTAACTTTGCAGTGTCTAAGAGAATGAGCAAATTCCATTTCCTGAAAAAGTAAGAAAAATAAGGCTCGAAAAAACGGTTCAACGAGAGGAAGTGTGAAATATATTAAAAAAGAGTTCTTTAACCTCGAGGTGAGAGGGAGAAAGAACTCCTTCCAACTTCTGAAGGTCTCGTGAGTGCATCATTTCGTGGTCCTCGCGGAAGGTATTGAAAAATGTTCTAGCTGGGGACAAAATCAGTAAACAAGGCCACATCTTCGGTTTCAATAATAGTAGAAAAGAGTAGAGACACAAGAGCAATTACCCTCTTGGACGTATCCTTTAGCTACCATATCAATGTAACTGTGGATAAAAACTGGATAGAGCACCCGAAGCAACTCGTGCTGCATAGTTTGTTGAAACACAAAGTAATTCAGCAAGATATGGAGAACAAAAAGAAAACAGTTTAGAGTTCAAAAAAGGTTTAAAAAACATAGGAGTAAACGTAACCTTGTACAAATCAAGTGAACTATACGCCCAAGACCGTAGTTTACTGTACTCATCGTGGTACTTTGCAGGAGTATCCTCTGACCTGGAAGGAAATAAATATGTGAAAATGAAAAGATGAATGTGGATTGAAGGAGAGAATAGAGAGCGTTAACTGGTAGAGCGAGAGGAGGAGAGCGGAGAGGTCGGGATCGGAAGGGATATCGAGCGAATGAGAATTGGAGGAGTTGTTGTTATTGTGAAGCTCGTCTTGAAAAGCAAGCTCGGCTTGCTTGAAACCCTTTTTCCTCAGGTATGTCTCCACAAACTTGACAATTTGTTCTTCGTCCATCGTCCTGCTTCTTCGTCTTCAAAACATACGCAGACCACTTCTCCCCTCTTTTGAAAGACCTATATGTGTGCGTAGTGTATCCGTTGAGGTTGAACCAACCTTAATCAGGGCAGAAAGCCCAATTTTTATGCCAACGACCAGGCTCAAATACTTCACAAACTACCGTTGCATTTGCATGGGTAACGGCCCAAGGATAGATTTCATATATTCCTTTTACTAATTTTTTAAGAATTTGGGCCCAAGCCGAAAATCCTGTGAGCGAGTTCATGAGTTGTTTAATTGATCAACGTTACGTCAGGGTGATAATGAACTGCCAAACTTTCTTTTCCTACGTGAAACATGTATTGTGCGCAACTTTTGATCCTATAACTTGGTCCTCGACGCCAAAGCATAAACGATTTATGATATGTTCATAGCAAGGCGAGTTTCACGTGTTCAACTAACTTATCAATTTGATGTATGGTGTTGGCCATAAAGATTGCTTCAGTGCATCCATGATCCATTAATTCTTAGTTACGCTTTTCGTTAACACTTTATTCTCATGCACTTTAACGTGCTCTTGTTGGAAGCTTGGGAAAAAAACACACTATTCCTATTGTCAGAAAACACATTTAACATTATTAAAGTTAGGTATACACGCCGCTTAATAATGCGGCGAACATATTTTACTACTCATACTTTTACCTCGGTAACATTTGTTTAACTTTTCCAATGCTCTTACGTTATAAGATCTAAAAATCATTTGATTAAATATTCATAAGTATCCATGGGTGACTAGCTATCACTTGAATATTTTTAATTAAGTTATAAGCTCCTTTAATACTACACCTTAAAATTGAAACATTTTTAGTTAGGGATGATAATAAGTTAGACCAGAGTTTAGATTAACTCAAGACCTAATTATTTTAAATAAAATGACATCATTTTACTTGAAGAGTAATATGAAACTTGAGTATCTCAAACTCAAACTAAATTAAAAATATACATTATTTTACCCTTTTAATTTTTAAAAAAATTAACATTCAATTTTCAACCCCCATTTACAAGACTCAACCATCAATTTGACCAATCCTAACACTGCATTTGGATAGCGTCTCCGGTAGCTGAAGACGGAACGGAACAGAAATTTGGAGATGGAACGAAACAGAAACTGAAGATAGTGAGCTGTTTGGTTTATGGTGGACAGAATAAAGAATCTTGTCTCCGTCTCCAAGACAGAGGCAAAAAATAGTGCAAATGACGAATATGCCCCTATGATTAGAAAGATGTAATTCAATGGTATTTTTATTATGAATGGTTTGTAATTCAATAGTTTGTATTATTATTATCATTATGTGTAATTAATATTATTATTAGTATTAATTTGTATGTATTATTATTCAAATATATTATTATTAATATTATTATATAATTTGTAATAATAATTTTTCAAATTTATTATTATTATAATTATGTCTAAGTATTATTATTATCATTATTATTATTATTATTATATAATTTGGTTTTATTGTTATTAAACATTTATTTCTTATTATTATGAAATATATTATTATTATTATTAGAATTATTATTATTATAGAATTTGTATTTATTATTATTCAAATTTATTATTACAATCTACTCAAATGTATTATAATTATGTGTAATTATTATTATTCTTATTCTTATTCTTATTATTATTATTATTATATATTTTGT
>JANITX010000009.1:22191982-22207881 GCA_027564395.1 Erythroxylum ulei | reverse complement strand
AACTTCTATAACACAATTCATATACAAAAACACTCATTGAATTCATTTTAATATTTCTAATTTCCACCGAAAGTTCGGGGTCCAACAACCTAGACCAAAATCAGGTCAGGCTGGGTCAGGTCGGGTCGGGCCCTTTTTGACATCCCTAAACATGCAAGCTTTCATGATAGAAAGCAGGAGAAGGAGCAATAGTAAAGGTCCTAAATGGCTTGGCAAGTATAATAACCAATCAAAGTTTAGAGGTGACAAAGAGATGAAGACATGCCACCACTATGACAAGATAGGACACATCAAGAGGTTCTGTTACAAATGGAAGAGGAATAAGAAAAAAATCATCAAAATGATAAAGATGATAAGAATACAATCACAACTACTACAAGCATAGATGATGAGGTGTCCCTAGTTTATGCAACAAATGAATGTCTCCATGTTAGTGATTTAGGTTTTGAGTGGTTGATTGACATTACAGCTTTGTATTACGGTGTTCCAAAAATAGAGCACTTCTCAAAATATAAGAGTGGAGACTTTGGGAGCATATAGATGGGTAATCAAAGTTCTGCTAAGATTGTCAGTATAGGGGATATCTGAGTTCAAACAAATGTTGAATGTTTATTGACTTTGAGACATGTATGACACATCGTCGATTTAAGGATAAATTTGTTATTGAAAAATGTGTTAGATCAAGAAGGATTCTAACACACTTTCGAGGATCGGAAGTGGAAATATCTAAGAGAGCAATGAATGTTGCTGAAAGATTGTTATGTTGCACGTTGTACAAAACATCCTGAAAGGTGTGTGGTGGTGGAGAAGTATACACAGTTGAAAAGGAAATTTCTCCAAATATGTGATGTCAAAGATAGGAGCATATGTGTGAGAAGAGATTAAAGTTGTTGGCTGGTAAATTCTTTATACCATTCAAAAATACCCTACCACTTAATCATTGCGATCATTGTTTGACAGGAAAGCAATATATAATCTCTTTCAAGAAAAAGATTATAAGGAAGATAAAGATATTGGAATTGGTGCATTCAGATGTTTCATTCTCACATGTTAATGCATTTAAGTCATGATTTTCATCAATTATCATATTTTTAGATGCTTTAATGCTATGCAATTTAATTTTCATCTTTTCATTCTCACTTATGCATGCATTTAAGTACTTTTGAGCCTATTTGAATTTGAAGGATTTCTTTTTCTTTTTCATACTCATGATTTTAAGGCTCTTAACCAATTCATTACATTTTAAATTAACATCAATATCATTATCACACAAATTAGGGTTAGATGTTACCTTATCATCATCTATAGTGGTAATGCATATATGAACTACCTCTTCTTTTGAATGCTCTCTTTTAGATTCACTTTTTTCATCCCAAGTTGACGCTTTAAGTGCTTTCCTTTTGTCTTGTTCTCCTTCTTATATTTTCTCTGATACTTATTATCTTTATGTAAAGGATATTATGACTTTATATGACTGGTTTTTCCAAATTCAAAGCAAATAATGTTAAAGGATTTATGTTTTTAATCATCTTTACCTTCCTTGAATTCCTTTCTTTTAGAGAATTTCTTCTTTAAGAACTTCTTGATTTTTCTAGTGAGTAAGTAAGTGTCTCCTTCTTTGCTTCCACTAGTTGATGTCTTTTCCTTATTGTTTGATTCTTCATTTAAGGCTTTAAAAGCTAAATTCTTTTACTTTGGAAGCATTGTTTCTTCTTGTGTTTCTTAAAGTCTAATTTTAATTGTAAAAAGAGATCCAATAAACTCCTCTAATAGTAGTGATGTTAGATCTTTAGCTTCATGTACAATTGTCACTTTAGTTTCCCACATCTTTGAAAGTGACCTAAACAACTTCCTTACAATTTCAACATTAGTGTAGGTATTTCAAAGAGCTTTGATATCATTGATAATATCAATAACTGTAGTACACATGCTAAATATACTTTCATCATACTTAATTTGAAACAATTCATATTAATGTGTTAGTATGCTTACTTTGCTCTCCTTAACTTGATTTGTGCTCTCATTTGTAATTTCTAATACATGACAAATGTTATAAGTCATTTTACAGATAGAGACCTTATTGAATTTAATTCTTCATAAAACATAAAATAGGATGTGTATGCCCCTATTATTCAAGAAAACTAATCTCTTACCTTGAGGTTCCCGTTCTTCCTTTAATTTGGGCACCTTTTTGTTATCTACTATTTACGTAGGAATAAGGGGACCATTTGACAAGGTATACACATTACCATTTGATAAGGTATATACATTCATCAATTTTAGAAATACTAGTCTAATAGACCCACTTTAATACTACTTGTTGGTCCTTAATGACACTCAATTTTCTAACCAATTTACTCAATTACCAACAATTATATAAATGAGGATGAAGAAGTTTCTTAATATAAATCAATTAAACAATTGAAAAATAATTAAAGAGGGAAGAGAGAATGCAAATTGATTTATACTTGTTTATCAGACAACCCTTGCCTACATCCACTCCTAAAGATCTTTTTAGAATTTTAGTATAATTCTTCTTTTAAGGCGAATAAAAACCTTTGTACAATCTTTATAGGTAAAGAGAAACCCTTATTACAATCATCTTCTAAGGTGAAGAGGAACCTTATTCTCACTTGTATCACCCCCAAGTACAATGATATATTCCCCAAGCTAAGTATTATAACTCAAGTTCCTCACTTTATCACTTGATAAGTCCAAAACTGCTCAACTACATAAATATGAAACAATGATGCTCAAATGTTAAAAAGAACTTTGAAATGTGTGTATACGACATCCAAAACCTTCACAATGCTAAAACCAATGAGAAAACATCTATTTATAGTGTTTTGGGTCCCTTTAAAGCCATTGGAGCTAGATATTAGCCATTACAACAATTAAATGTAGAACACTGGTCGACCAATACAGCACATTGATCGACTTATATTGTATTAACAACACTAGATTTAATAGCCGTTGGAACACTGGTCAACTAGTAAGCATATTGGTCGACCAATATGCTTACTAGTGACCAATATGACATATTGATTTGCTAATACATCAACCAATACAAACTCACAGTACATCAAATTTAATAACTTTAACTTATATTGGTCGACCATTAAATCATGTAGATCAACCAATAACCCCTTAAAACATGATTTTAAAAAACTCAAATGCTTAAAATCAATTTTTTAATCCAATTATGATTTATAAAACTTCCCAAAATGTTCATTAAAGAGTATTTTAAATATCAAGAGGTTGTCCTATTAAAATCAAAAGCTTTAGTGCCTCTTGATGAATATAAAGACTCATGCAATAAAGTGAAATAAAATTTTTATGTATGGTGAGCCTTTTAAAGCATCAAATTAACAAACTGTGATTACCAAAATTATTACAAACTAAAGAATGACCTTGAACTTGTTTTGTCTTTAGTTTGATCTTCATTTCAACGGTTGTAAACTTCAAGTTTTCTTTATCAACTTTATAAGATATCTTCTTGAGTTTATGACTTTATTTTGTTCTTATATTGCTTTTTTTTTCAAAATAATAAACTCATTAGTAGTAATTATGTTTTGTTATCATTAAAACACCAATTGGAACCTACGTTGGTTCAATAACCTTCATGTCTTTTATAAGCTCAAACTTATCGGTGGCTAAGATTAACGTGTCAACATAAATGAGCAAGGCAATAAAATTAGAGCCATTAAATTGAAGGAAAAAAGAGGAATTATCATTGGCTTGTTGAAATCCTTTATAAAAATTGTAGTTGATAAATTTGAATATCACTTTCGACTGGCTTTCTTAAGGCTATAAAGAGATTTCTTAACCTTACAAACTTGAGAGATTGAGCTAAAAAACCAAGAGGAATCTCCATGTACACTTACTTAATCAAATTGTCATGAAAAAAGGTCTTATCTGTGTCAAGTTATTCAAGATTTCAGTTATAAATAGTGTCAGGTGTATATAACATACACAATTTTGTCATTTTAGCCACAAGACTAAACGTATCAAGATAGTCCTCATCATGTTGTTGTATGTATCGCTTGGATACAAGACGTGCTTTAAGTCTCTTAAAGGAGCTATTATCTTTATGCTTGATCTTATAAACCCATTTGTAGCCTATAGGTTGTTTATTAGGTGGTAAAGTAATTAACTCCTAAGTGTTACTAGTTTTAAGAGCTTGAATTTCAGCTTCCATGACAGCTACCCACTCTAATGATTTAATTGCCCATTTATAAGTTTTAGGTTATGTTATGGTAGAGAGTGATATGGAAAAATGTTGTGATTATGATAAAGTCTAGAATAAGATAGAATATAAGAAAGATGATGAGAAGTATTCGATAACTGTAGTTAAGAATAGGATGAAAGAATTGACCAGAAGAATAGGATGAAATAATTGACCATGCGTTGTATGGATTTATTAGCTGATGATGGTAGTCCTGTAAGAAGAGGGTAGCTAGCGTATTATTTGAAAGCGCTTTAAAGGTCAAGATGAATCGGGCATGGGTAAATATGAAGGTAAAGGTGATAGTGTTTAGATTAAAGAAGATGGTACATGATTTTGTAGAGGAGTTGTATGTAATAGTTACAAGTATTCTGGTACATCATTTAAAGGAATTGTAAGCACAAGTTGTTGTTGCTGTTGATTTAAAGATGCATATAAAAATGTGTTAGTGAAATACAACATTTTGAGAAATAAAAATTCATTTAATATTTAAAGCCATAACTTTAAAACCTTTTGATCTTATTTTAAAACCAAGGAAAATACAATTAGCAGCATTATGATCAAATTTTGATGTTCCCTGAGATAAAGTAGAGGCAGACATAAAGAATCAAATACATGGAGTTGGCTATAATCAGGCTTGTATTGGAAGAGTAGCTTAAATAGGGTGTGATTGGAAATGACTGGAGAAGGTAATCTATTATGTACAGCATGAGCAACATACTTAGACCAATAGGACAAAGGGAGATAGCTTTGAAATTTAAGGGACTAAGTAACATTGAGGATGCGTTGGTGCTAACGCTCCATAACACTATTTATGTTGTAGAATTTTAAAAAAAGAAGATTATTGAATTATACCATTAGAGAAATCAAAAGAGGGGATAACAAATTCTACACCATTGTCAAATGAATAATTTGACTTTTTTTATTAAACTGATTAGAAATATAGGAACAAACGTTTTGTAAAAGAACTATAGCTTTATACTTTAATTGTATTAAAAAATACAAAGTGAACCTACTATAATCATCAATAATGATGAAGAAATATTATGACCATGTATAAAGATAATAATAGGTCCTTAGATGTCTACATTGATTTTTTGAAAACAAAATCCAGCAACAGTTTTGCTTAAAGGGAAAGGTAACTTATGTTGTGTAGCTAAAGGACAAATGTCATAAACTAAGTTATTGGATATAAAAAAGCTTGATTTGATTTGTTAAATTGATGAATTTTGGATGGAGAAGGACGTCCAAGTCGATAATGCCACATGTCAAAGGTTTAAGAATAGTTAGAGAGCCAATCATTTGTTCGAAGTAATTGATATTATCTATAAATGAAGTAGCTAATACAATCCAAGTATGGAGATCCTGAACAAAGCGGTGATCATATAACATAAGTAAGCAAAAATTGAGAGTGGAAGCAAGTTTTGTAGCAAATATTAAATTGAAAGTAAATTGTGGAACAAACAAGACATTGATGAGTAAGAAAGTAGGACTAAAAGTAACATTGCCAATATGTGTAATTGGAAGAGTTAAATTGTTTAGTAATTTAATAAAATAATTAAGCGTTAGATGATAAGAAAAGAATGAAGCTAATGACCAATAAATATGATCCATGGCTCCTAAATCTTTAATCTAAGTAGAACTCATAGGGTTAACTATGACAGACGAACATCTACTAGTAAAATCTTACCAGGCTCATGAGAGTTAAAATTAAGAGTTAAAACACTAAATATAGTAGTTACTGTTGATGATTTGGGCTGAATGAGAGTTAAAAGTCTTTGATATTGCTCTTTAATAAAAGCAAAATTAGGAGTGATTGAAACTAATAATTAATTGATATCTTGTCTAAAAGAACTATTAAAAGAGTTCAATTCTTCAATCTGACTAACTGAATTCTCTTTTGTCTTACAGGAGCTTTTAAACTTGATTTTCCTTTATATAGTTGAGCAATTGCCTTGGCTTAAATCTAAAAGTAAAACATGGAGGATATTTATGCTTTTATGGAACTTGTTTTATGAACAACCTAAAATCTTCAAAAAATATACAGAGTGTTTCAACAGACCAATGTTAATTCCTTTTTGTTCCTTCATTTTAATGGCTCTAATTTTATTGCCTTGCTCATTTATGTTGACACTATAATCTTAGCCAGAGATAAGTTTGAGCTTATAAAAGACATGAAGGTTATTGAACCAACGCAAGTTCCAATTGGGGTTTTAATGATAACAAAACATAATGACTACTAATGAGTTTATTCTTTTGAAAAAAAAGCAACATAAGAACAAAATGTAGTCATAAACTCAAGAAGATATCTTATAAAGTTGATAAAGAAAATTTGAAGTTTACAACCGTTGAAATGAAGATCAAACTAAAGGCAAAACAAGTTCAAGGCCCATCAAGGTCATTCTTTAGTTTGTAATATTTATGGTAATCTTAGTTTGTTAATTTGATGCTTTAAAAGGCTTAGCATACATAAAAATTTTATTTTATTTTACTGCATGAGTCTTTATATTCATCAAGAGGCACTGAAGCTTTTGATTTTAATAAGAAAACCTCTTGATATTTCAAATAAATACTCTTTAGGGAACATTTTGGGAAGTTTTTTAAATCATAATTGGATTAAAAAATTGATTTTGAGCATTTGAATTTTTCAAAATCATGTTTTTGGAGTGTTTTGGGTCCCTTTAAAGCCATTGAAGCAAGATATTAGCCATTACAACAATTAAATGTAGAACATTGGTCAACCAGTATAGTAGATTGACCAACTTATATGTATTAACAACATTAGATTTAATAGTCGTTGGAACACTGGTCAACCAGTAAGCATATTGGTCGACCAGTATGACACATTGATTTACCAATACATCAACCAATACAAACTCATAGTACATCAAATTTAATAACTTTAACTTAAATTGGTCGACCATTAAATCAATTAGATCAACCAATAACCCCTAAAAACATGATTTTAAAAAATTTAAATGCTCAAAATCAATTTTTTAATCCAATTATGATTTAAAAAACTTCCCAAAATGTTCCCTAAAGAGTATTTGAAATATCAAGAGTTTGTCCTATTAAAATCGAAAGCTTCAGTGCCTCTTGATGAATATAAAGACTCATGCAATAAAGTGAAATAAAATTTTTATGTATGATGAGCCTTTTAAAGCATCAAATTAACAAATTGAGATTACTATAAATATTACAAACTAAAGAATGACCTTGAACTTGTTTTGCCTATAGTTTGATCTTCATTTCAACGGTTGTAAACTTCAAGTTCTCTTTATCAACTTTATAAGATATCTTCTTGAGTTTATGACTTCATTTTGTTCTTATATTGCTTTTTTTAAAATAAACTCATTAGTTGTAATTTTTTTTTGTTATCATTAAAACACCAATTGGAACCTGCCTTGGTTTAATAACCTTCATGTCTTTTATAAGCTCAAGCTTATCGTTGGCTAACATTATAGTGTCAACATAAATGAGCAGGGCAATAAAATTAGAGCCATTAAATTAAAGGAATAAAGAGGAATTGACATTGGCCTGCTGAAACCCTTTGTAAAAAATTGTACTTGATAAATTTGAATACCACTTTCGACTGTCTTACTTAAGGCTATAAAGAGAGTTTTTAATCTTTCAAACTTGAGAGATTGAGCTAAAAAATGAAGAGGAATCTCCATGTACACTTACTTAATCAAATTGTCATGCAAAAAGGTCTTATCTATGTCAAGTTATTCAAGATTTTAGTTATAAATAGCAACAGGTGTATATAACATACACAATTTTGTCATTTTTGCCATAAGACTAAACGTATCAAGATAGTCCTCACCATGTTGTTGTATGTATCGCTTGGATACAAGACGTGCTTCAAGTCTCTTAAAGGAGCTATTAGCTTTATGCTTGATCTTATAAACCCATTTGCAACATGTAGGTTGTTTGTTAGGTGGTAAAGTAATTAACTCCCAAGTGTTATTAGTTTCATGAGCTTGAATTTCAGCTTCCATGACAGCTACCCACTCTAGTGATTTAACTGCCCATTTATAAGTTTTGGGTTACGTTATGGTAGAGAGTGATGTTGGCCCCCCAAATTTTTCTTGATGAATAAGCATGATTTAAATTAATTTTTGAGGTCTTGTTAGATTAATTATTTTAGAGTAATTAGCATGTCAATGCTAGTAGGATTTATTTCTTGGATTGATGGAATTAAAGTATAAATGTAGTAAGAATGTATAAGGGCATTTGTGGCGTAACACTTAAGTCTAAAAGTTATAAGGCATAAGTGGAAGGGCATAAGGGTCAATTATTAAGAATAGAAATTAGAAGAAGAAATGTTGTGAATGAGGGAGAGAAGAAGAGAGTGTCGTGGAAGGAGACGAAAAGAAGAGAAAAGCTAAGGTTTTGGAGATTCTTGAAGAACTTAAAGACTTTGAGGCTAAAACAAGTAAGTATGATTATAACGATCATGGAAAAGTTGACCTGAAAGTCTAAGTTTTGAAAGGATTATAGTTCAATTTTAGCATTTTGGTTATTGAAGACTTATGAATTTCCTGTGAATGTTGTTTGAATGAGAACTTGGTTTGTTATAGGAAACCAAGCAAACCTGATCCATGAGCCAAAGGAAGGAAAACATTGAACTTGGATTGTCAAGCGAAATTAGGTGGGTAATATATTTATAGTTGTTGTGTAATATTGGAAAATTGTCTTGCTTGCTTGTATATTGTCTGTTAAATTGCTTGTTTTGAATTATGGAAATTTTGGAAAATGCATTGTGATTGTGATTGTGATCATGTATTGCCTTAAAAAATATCATGGCATTTTGTATGAATGAAAAGTTGAGAAAGCATGATGAGCATGGAAAGTATAAATGTGCATGAAATGAGTTAAGCATTGACATTTGATTGCGTTTGGGCAAGAGAGGAACATTTCGTTAGTCACGTGCACGTTGACATATAGCCTTCTCCTGACTGCTCGCTTGAGGCCAAGAGATCCTGATAAATCGAACTCGTTTCGTTCATGGTATAAACTTCAGTTTATCTGTTTTATTCCACGAAACTCTTGAGTCATTTGTTGTTCATTTCATCATTGATTGGTTAAGCATGATGCATAATTGAGTGTTATGTTGTGACGGATAAATTACATGACATGTTCTTTGTGATGACATCTTGGTAATATGAGTTGTGAGTTAAATTGCTAAGTATTGAATTGTTACATGGATATATATATATATATGCTTGAATGTGTGGCTCGTTGCCAATGGCTATAAATGTATAAACCACTGAGCTTTACAGCTCACCCCATTACCTTTCACTCCTCAGGTGTAGAACGAGAAGATCATTGATCCTTGCAAGGCAGCGGAAACTCTAAGATAGTTAGAGACTTTTGTACCAAAATTAGTGATTTTGGTTAGCTTTATAAGCGTGTCAACATTGAGCATCATTTGTATTTGTATTAATCTTTGATATGTATGATGATATGTAAGCAAAGTTTGTTCAATCTCTTTGGAATTGTAATAACTTGAAGAATTGAAGTTTCTTTTGTGTATGAGTATGTTTAGCTTGTGGGTTAGATTTGATTGTGTGTGTGTTAGTATTAGTTGTTAAATGTTAGGAGTCGGGTTTCAAAAATTGGGAGTTTGTCGCAGCGCCGCGGTATACTTTTCCCAAAGGGTGAGGAGCGCTTCCCTTGAGAGTTTGTCGCAGTGAACTTTCGCCGCGGCGAACCCGCCACTTTGTATCACTGCCGATCCTTAAAATTTAAATCCTTTCGACCCTCCCCTCATGTGATCCTTACCTGGTGACCTCAAACGGTCGCCTCGGCATAGGAAACGGGACCCGAGCCTAACATGTTTGGTATCAGAGCTTAGGCTTTTTCCTAGGCCTATAATGCATGATAGTATGAATTGCTATGCTATGTGAATATTTGTTGCATTGTCAATTGATTGATTGCATTAAGTGACATATATATAGGAAATAAGATTGAAATGTAGCTAATCTTTAGTGTTTATATTGAAGGAGTAAGATGCCACCTCGTCGAAGGACACGAGGAGTTCTGCAAGGATCTATTGCACCTGACTCTCCACTAAGAGAGGAGAGTATCGATGAGTCTGTTGCCCCAGGAAATGCTGAGGCCCTTTTATTCCCCGACTTGGGAGTCGTCAATTCTGCAGGAGCAAGTGCCCCCACTAGATCCGAGGATGTTCCAAGCCTTTACTCAGGCATTTGTCCAGGCCATGGGTCAGATGCCACAGACTTCTGCTTCGGCCCCAGTGAAGAAGGGGAAATAGTTTGATATGTTGAGGAATTATAGGGTAGTCAACTTCTATGGGAAAGCGGATCCAGAAGAAGCTGAGACTTGGTTGAGAAAGACCGAAAAGGTACTGGATCAGATGGAATGTGAAGATGATGAGAAGGTGGTGTATGTTGCTAGTTTGCTCCAGAGAGATGCTCTACATTGGTGGGAGAGTGTGTCAGGGAGCCAGATGAGACCGTCAGTGCTGGCATGGAAGGACTTCTTAGCAGTGTATAAGAAGAAGTACCTGTTTGAGGTATATATTCAGCAGAAGTAGAGGGAGTTTCTGAGTCTCATCCAGAGGGAGATGACGGTGAGCGAGTATAAGCGTCGGTTTACACAGCTATCCCGATATGCAGCTGAGATGATGATGAGTGAGGCGGCTAAGTGCCGTAGGTTTGAATCGGGTTTGCATCTAGCCATTAGAGAGAAAGTGGTGGTACAGAATTTTTGTGATTTTCAACAGTTGGTTGAAGCGGCACTGAGGGTTGAAAACATAGAGAACATAAAGAGTGTTGTGAATAAAAAGAGAAAAGGGAGAGAATAGTTCAAAAAGAGAGGTGGTACTCCTATGCCTGAAAGGAGTGCTAGGACCTTCTCTGGGTAATCTGAGGAGCAGATCAGTGGGGCCAGCAGGTCCAAATCTATGAGGGCTCCTACTTATTTTCATCAAGCCTTTACGGCAGGAGGTAACAGAAGGGGAGATGGAAATGCATCGTCCATCCCTAAATGTGATCACTGCGGGAAACTCCATAAAGGGGAGTGCTACAGATTGACAAGATCTTGTTTCAACTGTGGGGAAAAAGGGCACATGGCTAGAGAGTGCCCTCAGCATGCAAGACAGGAGAAAACTCAAATGCAAGCTTCGAAGAAAACTGAGACTATGGGACACAAGACTGTAACTGAAGTGGGCAGTTCTGATGCAGGTAAGACGGTGAGCCTTCTAGGGAGACCAAGGGGGCAAGCACCAGCTAGAGTATTTACAATGACACGGGAGGATGCAGAAACTGCTCCAGAAGTTGTAACTGGTACGGTTAAGTTATTTGATACTAATATTGTTGTTTTCATTGATCCGGGGTCCACCCACTCATTTGTTTCTTTGGGTAGAACTATGCATGGTAAGAATGTGAGCGTTGGATACTCCTTTGATGGTGAGTACTCCAATCAGCCAGTATATTATTATCAGTTAAGTGTATAGAGAGTGTGAGATATGTATTGGTGGAGAACAACTAGAGGTGGATCTAATGCCATTGAAGATGGGAGGCCTGGATGTAATTTTGGGTATGGACACATTAGAGAAGTACAATGCCCATTTGGATTATAAACAAAAGAGAGTGGAGTTTGTATTGGACAATGGTAGAAGAGTGGTGTTTACAGGGGACAGAAAAGCAAGCCCGCCTAGAATGGTTTTGGCTTTAATGGCAGAGAAGATGAAGAGGAAAGGATGTGAGGCATTTTTGGCCTATGTAGTAGACACAAGGGTAGATAGAGGGAAGCTAGGAGATATTCCTATGGTCATGGAGTTCCCAGATGTCTTTCCCGAGGAATTATTATTTTTGACCTATGTTTATTATTTTTGTCCGGCTTCCAAGGATTGATTTTAAGATCGAAATGACAGAGCCGCGATCAAGGGGCCAGGATCAGTTTGCACCTGCACATGTCTTCATTGATTTTATTTTTGAATTATGTTCAGCAAGAATTGTACAAAGTGTATGCAAACGATTTGGTAATGAAATGACTTTATGGTTTCAAGTGTTTTGTATTTGAAATGGGCCCAAATTATGGTTGAATACTAATGTTTGTAACAATTGTAACTTATAAATGGAAACGTTTTTAAATGACATGGCCTCCATTTGATCAGTAATTTCCGCTTACATGTACCTTCTTTTAAATAAATAAAAGTTTTGTAATAATTTTTGACTGAATGATCATTTTAGCATGCCACCCTTGCGGGGTACATACTCGGATATCACCATAGATGTTAGTTACGTGTCTTGCGAGAGTGGGGTGCTACAGGGGTATTGGCAACCCCCGAACAGTAAGAGCGCTTAGAGATTTATCGATGAGTTTTTGGCCTGATGTGATTTTTTTAATTGAAACACGTATGCATGGTAGTAGAATGGATGAAGTCAAGAATTTAATTCATTTTGATTCTTGTTTTTATGTTGATTGAGTCGGTATAGGAGGTGGTTTATGTCTTTTGTGGAAGTCTAATGTTGAACTCACTATCACTTCTTTTTCTAATAATTACAATGACTATCAGATTGTGTTTGAAGGCAAGGTTTGGAGATACACTGGTTTTTATTGGTTTCTTGAAATTCATAGAAGACGGTCTTCGTGGAATTTACTTAGTGCTCTTGCGGCTCGTGACAGTCTTACTTGGTTGTGCACAGGAGATTTTAATGATGTTGCCCATTAATAATGAGAAGCAGGGAGGTTAGAGAAGCTCTTTCTAATGCTGGTTTGTTTGATCTATATTCTACTGGTTTTCTTTTCACTTAGGAAGGTACTAATTGTAATGGTGATCGCCTCAAAGAAAAATTGGACCATACTATGTCCAATTCTGCTTGGAGTTCCCTTTTTTCGAATGCTTTTTCTTCCTCTATGGTGCTGCCAATTTCTAATCTTTATGTAATTACAGTTGAGCTCTGTCCGAATGAACATGAGCTAGTGGATCACCCTTTTAGAATTGATAACTCTTGGTTAATAGAAGGTGAACTGGAAGCTACGGTGAAGACTTGTTGGGAATCATCAGGTGTGGCTAATTTTATGAAGCGACAAGCCTAATTAATTGATGAGGTACGAAGTTGAGGTAGAAATAGAAACAAAGAATTCTGGAAACGTAGAAACATTGTGAGTAGGCAGCTGGATTTGGTGAAGGAGTTATATGATAATTCGAATTCCATGAGACTAAAGGATGAGTGGAATCGAATTCTTTTGGTAGAAGACACTCACAAGAAGCAGCAAGCGAAATTATTCTGGTACAAGGATGGTGACCGAAATACGAAATTTTTCCATGAACATATTAAAGGGAGAAGAGCTCATAATCATGTTAAAGGCTTGCGTAATGACGAGGGGGTAGTTGTTTCTGAACTTGCAGAGATGGGATCTATTGCTCAAAGATACTTTCAAAAGCTATTTTTAGAAGAGGGAGAAGCTGATTTTTCTAGAATTTCAAAGATTGTGGACAAGAGTGTGACAGAGGAAAATTCACATTTTTTATTAAAGCCATTTCAGAAAGAAGAGTTCAAGTCTGCATTGTTCAGCATGTATCCTGATAAGGCCCCGGGCCTAGATGGCTTAAATCTGGCTTTCTTACAAAAATATTGGCATATCTTGGGAGACGATATTTTCAAAAGTGGGGTGTTCTGGCTTTCCCAAGGTACCTTTCCAAGATCACTTACTGTTACTACAATTACTTTGATTCCAAAATTTGCTGCTCCTAATGATATTAAAGATTTTCGACCTATAGCTCTCTGTAATGTGATTTATAAGATTGTGTCAAAAGGCTTAGCAAATAGACTTAAACAGATTCTACCGCATGTTATTTCTGATACACAATTTGCGTTTGTGCCTAATCTGTTAATTACGGATAATATATGTATGGCTTTTGAGACTTTGCATAGCTTAAAGAATAAGAGGTATGGGGCTTTAGGTTATTGTGCACTAAAAATTGACATCAGCAAGGCTTATGATCGGGTTAATTGGGCTTACTTGGAGGCCATGCTTACGTCATTAGGTTTTCCTCCTGTATGGGTTAATTGGATGATTATGTACTTTTCTGAAGTCAGCTATATGATGAATCTTAATGGTAATCTTGTCGGGCCTATTACACCGAGTTGAGGTCTTCATCAAGGAGATCCTATTTCTCCTTACTTGTTTCTTATATGTGCCAAAGGCCTTACTGCTTTGTTTAGGGAGGCAGAATCTAAAGGAGTGTTATATGGTTGTTGGGTTAGCAGAGGGTGTCCAAAAGTATCTCACTTACTAATCACAGACGACTCTATTTTCTTTTTTGAGGCCAATTCTATCGAAGCGACGGTGGTCCATAATATTCTTTTTGATTATGAAAAAGCTTCTGGGCAATTTGTACACTTACAAAAATCAGGGATAATTTTTAGCCCGTGTGTGAAGGAGGATATCAGAGCTGCCATTTCAATTATTATTAGAGTTCATAGTCCATTGGAGGGTGGTAAGTATTTAAGGCTCCGTTCGCTTATCAGTCGTAATAAAAAGCAGATTTTTAGTTACATTAAAGATAAGCTGTGGAAAAGCATTAATTCATGGAATAACCGATTGTTATCTAAAGCAGGTATGGAGGTCCTTCTTAAATCTGTAGCGCAGGCCATTCCTTCCTATTGCATGTCTGTGTTTTTATTACTGCTTTCTCTGTGTCAAGAACTATAGGTTATTATGAACCGTTTTTGGTGGAACGGTAAGAAAGAAGTCACTAA
The DNA here is from genome assembly GCA_027564395.1 of Erythroxylum ulei. Classification (NCBI taxonomy): domain Eukaryota; kingdom Viridiplantae; phylum Streptophyta; class Magnoliopsida; order Malpighiales; family Erythroxylaceae; genus Erythroxylum; species Erythroxylum ulei. Next base: position 22,192,920 of record JANITX010000009.1, on the reverse strand, counting down.
GGGTATCAATTGGATTGCTTAGGATTGTATGAGTGTTCCGAAGTGTGAAGGTGGGATGGCTTTTCGAGACTTGCGACATTTCAATTTGGTTATGTTAGGTAAACAAGGGTGGCGCCTCTTAACTCAACAGGAAACTTTGTTTTACAAGATGTTTAAAGTTAAATATTTCCCTTTAGGGGATTTTCTAAAAGCACAGAAAGGCAATAATCCGAGCTTTATATGGTCTAGTATCCATGCCCCGATTGATTTGTTGCGTTTGGGGTCTCGATGGAGAGTAGGCAATGGTAGGAGTATTCTGGCGAGTTTGGATCCATGGATTCCTAAGCAAGGCAGTTTTGTGGAGAAAGATGGGCAAATGTTTGTGAATAGATCTTGGAGAGTTTGTGACTTCCGGGGAAATGGTGGTAAAAGGTGGAATATTAGGTTACTTATGGAATACTTTTCTTCTAGTGATGTTCGTGCTATTCTCACTTTACCGCTTAGTGTCCATTGTGTGGATGATTCAATGCTATGGCATTTTGTGAAGAGGGGTAATTATATAGTTAAATCCGGCTATCATGTTAGCAGGGGTTCATCCATGGTTAATAACTCAAACCCAAATAGAGAAGTATGGTGTAAAATATGGAAGCTTGACGTTCCCCCTAAGGTTCGTGATTTCATGTGGAGAATGGCCAAAAATGTGATACCAATTAGGATGAATTTGCGAAGTCAGAATGTTGGAGTTGATGAGAATTGCTTATTTTGCCCTTTGCAAGAAACTGTGGATCATTTATTCCTATATTGTAGTGCCCCGCTTCCGCTGCGCCCCGCACCCGATATCGTGGGTGATATCCGAGCTTGAGCTCGCGGAAACGACGTGCCAGATCAGTCATTCAGTACGGTCGGTATGAAGGTCGCTTAATGTTTGCGACCCGACTGATACCGGTCGGCAATTAAGG
>JANITX010000009.1:22139398-22154303 GCA_027564395.1 Erythroxylum ulei | reverse complement strand
TAAGTGAGATGTTATGGAAAAGAAAGATAGGAATGTTATGAATGGGTAAGAATGATGTTGTAATAGAGGAAGTGAAGATGGGATAAATTTCAAGTTTTTCATGAGGGTAAATATGTGTTCTGACTTCCAGGGGAACTTTGGAATAATCTAGGTAGAACTGGTCAAAATTGTCTTCTGGAAAGTTATAGATGATCTTTCTGGCTTTCCAACGATATAAAGTTTGTAATTTTTGGATACCGGAGTGAAAAGATATGATTATTAGAAGTTGGTGATATTGCATAGGGTGAAATTTCGGGACAGTTACATTTATTGCAAATTTTAACCCTTATAGAGGCTAGAATTGTTTTTTAGGTCTTCATATCTAGAAGTCTTCTTTAAAACGGTCCAAGAATAGCCTTAATCCGATATTTTTAGTGAAAGTTACGCCGTTTTTACTACTACAGGTCAGAAGTAGAAAAGCAGGAAGGGAAAGTCGCGATTGCAACAATACGAGATAGCGACTCTGCGGAGCGATCACAGCCGCACTTGCACGATCGCGACCTGCAGGTCCTTTTCCCCAAAACCTGAACATGCTTCACTTTTTTTACCATAACTTTGTCGTCCGACCTCCAAATGACTTGATTTTTGAAGCATTGATTTCCTAACACATTCCTCTATCGCTTTATAAGATTTTATAGCTTTTGGTATTAATTTAAAAAAGATTGATTGAATCAAAGTGAGAGGATCGGTTGAAAAAGTATGAGTTGGATATTTTTACTGAACATGCTTCAATATTTTGGTGATATCTTGAGTTGTAGAGCTCCGATTAAGATGATTCTTGCTTCAAAACAAACTAGAGACTTAGAGCTACAATTTTGTTGAAGAAGTCAAATTGAAATTCTGGTTTGAAGATTTCCAAATTCTGTTCAAAAATAGGAGAAATGAGTTCGAGTATGGTGACTGATTTGTGCGGGCACTCCACTCTTATGGGATGATGGTTAATTAGGGTTCTTGGAAATAAACCTACAAGTTAATATGCACAGTTAAGCGTTGGACTCTGGAAACAAGCAGGGTCCAACATGTATGGTATCAGAGCAAGAGTTGCGTTCCGGAAGCGGGATCCAACACTAAATGTATGTCAAAATAATGCATTATTATTATTTCCTTTATAATCATTTAGTTTTACAATTATGAATAATCCCTTCCTAATGTAAACATTCCTTCCTAATATACAACAAACCATTCAGCGACAGTCTCAGCAGGAACAACCTATTGATGAGACTCAGACGTATCTTGATGTTGTCGGTGGTAGAGACTGTCGTAGATGGATATTTGGGCTAGGTTCATTTGCGAACACTTGTTATTTTCAATCCTCCATATTCAATATAACAACGTCTACCAGACCAGCGTAATCCATAGAAGAGACTGAAGCTTCGGACCACAATGTAGACATTGATGGAGCAGATGGCTCCGATGAGACAGCAGATGGAGTAGATGGCTGAGCTGAGACAAGAGATTGATCAGTTGAAGGGAAGAGGTAGCAGCTCAGAGCACCCGCCATCATTAGGACATTAGGATTGTTGTAGTCATTTGCTTTCAATTATAAAGACTTATTATGTACACTGTAATGTTTTTATTATCAATTAAGAAAATTTGACCCTTATATCATCATCAACTTCTGTTTAAACAAATTAAATGTATAGACAAATAAATTTATTATGCATAGATAATTCACAACTATTGAAATTATGCATTTTCCATAAGATCGTCAAATAAAATTTAATGTCGGGAAATTTTTAAAAAAGTTTCTAACTTCTAATTATCGACAGACTACAGGCAACTGTCACAAAAATGTATGAATATTACCGACGGAATATAGAAAACCGTCGCAAAAATGTTTCAATATTACCGACGAAATATATTATACTGTCAGTAAATTTTTCGTTGTATTTACCAACCGTTCTTATTAATCTGTCGGTATATTTACCACGGTTTACCAACAATCACGGTGTCTGTCGGTATGTTTTACTGACAGAATGCAACATGAAACTTCCATCATTATAATTACCTACGGCCGTATTCATGACGTCGTTGTTCGTCGGAATAATCGGATTCCTTGGATTTAGTGACAGTTTCAACCGTCGTTAAACTCTTTGTTTCTTGTAGTGATTCATGAATTATAATTTGTACTTTGTTATGAAGCTTAATCTTTTTCTTATTGTTTGCATTAAGCCATTTCTAAAATTAGTTCATCACAATCACCGTAACTAGATACTTGTTTGACATCTAATAGTATCCTCATGAATGTATCGAAAAAAATTCTATAACTAGTGTAGAGAGGGATAGGTAAGAAGTGTTAACTTCTTTAAATTCTAAATCTATTTATAATAAAATTTAGACATTTTAGTAATTTATTAAAATAAAGTTTTAATTTTCATTTCATGACATAATATTTCGATTAGATATAGAATATGAAATTAATATTTTTTTATTTAAGTCCAATCATGTTAATTCTCTACCATTAGTAAGTAATGATATATGAAAGCTATTTTCAAATAGTCATTTTAGGTTGGCTAAGGATTTTTCGAATGAATACTAATTTAAAATAACTGAATATTCTTCTTAGTCACTCTAGGATAATAAATCATGTATTGATCATTCAACTATCTTCATATAGTTTATATTATATTCAACAACTATCTATGAAATAATTGGAGATCTTAACTCAAACAATTACTTATATATTTATTACATTGAAATTTTTATGAAGTAAGATTCTAAATAGAATTCTTATATGAGGACAATTCAATAAACTTTTTCTTTAATAATCATCTATATGTTTGTATAATATCTCTATGCTTTAGTTCATAAGCTCGGACTACTTCTTTTATAATAAAGAAAGAAAGCTAATGAGCATTAGTCTTTGCTACACGCTATTAATCTCCAATCTTAATAGAGAATTGACAATGAATAATTTAGGAATAATTCATAAATGCAATTTGAATCTTATAATTATTATCTCATTATAATTTTATTTTCAATACACATTTTTTCTCCTAATTATTTTTAAATAAATATGTTATTAAACTAAAAATAATCAATTGATCACTATTATCTTTTTAGCTTGATGGTATATTTTCTAGTCTTGTTGGTTGAAGATTTTGATTGAATTTTCCTGTAGAGTATTTATTTGGCATGATTTGCTTAGACTCATACGGAGATGGTGGATTCCATTTCATCAGTAGTTGAGACCTTGAATCAATTTGGTTTAGTCCATTGATTTACCTTAGTAAAGGGTTATACTTGGACTTTTCTGAATATCACATCCACCACAAATTACAAAGAAAAAGAAAACGGAATATAGATGTCAAACTAATATCTATTCAATTCCACGAATACTTTTTACGAAAGTAAACGGCTTTTTCCTTGTCACGAGGAACTACTTCCCAAGTGTCAATTTTTTTTCTATAAAAATTGAGAATCGTCAAACAATTGGTAAATGCCATGGAAGAAAAGCATTTTAGGTTTAACAAATGTCTTTGATTATCTTTTAACTATTTTATCTCATTGATTTTTTTTCTTTATTTTAAAGTACAAGTGATACTATCAATTGGCCTTGTAGGCAAGGTGATATATATATGTATTTTTCTATATCATTGTTAGTTATTATACTTTCCGTTTCCAATGATCCAAAAATAGTTATAAGTATAATAAAATAAAATTCCATTGGGATTCCTGTACAAGTGATCCTGAAATTTGCATAAGTAACAGAAATACGGCTTATGATATAATAATAATACATCTAGAAATTGCATGAAAACAGAGAAACTGTATGAGATACTACATTTCTACTACAAAATCATGGTTAAGATGTCTTGCTTTGGTTCCTCTGACAGTAAGTCATATGTTAATTTTTCTTCCGACTTCTTATTCTTAATGCATCCTCTTCATTTGTTTCGGCACTCAACTACTAAAACATTTATCTGTATCAGGCCAGCTCCTTCACCGATCACAAGACTTGAAGCCTTCATTTGGTCTTACCGCCAATGACTTTATGAGACTCCTTTTTGGAAGCACTTTTTCATTTTGTCCTGCATCCTTCTCCGCTTTTTTCTTTTCAAACTCTTGCTGCTTGCAGTTTTCCTTGTGTGCTTGGATAAAAATCCTCACAAAGTTGAGTAGAGTAGAGACAACTGATAATGAAGAAAAGAGTTTGAGACAATAATTGCCACATGCACAGGTTTGCACCAGAGTGATGGTGACCTTAAGTCTTAAATGGACATTGAATCTCACCTTGTTCAAATGGACAACGTGCTGGATCTTCTCCAAAATAAAGAGCTAATGCATCTGCATTTCTACCCTGAAACCATCCAGTCCATTTTTAAGCACATTTTAAACTTTAAAGCTATTGAAAACAGAAACCAGTACTTACCACAGTAGAATAAAGTGAGGCCAAAGATGCTGCTTCAGTTTCAGCACAACTCAGAAACAACTTTAGGGTCTGAACAATTTCATCAAATGAGTATAATAACAGTGTCACCTCTTGTGCATGTGAACATTATCTAATTTTAACAAAATCAGTTTTGGCACTAGTAAAACAATAAAGAAATATACCATTTTCCTTCATGATATCTTAAGCATTAAAAGACGCAAACAAAATTTAGAGATGGGCCATTAAATGTAAAACAATTGTAAAGATTTAACACAAGAAACTTAAGACCTCTGACGACCATTTTCAAAAGCATGCCTTCAAACAACAGTTAAGTGCTTCGGTGGTTTAGAATCAACTGAAACACATATCCAACTAGAATAATTAAATGATTAAAGTCAGAAATAGCCTAAATCAGAGCATGCTCGAAAAGTAGTGCACTTCCTAGGAAACATTTTTGATAAACTTCACTGACAAATATGAATAGTAGCAGTGGATAAGTAAATTCTTACTTTGTAAAATGTTGCAGACAAAGGACCATCAGTCTCCGAGGCTGTCAATTCCTGCATAAGTTTCTCGATTCCTTTATTTACGGCTTGCATTTCTTCTGCCAAATTTTTCAGTTGTATCTGCAAAAGAGACCGCATAGTTCAGGATAATTCTATATTAATTGAAGCTTCAGATAATAAGCAGAGAGGAAAAGAAAAGTACTTTTGTTGCAGCCTCCAAATTCACAAGGTCCTTCGGAAAATCCAACAATTCTGGGAACTTGTCAGCAAGTACCTGTAACCACAAGTATTTTGCTACAGACATCACTTGTAAATGTCTACAATATTTAGAATAAACTGAAGTCATAATTTGGCCCGCATATAAGGCCCTTTTTAAAAATATTTTCATCCCCATAGTTCCAAAGTTTCTGTTTTGGTCCCTTAATTTAAAAACTGGTTCTTATTTAGTAATCTTAATATTACTAATTTAGGAACCAAATCTGAGTTACTTTTCGGTTTAAGAGACAAAAAGAGAAACTTTCAATAATGGGACCAAATCAGAATACTGAGTTAAGCATAGGAACCAAATTATAGATTTTGGTCTCTAAAATCCTATTAATACCTAAGCACATATGCTTGTGGATCTCTTTTTCTTTTTGTTTTCTCTTGTGGATAAAATAAGATGTGTCCGAGAAGAAACAATCACGAAGAGGACAAGCTATCCTCATTACAGACTAAATAAACTATCTTGCACCAATGACTTGATCCAGCTTAGGCATCCTAAAATGTTATGGACCAGTACTTTCTTCTCTCTCCCTATCAATAATTTGTTATGCTCTGGTATGCTTTGTAAGAAATATAGTTGGAAGAAACATTGGTGCAGAAAATCACTACGTATATAGTTTTGAGTTAGGATGGTATTTATAGTCTTGGGGCCTAGTTGAGCACAAATAATAAAGATGAATCTGAGAGGAGTTAGCTTAGCGGATGTTGATAACAATCTAACTAAATCATGAACTCAAGAGTGATAGGAACTGAATAGTTAAAAAGAGAAATTAGAGACCAATGAATTCCAGCGACAGGGAATAAGTTCAGTCAACTGGCTACCAAACTAACTTAAACAATGAGTAAACATCAGACATACATATAGTTTTACCTTACAGAGATAATGCATAAGGGTCATCTTGCTGTCACAGGCTCGTGTATCAGTAAGTTTGAGAAGGCTATCTAACCGAAAACCAATAGCAGAACCTGAAGGGAAAGCAATACAAATGAAACACCGTTGGAATCAGCCAAGATGGAACTATGACACTTGAAAATGAGGTAATAATAGAGACACATGACTATTACCACTCACCCCTTGCAGTTCCATGGTTCAAAGCATTACCCAAGGAGAGAATGCTTTGCATGATCCTTTTCAACCTCACTGAGCTCCTGATCTGATCAAATAATCTTTATCACGTCCCATGAGAGGAAAGAACAAAAATATACTTTTTCTGAATTAATCAATAGAAATTTAAAGAAGCTTTGACTTGCCTCTTCGGAAACTGAGTTTATGACGTTCAACTTGTTTCTGAGGTCAGAAACCTAAATGAGTCCAGGGAAAATCCCAGATCAATAATAAATTCGGAAAGCATCATAAAAACTTGTTAGACTCAGTTGTCTGTCCACTGACCTGAGGATGGAACTGTAGCTTAAAGGAAAGAATTCTCAGCTTTGATTCCACACGTGGCACTTTCATGCACTCCAAGAAGAACTGTGATTTTGTATCGGCTTCTTGATCAGGATGTATTAGAGAAATGAAAAAATATATGAATATTCAATTGATCATCCTACTATGAACTCATGTATGGATGGACTTGATGCTTCCACTAGTTGTATGACAAATAATCATGAGTACCATCTTTTACATTTCTCAATTGATTTATCAAGGACACATTGCTCAATTAAGGTCAAGACAAATGAATAATCCGATTCCTTACAATTCTGCTTGGTAAAATTAAAGCTAGTGAAGCAAGTTGTAAACACAAAGGAAAGGACATTGACAAAAATTATTCACTAACCTGTTCACATTTTCCCAAGTTTTCTTTATCGCCACTATAACCCTGAAATTGTAGTATTTGTAAGCACACGGAAAGGAGAGAGACATTTTCATCATACAATTATTTACACACAAGGTAGCCTTCCTATACACATTTTTATAGAAACTTTACTTTTACTTGAGACTGAAAATGTTGTCTTCTTGGGATATTAATAATTGCTGGTGACAGAGTAAAGCTATGGTCATATAGAGAATGCGGCAAGCGCAGAATATATACTTGAATACCTTGAGCAATTCCATCTCTTCCTTTGTTGGACAGAACTTAATAAGGTTATCAACCTGATCACCATCCAATGCTGAATCATCCAAGGCAAGGACAAAACTCTGTCAAAGTTTGAAAGCAAGTAAAATGTAAGAGTATCGCCCAAAAACTTCTGAATGGGTTAAAACAAGAATAAATGGTTACCACATTAAACTACTCAATACACAACTAAAGTGGAGAAGGGGAAACTTGCTTCTCAAATGATTGTTACTTCTTACTTGGACATAGCGTACGAATACGATGGGAAAACATTAAAGAAAATTCAATAAATACTAAGTCAGCACTGACTAAATAGCATACTCACTATGGTGACCTCTCCGTTAGACGTTAGAATTGGTGTAATGAATTGAAGTTAGATATGTTCATCGAGTGGATCACATATAACATGACATCTAAAGCATAACAAAATTTTCCAGGAAGTAAATAGGATTGAAACCATTAGGTGGACTAATGACAAACTTTAAAAGATATTTATAAACTATTAACATCAATTGCCACCGACAGTTAGTTCATTAACTATCATGCTTTGCATCCACTCATGTTTGGTTTCTTATATTGGAGTCCTTAAACATTAGGTACTTCATAATTTAACCACAAAACCAAATCAAAAAAATTGAACTTATAAGCATTACTATAATATTTATACCCATGTTGATAGTCTCATAGAACATGGTGAAAACAAGAACTTCATCCAAAATCCACAACAGACCAGTAGTTATGTAAGATAACAGCATGGGATTCAGCTTACCATCAGGTCAGACAGAGGAATTTTAACCTTTGAAAGCATGATCTCACAGTTATATGCCCGTCTAAGATCTATCTGCAGTACCAGTAACTTGTGAGATAGCCATACGCTGATAATCAGTCATTGTTTTGGCTACAGGATGACAAAAGTAGGAATGTGAGAAAAAGACAAGATATAATTGTACAAAGTAAAAGAATTCCATCAACCTATCAACTTCTTTATCCATGTAAAGTTAAGCATAATTGCATGTTTAATTTGCACATAGTCCTCTGTCTCTTCAGTTTCAAAAGGCATTGAAAAGCAATCCAAGTCTGATTTGCTTCGTTGCATTCAAAGGAGACAATAAAACTCAAAACAGGAATCAAAAGTGAAAAATGAGAAGGAAATTAATTCAAGCAAGCATGTCCTGCGAAAGGTGCTACTCTTATGATTATGGGAAAACTTATGATGCTTATTCATAGGATCATCGGATGGTAATACATAAAGTGATCATCGGATAGTAATAAAATGTGGGCTAGCATCACTAAGGAAAAGGCAGAAGATGATCAAATCACATAATGATAAACCATGTATTGGTAAGACATACAATGAGCAAAATGCAGCATGGCTAAATCTTAGGCTGATAAAAGATATAACTGTAGCGGGATTAATAGGGACGAGGCAAGCCTAAGGAAATTCTAACCTAACCGATTAAAAAAAAAATCGGAGTTTTTGCAATAATAGAATCAGCAATCAATGGCACTTAATTAAAGACACACTATTACCAGCTGGACTTTATCAGATTTAGGTCCTGGCATGCACCGCTTCGGCTTGCCATTAGTGTTCCTATTATCAGAATTTGCATTAGACGCTGAGAAAAGACTCTCAAGTTCTGAAATGTCGAATTCAGGAGTCCTGTCAAATCGAATGGATTAATACTAAATTCAGAACAAATATATGCTGATAAATTCAACAACAGAGACAACAGGCATGCATACCCAGAAGCTTCATCAGGTTTCTGTGCCTCAGCCCATAGACTTCCTTGCAGGGCCCTAGTTATTTTTAGCCAATGATACGGCTTCAAGTTGGCCTTTCTTTGTTGCACCTGATTTCTTAAACTTGAACGTACGCCCCTTCCCTTAGCACCAAATGACGCACCAGAAGGTAGAGCAGGAACTGCAGGCACGTTGTGACTACCAACTCCAAAATGAGAAAACGGCCTTGCATCACCAGCTTTTGGTAACCCCTTGGGAAAAGGAAAAGGAGGTGGTGGCACCGGAGGAATTTTGGAACACAGAGCAGAGGCACTAGATGAAGAATCCTTTTGAGAAGAACAAGAAGATTGAGGTAGTTGTGGCAATGAAGTTGCAGTAGTCAGGACACACCCAGTCATTTGGGGAGGAGGAGGTGATGCTATGTGAGGTGCAGATGTTACTACATAGTTTGAAGCAGGCAGCTGTGGAGATATGGTAGCTGATAAGTCAACTGGAGGAGAAGGGGTAGTTGTACATAGTTTACTAACAGACAAAGATGGAGATGTTCTTGGAAAAAACTGAGTTGTAAGGGGTGGAGGGGACGTAAGAGGAGATGAGGATGATGTTTTGACTGATAATGATGCCCTAGAGAAAGAAATGGGTAAAGGAGGGGGCGGAGGAGGAGGGATTGAAGACGGACACTTGTAAGTAGAAGCAGATGGTTCAAAATGAGAGGGAATTGAAGGAGGGGGAGTGGGAACTTGCACGGATTGGACTCTATCTGCCAATAGCATAGGATAGTGCTTGGATGAGGGATCTGCAGCTTCTGAAGGTGCCTGATGAAGAGGAAGAGGATGTGAATGCACTGTTCCTGCAGTTGTGAGAGCCACAACAGATGATTCCACTGGGGCAGGAGGTGAAGGAGGTAATGTTTGTCGCATCAGACTAGATACGTGACTGAGTTTCACTGCTTTTGGTGCATTAGTGACAGGAGACGGGATTGTTGATGAAGGTAGAGATAATGTCACTGGACTCAAAGCTTCATCGGCACTATATGAAGCATGATCATGCAAAAGAGCGGTAATACCAATCGCTCCTGCTGTTTTATGGTACCTTGATGTAGGCAGCAGTGATCCTTGCAAGGAACTGCAATGTGAAACTGGAGATGTTAAAGAAGTTGGAGGGGCTCTCTGAGATATGATCTTAGATGCAAAAGGTCGTTGGAGACCAATCTGAGAATCCTGCAGGCGGGCCTTCCATTGAGTAGAACTGGCATCAAGTGACGGTAAATTGATGGTTTGACGAACAACCATTGCTTCATGAGGTTCAACCTTTTCTCTCGTCAGTTTTTCATCAGAAGACATACTTGTGGGCATAGATAGGGGAGAATTTGGTGTCATAATTTTCTCCCTATTTACGTTCATATTTGAAAATGGTTTAAAGATCATTGGAGGAAGAACCTTTTGTTCCAGGCATTCGACCTTCTCTCTACTTGAATTGTTATCTAACAATGCCTTAGAATAGGACATGCATTGTTCATCCAGGATAATGGATGTGGAACCGAACTCAACGCTCACGTCCTTTGGATTTGGTTCAGTTTGAACTTTCTCAACAGTTGAGTCCACCAGCACATTGCTAATATCTACTTTATGATGTGAATCATCATCCAAGTGTTCTTGAGGTGCAGTGATATATTGAAGCATGGTAGGTGCTGCATCATTTTTTGCAGTTGTATCTAACGACTCCATACAGCTTTGAACTTTAGTAAAATCTCCCACAGTAAGGCAATATTGCTTCTCCAAAGAAAGCATGTTGAATGACGCAATGGAAGTAGCAGAATCCACCTCTGAAAAGAGAATCTTCATCCATACACAAGAATGAATTACCATGAAATTGTCATTCAACTATAAATATTCTAGTATTGCAAAGATAAATTGGTACCTCTGCTCTGAATTCTTTGGGAAATTGATCCTTGAACTTCCATAAAGTGTCAATTTCATTGCAAGTAAGTATCAAGATATTTGATCTTATAAAAGCTGTATTAAACATGACCCGAAACATCATCAGTTCTGTTTCCTGTTCACCATATAAACTGATACACTCGAAAACCACATCACCTTGAACATGAAGACCAATGTCTATTTTAACTAATTCCTCATTTTCCTGCAGAAGATATGAAGAGACTAAGTTGAACACAAATTTACAATTTTTGACAATAGGCATAAATGTAGTTCCTTGACTACCAAATAAGATACAGGAGCCTGATTTCAAGAAGCAAAATTTCAAATTAAGTTATATTATTGTCTAAAATTAGTTTATGCTTGCAGCTAAGACGCCTACAATTGCAATAAGAACATATGAAAAGATGATACTCTTGTACCTTACAAAAGGATTAACCAATGTCTCCTGAGCTTATGTCTCGATAATATTGCCTACTATCCAAACCGTAATCACAGGTAACAGGCATAGTCAACATATAGAATAGATTTTTTTTTTGCCTCAATTTAGAAGCCTCTAACATTTGGACAAAGTGATTCAACATCATTGTGATCCATACATGCCAAGCTTGCCTATGGTTGCAGCAAATTAATAGGGATCAAATTTATATAATGCAACAGGTTTCAACTCTCATGATATGTAAACAACTCGGATCTTATGCCTATTGAATTTCCTCAAATTTGACACCAGTGGAAGACTCTTTCCATGCAATCCTTAAACTTACAGCTCAGAAATGGCATCAACAACAGTGAAACAATCTGTTGGCAGCATTCTAATTGGAAAATACAACCTCCATTACTTATGGGGCCTACTAAGATCTGAGGAAGAATATCTCAGTCATGTACTAACAACAAAAATGCTTTCATTAGAAAGTTCATTAAATTGACTAAGCAATAGCACAAATTCAAATAACTTGATACCTGCATGTAATTACGAAGAAGTTTTCTCCTTTTCGGTGTTTCATAAAGGACCTTGGGAGTCCGATCAGCAGCTATAGAAGGGTCTGGTCCATATATCTTGAATATTGGACAGCAAGGCCCCTTTCCATCCAGAGTAGGAATAACTCTAAGAATAACACAGTCCAACCTAAGTGCCCTATCAAGGGGTGGCCATCTTAAGTCCAAATTCTTTCTTGATATATACTGTAGATATCTCAACTGTGAAGGCAATGGATTAAGGGGTGATATTATCTGCAAAAGCTCTCGAGGTGCTTGCTTGTAGATCATGTCCAGAGTTTTCTGTTCACTAGCAGATTGGTTACTATATATCAACAGTGCACTAAGCATGAAAGCCATAAGTGGCCACCCACCTTGTTCACAATGCATCAAGAGAGCATTTTGTTGCCCCAGCAACAACCAGCTCTCACTCGACCTCAGAAAGTGATGGATTATCTCCAATGTGAGCAATGGACAACGTTCATACTGACGAGGATAGTCCATTACAATTATATCATAGTTGGACAATACGCTAGCTACCTGGCTTGGATTCTCTTCATCACGGAAATTAAACACCATGAATGAAACTTCAGGGAAGTTGTTTCGAAGCTGAACTATTGTATCTGCTATTTGACCTTTGTATTTATCATCTCCCAAAATGTCCATAGTAATGCAGCAAGTAAAGACTGCAGCAAAGCATCAACATTATTCCTAAAAGTGAGTCACACAGAAAATTCTGACCAGACAAAGTATGGAAGAAATAGATATTATTGTTCACAAGAAGGTAGAATAAAATCAAGTTCTCTAAACAAAACAACATGGTTTATCACGCTAGAAAAGTATGATCTTGACTACTTAGCAAAGATATCCAGTTTCTGTATACATGAGCGTCAAACCAATAATATGCAGAAACTACCTAGTTAATGTAATCCAAGGACACGTGCTGTTGCTCGAGTTTGCAAGTGTGATGGTCTAGGCAATACAGTCCCACGGGTTAAACATCATTAGTATGGTTGACAATTTTTGGCACCAGCAGTCACAGTAGACTCCTGTTTCCCGCCTAAAAGTATCTCGACGAAAAGAAGAAACATGAAAATGAAAAAGAAAAGAAGTCCATCTTTACCAATGTTCTGTTCCTGTAAGGCACTCCGAATGTCCTAACACTTCGGCCGGGGTTATTATTCTGTGTCTTCTGAACTAATCATTCTTGAGATTTTTTTTACCGAGATTTATGTATTTGTTTATTTCATATTTTCAATGGCTTTCTTTGACAAACATTTTGTGCGCGAAATAAAGTACATCCTGGTACTCCACGCACCCATTACTGGCATTGAAATAAGCTAGTGAAGTTAAAGAGGTAAAAACAGCAAAGAAAGAAAGGCATATTCTGACGGATGCATTCAAAGCACAAACACACACCCTAAACGAATAGATAAGCAGAAAGCGTACTAAGTTAAGCAACAATGTTTCCTCAAAGCATACCATAAACTCTTTCAGAGATCTCTAGGAGCCCATCAGGAGGCTTCCGACAGAAGAACTTTCTAAACAAAGCCATTAGCTCCCACACTCAAGCAGTCACCAAGGCAACCTTGTCAGTGCACCAATTGAAGCCACATTGCGACTGAAAATGCAACTGTCTGTCTCACTCTCACATCAGCACATATAGAGGTTTTTGAGAGAAATCTCAATGATGGTCATGGGAGATTGTATAGTCAGAAAGCAGAGGAAAGCATGGATCTTGCTGGGACTTTACGATACCCTTTTGTGGCGTTGTTATTGTCTTCAGAGTCACACTTTGTTGCCTTAGTCTCATCAGAAAAGACTTTGCTTTCAATCAAGAGACTCTGACGGTTGAGAGGTTAGGAATATTCCTGTAGTTTTTTGATAGAGAGAGACAGAGACAATGGCAGAGATTTGGTAGAGTTAGTTAGTAAGAGAATGTAAGAAAGATCCAAGAATACTGTACTAGGTTTGTCTGTCCCTCTTGACTCTCTGAGGTGTTTGTTTTTAGTTTGTTGTCCGTAAATTGTGTTCAGTCAGGTGTAATTAATGTTCTCTTTCCGTTGTCCCGAAAGAAGGTTTAGAGTCCGCATCTTTATGCTTTTGCTTGGCCGCTAGTACTGCCACTAGTGCATGTGTTTGCATTACCAAATACAGGAATTAATTCAACTGATGAAAATATTTCTTCACATAATAATGGAATATGTTTGTTGAGTATAACCTTGAAAGTGTACTTTGTTTTTAAAAGGTGATCAATCTTAAGAAGGAAGATTAAACGACGGTAACGGCATGTGACGTGAGAATAGATGGAGATGTGGGTGGGACATGGATTGGGAGGGAGCACAAAATATAGGTGCGTATCGACAAAGGCCAGAAATCGCCCTCGCTTGGCCCACCCCATGAACATGTCCCTTCTCTTGACACGATAAAATTATTTTGATCCAACCCTTACCAAGAACAAAATTCTCTGTGCTGTTTTATAGTGTTTTATTGTATCTAATGAATCTCAACCGTTTATTTATACGGGTTTTGTGTAAGTTTCACATAAATAAACATAGAGTTCGCATAAATAAATGACTAAAATTCATTGAACATAATAAGACACCATAAAAACTGGACAGAAAATCTAGACTCTCCTTTCCAATCCATGCATTGCAGGGTGCCAGACCTTTCTTTCTTTCTTTCTTTCTTTAGGTGATAGTTTATACCAAAAAACAAAAATAAAGAGTATTTATAAACTCCCTTCACCCTTCACTTAGAGGAGTTTTGACTGATATTAGGAATACTGTATCAAAATTTGTATTGATTTTGAGATTGATATAAAATACTATACTAATCGATAAATACTAAATATTATTTAAAATAAATTTTAATCTTTTAATTTATAAAATTTGTTATGTTAACTCTATATTTTTTCAGTAATTAATATCAAATAATTTTTATTTATTTAATAACAAAATTATATTATAAAACTACAATAATTTTATATGATATTAAAATAAATTAAACTTACAT
>JANITX010000009.1:22071094-22085651 GCA_027564395.1 Erythroxylum ulei | reverse complement strand
TCGATTTGACTTTGTATTTCGATTCGCTTTCGCTTCTTTCGCTTTCGTCCGCTTCGTTTCGGTTTTCGATTTCGTTCTGATCCGATTTGACATTCGTTTCGTTTCCGTAATTTGTTCTCCGATTTTCGATCCGTTCTGTTGATTTTGTATTTCACTTTTCGTTTTCCGTTCTTATCCGGTTGGGATCCGGTTCTGAGATTGGGTCCCAATAGTAATCAACCAAATAAAAGAGAAATTTTTCTAAAGAAAAAACAATCAAATGTTCTTTTTTAGTGGTGGAGTAGTTGCGTTGAGCATCATCTAGAGTTCTGGAAGCATAATAAATGGCATGTGATGTCATACCAATTCTTTGTCCTAGCACAGTACCAACAACATAATCACTTGAGTTACACATTATCTCAAAGAGAACATTCTAGTTGGGTGGTTGCATAGCTAGTGCAGTAGTTAGTAATGTTTTCAATTGATAAAAAGCTTTCTTACATATTGCATTAAACTCAAAAGCTATGTCCTTTTGCAACAACTTGCATAGAGATAAGGCGATTTTTGAGAAATCCTTTATAAATATCCTGTAAAACCCTACAAGTCCAAGAAGAGAACGAACTTCCCACACGTTAGTGGAGCAAGGTAAGGATTGGATAATATCAAATTTAGCTTTATCAACCTCAATTCCCTTCGAGGAGACAGCATGACCCCAAAACTATTCCTTATTCCACTATAAAATGACATTTTTCAGAATTTAAAACAAGGTTAGTTTCAATGCATCTCTTAAGGACTAGTGTAAGGTTATGCAAACAGTTATCAAAGGAATTTCCATGAACGGTAAAATCATCTGTAAAAACTTCAATGATGTTTTCAATATAATCTAAAAATATGCTAATCATACACCTTTGAAATTGGTTAGGGCATTGTAAAGTCCAAAGGGCATGCGCCAATATGTAAATGTTCCGAATGGGCATGTAAAAGTAGTATTTTCTTGATCTTCCGGTGCAATTGCAGTTTAAAAATAACCATTTTGCTTATAAGTAGGGATCAATTCATTATCTTGATTTTTCACAACAGTTATTCCGGTCTTTTTAGGCACTACCTGCACGGGGCTAACTCAATCATTATCAGAAATAGGGTAAATAATTCCAACCCCAAGCAATTAAATTATTTCTTTTTTAACCACATCCAACATAGGTGGATTTAATCTCCTTCGGGTTTTTTTAGAAGGTTTTTCTCCTTCTTCTAATAAAATTCTATGCATTCATGTAGACAGGCTAATTGCCTTAATGTCAGCAATTATCCATCCAACAATCGTCTTATGTTCCTTAAGAACCTGCACCAATTTGTATTCTTGTTATTCGATAAATATGCTTGAGATGATGACTGGAAACATTCCTCCTTCTCCAAGGAACACAAATTTCAAATGCTTAGGAAAGGGTTTTAATTCGGGAATTGGTGCCTATTTCAAAAAAGGTAAAAGTCTTTAATTAGAAATAGGTAAATCAATATAGGAAATGTTATCTTGCATTTGTTCCTCATAATTTTCATTGAGAGCTAAAATGTTCTCTTGTAGCCTATTAGTAAATGAAAATTCTTCAAAATCCTCTTCATTAACATCTTCACTAATGGCTACTTCCAAAGCATCTTTTCCATTAAGATCAAAAACCCCTTGTGCTAAAGAATCAATTACATCAATGGTATAAATAGAATCATCTTCATTAGGAAATTTCATGGCATCATGAATATTAATTTCAACAACCTCACCATCAAATTCCATAAAGAGGGTACCATCATGCACATCAATTTTAGTTTTGAACGTCTTTAAAAATGGTCTTCCTAACAAAATAAGAGCACTTTGATTATTGTTTTCCATATCAAGAACATAAAAATCAACAAGAAAAACTAAATTATTAACTTACACAAGAATATCCTCAACTACATCTTTAAGATAGGCATTAGATTTATCGACCAATTGAATTACAACACCAGTTTTGTATAAAGAACCAAGTTTCAAAGAAGCATAAATAGAACATGGCATAACATTAATTGAAGCACCTAGGTTTAACATAGCCTTTTCAAATATAATACCACCATTTGTAGAAGGGATAGTGAAAGAACCTGGGTCTTTGCATTAAGTAGGAAGCTTTCTTTGAATCATAGCAGAACCGTTCTCCCCTATTCCAATCTTTTCAACTCCCTTAAGCTTTTGTCTCCTCTTATGTGTGCATAATTATTTGAGAAATTTAAGATAACGAGGTATTTGTTTAATAGCATCAAGTAAAGGAATATTTACTTCAAAAATACGAAAGTATTAAGGAATTATTTTTCTTCCTCCTCTTTCGTAGATTTATTCAAACGTCCTGGAAAAGATACAACATATTTATAATCAGAAAATGGAGGAAACTTACGTTTTTTTGGTTAGTCATGTTTTTTGGGAATGTTCTCATCATTCTTGTGGGGAAAGTTGCTGGGTAAGATAATTTCGTTATCCTTTTCTTGCATTGAAGCTATTAGAGGGGTCTTTATTGGTGCTTTTAGCTCTTTTCCACTTCATAAAACAATTGCATTTGCATTCTCTTTTTTGGATTAACAATTGTTTGAGATGGTAACTTTACAAAAACCCTTGATTTGAAATTACTCACTGTGGTGGCTAATTAGCCAACTTGATTTGCCAAGTCTTGGATACTAGTCCTTATCTCTTGTTAAAATTGTCTTGTTTGTTAGCCAACTTGATTTGCCAAGTCTTGGATACTATTCCTTGTCTCTTGTTAAAATTGCCTTGTCTGTTATTACAATTGCAAAGTGTTAAAAGCTAAAGATTTGAAAATATCATCTAAAGACATATTAGAACAAGAATTGGAAATAGAGGGTTGAGATGGTTGTTATTGTTTTGGAAACATATGGCTACTTATATTGTTGAAAATTTGGACATGGTTTATTCACTTATGGGCTTCCATAACTAAGATTAAGATGATGCCTTCATCCTAGATTATACGTATTCGAATAGGGATCATAACTCCTTTGTGGTTATCCTGAAAATCCACTCGTTGCATTAACGTGTTCAATAGATTCCTCTTGAAGCATGGGACACTTATCAGTTGGGTGCCCAACTACCGAACAAATTTCGCAAGCCTTCACTAACTTCATATTACGTACAGCAAGTTGATGAACAAGAGAGGTTAGTCCAACAATATTTTGGTGTAAATCAGAAACATTCACCTCGTTAACATGTTTAGAAGATGAGTTTAATCTTGTTCCAAACTGTTATAAATAGCTGCCATGTTCTCAATTAAAAAATTAACTGCTCAGGTGTCTTATTCGCCAAGACACCTCCACTGGCTGCATCAATTAGGGTCTTATCTATAGCTAAAAGTCCATCATAAAAATATTGTATAAGTAATTGCTCGCTAATTTGATGGTTAGGGCAACTTACACATAGTCTCTTAAAACGTTCCCAGTATTCATACAATGACTTTCCTTGTTTTTGCTTTATTCCACAAATCTCTTTTTTAATGTTAAGGCTCTTTAATGGTGGAAAGTACTTCTCTAAGAATGTTTTCTTCGTGTCATTCCATGTGGTAATACTCACAAGAGGTAAGTAATAGAGCCAATCATTAGCTACATCTTTTAATGACAATGGAAAGGCTCTTAGGTTGATTTGCTCATCTGTTACCCCCGAGGGTTTCATAGTTGTGCATATTAAATAGAATTCCTTCAAATGTTTGTTTGCATCTTCACTTGGCAAACCATGAAAAGTAGGTAAAAGATGTATTAGTCAAGACTTCAACTCGAATGAAACATCATTATTTATTGCAAGAAAAGAGATGCATAAGGGTTGTTGATCCAAATTTTGAGCAGCAAACTGCTTCAAAGTTTGATTCATGTATCCTTGTTCTTCTGAATTTGAATCACTTGCAAATAACAAATCAAGTCCAATAAGATCGATCTCGTGTCTCCTTCTAGCTGCTTTCCTTAATTTCTTTTTGATTTTCTCAATCTCCGAATCGAACTGTAAACCAAAATTCGAAGAACAAGAATTATGCATAAACTAAGTGGCAAAACAAAATTAAGAAAAGCAAAACACAAAAAATTTAAATTTAAATTTAAAAATTGCGTCAAAAATTAAAAACTATCAAAAACTCCCATAAACTAATCGAATTTAGCCTAAAACCACTAGGGTTCATGGTCCAAAAGATTAACTAGTTTTGTTCAGAATGTCTGTTACCTGCAGAAAAGGTATTTTCGAGCCAGAAGCAGATTAAATTATGCAAGATAGAAAAAAAGAAAAAAAAATGACGATAGTCAAAATTATGATTTTTATTTTTATTTTGTCTAATTAAAAAATATAGAAATGATTTCTTTCAGTAGTAGGTCATAGCAAAAACACACAAAATCAATTAAAACCTTTCCCTCATAACGATGCCAAAATTTGATGAGCTTTTCGAGGGCTATCAAAGATAAACCTTACTCCTAGAAATTATACTTGTACTAGTGGGAATAAAGGTCGACCCAAATAGAAAGGCAACTAAAAGTGTATATAAATTAGTACTAAGATTGATGGGGGGTTTTGTCGCAAATAAATAAAATGCTAATAAAGCTAATAAGATTAAGCTTAAAGACAATCAATAATATCTAGCTTGGCTAAAGGAGATATCTACCATTGGAAATATCGACTAATCCTTGATATAATGATAATTAATTCCACATTTTCTGTGGGCATGGATAACAGGTGCTCAAACTGTGGATACCCGAAAGTATCAAACTGTGGATACCCGAAAGTATCAAACTATGGATACCCGAAACTTTCAAACTGTGGATACCCAAAGGTATCAAACTTTGGACACCGGTGGTGTCAAACTATAGCAGTTGCACTGTAACCCTAAAGGCATGCCTATCTATCCGCAACCAAGACAATAAAGCAGACACTATAACATTTCATTTAACCATTTGCCAATTTCATAATTCATATATTGACAAGTCATGTTATATACATTTAAAGTCATAAAATCTATATTTGCATTCATACATGTAATTCATGGCTTACCACCATTAGAAGGGTATCAAAATCACACTTTTATAATCATACTATACATATAAGAGTAATGAATATGCATACAAATCATGCATGTACATGTAAATTTTCTTTGGAATACATTATGCTCAATCATGTATTCCAATGTTCAGTCTCCTAATTCATATGTGGAAGTCATATTTTATTTATTTCTATGTGTATGAAAATTTTCATACATAAAATTTCAGATAAGATGCAGTAGAAATTGGAAACAAAAACAATGCCACCATCGTGACAAAGACTCTCTCCATTCGTACCACTACTTGTTCCTTAATATTCATACACAAAATGTCAGAACTGGGTTTCTAGGTTCTATACATTTCTCCCTCTGTGTCTTCTCTTTCTATAGCACTAACAATATGGCCATTTGGACACCTAACTTATAAGATATCACAAGCTACTCCAAAATAGTGGTAGCATCAGGTCACCATTTTTTATCTTAATTTTTAGGCTCATAAAGCCAGAATTAAGTCAGAGTACTTTCGATAGATGTTTAGATCTATGTATTAGTTTCATATGCAATGAAAATCACACATTTTGGAGGTTTGTAGGCTGAGTTATGAATCAAATAATGTGATTGGTTCAACGAACCCTAGATAGAATTCCACTATATGATAGTGTCTTGTCATATTCAACCAATTCTATAGAAGATAACACCAAAATAACACCAAAGCATCATCCAAGTAACTATTAAACATCTAAATGAATCATTGTGCACATTCAAATATGCATAAATACAAAAATTAACTAAGTGAAGTCCCAAACCTTAAAATTGGCAGAGTCGTTCTTCTAATGCTTTTCCTTCCCTTCCTCTTTGGCTTTGCTTGAATCACCAAGTGAAAAATGATGGGATGAAGAAGCTGAAATGAAGAGGAGAAAAATATAAAATTAAGCCATCAAAGTTTTGTCCATCTCCCATCTGCATATGCCTTTTCATGAATTTTTTAGTCCTAGACACACGTTTCAATCCCATCGGACCACATGTTACAATCTTATTAGACCACGTGTTACAATCTCATTGGACCACGTGTTACAATTTTATTAGACCATGTGTTACAATTTTATTGGACCATGTGTTACAATTCTATTAGACTATGTGTTAAAATTCTATTGGACAAACATGCTTTAATCTTATTGGTCCATAAGTTAACTTTAGGAAAATAACATATTGGTCCTTCTTCTTCCTTTAATTCCCATATTGGCCTATAATTTTATCAATTTATTTCATTTTCCTATGTCTTAAGTTTCTAATGGCATAAATTTCATGCAATTTGGTTAATTATATCAGGAGTTATACCCTAAACATTACAGGTTATTCGAAAATAAGGACAATAGCTAGAACTCAAATTCAAAATAGAATTCAAAACTCTCAGAGGTAGAATCAGGTTTTAGTTCCTTCATAAAAGTTTTAGACTTCTGTCTCTCGTTTAATCTACTACTAGAATTATCTAATTTTGAGGTCTATAGTCCAAGATAGGGCTAAATTACAAAAGTTTATTTAGAGGAACCTATTCATTCAACGAGGTACGCATCCTAAATCAACTAACTTTGGTCTTATCATAGACGAGTAATATAAAAATACATCCAATTTAACCAAAAAAATCCCATTTACTTATGGAATATTTCTTTTTATCAATTCCCCTCACATCACATTCATAAATCCAAGAAAACATATCAAAAATTTCCATATATATTTCACGTCTAAGTATATATGTCCAAGCATAAGTGAACAAATTATCTATTTACCCTTGTCTTTTACATTAAGTACCATTATTATCTTAATATACCCTAGACATGTTATAATACTTCCAGGGTATATGTTGGGGTATTACATTTTCTCTCCCCATTAAAAAGAATTTCGTCCTCAAAATTTATACTTGTATCTCTATGGTGACACACTAGGTCAGATAAAACCCTTATCTAAAAACTCTTGTAACTGAATCTTCAACTCTTTTAACTCTATAGGAGCAATTTTATAAGGTTCCCTTGAATTAGGAGCAGTACCAAACAAAATCTCAATAAATAGTTCTACCTCCCTTTTGGGTGGCAAACTCGGTAACTCTTTTGGGAACATATCAGGAAACTCATTTACTGCCGGTATGTCTCGTAAGTTCACCTTCTCCCTTTTTGAATCAAGTACTAAAACCAAATATTCCTCACAAACATTTTTAAGCAATCGTCTTGCTAGGATAGCTGATATTACATTAGTCAAATGATTAGACATAATACTATACACCATTATTTCTAACCATCAGATTTTTTTAGCACAACTGTTTTCAACCGAAAATTAACTATAGCTTGGTGTTTGGATAACCAATCCATACCCAAGTTCAAGTCAAATTCATGGAGGGGTAATTCTATCATATCAACGGCAAATTGTTTCCTATGGATCATAATAGGGCAATCTTTATGGACTTTATTCACATATACAATATAGCCCAATGGACTAATCACACGCATATCATAGGCTAGTCGATCTACTAATAACATTCTATCATACACTCTTTAGAGGCTTTGGAGGACTCGAAACTAATTAGTCTCTCTCCCTACCACACTATCAGCTAGCTCCCCATCAGCTTCACAAGGTCTTTCTATCTCTACTATTTATAAGAAAACATGGACATCTATATTAGGCCAACACTAAAACCAAACCATACCACACATTACTAAACTCTTATTGGTCAAAACCGCCTAAACCATGCTCTGATGACACAAAATATAACACCTCCTATACGGAACCTACAACCATCCACACATATAGCAACCAAATTCATGTACACTTATCCAAGGTATACAATTCTATTCAATACTATACATATACATATTACAAAACTTCCCAATTCTTAACATTATCATTTAACAGTAGTAATACATCTTTACATTTGCATAGTAATCCAAAAGAAAACATACAATTTCCTTTTTTTACATATGCAATCATCTGTAACTAAAAAACATTCGAAAAGTACTTTTCTTTTATCTGTTGGCCTTGGTCCCTGCAGATCTTCCCTGTACCTCACTCCTGTGACTTAGACCTACATATATTAACACTCGTGCTAAACTTGAAAGCTTAGTGGGGAAAATACTTAGTTTGGATGACTACTCACAGCATTCATTTACCAAGCACACACATTAAGAAATATCACAACTTATATACCATAAATTCACATTCAAGAACCAAACATTGATACTCAATGCTCATGTAAATAAATTATCAATACAATTGCACATCATCACGATTCATTATTACAACCAATACCAATGCTCATTCATCAATACCAATTAATCATGTTGTTATGCTGTGTTTCTTATTTATTACTGTTAAATTTTCTTTCTATGTTAAGCCTGCACATTTTCTGTGGGTGTGGATAACAGGTGTTGTGGATATCCAAAGATATTAAACTATGGATACTTGAAAATATCAAACTGTAGATACTCGAAAGTATCAAACTGTGGATAGCTAAAGGTATCAAACTGTGGACACTGGTGGTGTCAAACTGCAGCAACTGCACTGTAACCTTATAGACAAGCTTATCTATCCAAAACCAAGATAATAAAGCAGGCATTATAACATTTCCTTTAACCATTTTCCAATTTCACAATTCATATATTGACAAGTCATATGATATATATTTCAAGTCATAAAATCTATATTTGCATTCATACATGTAATTCATGGCTTACCACCATTAGAAGGATATTAAAATAACACTTATATAATCATACTATACACATAAGAGTAATGAATATGCATACAAATCATTTATGTACATGTAAATTTTCTTTGGAATACATTATACTTAATCTTATATTCCAATGTTCAGTCTCCCAATTCATATGTGGAAGTCCTATTTCATTTATTTCTAGGTGTATGAAAATTTTCATACACATTCATAAAGGTTCGGATAAGATGCGGTAGAAATCAGAAACAAAAACAATGTCACAGTCGTGACAGAGATTCTCTCCATTCATACCACTACTTGTTCCTTAATATTCATATACAAAACGTCAGAACTGGGTTTCTAGGTCTTCTATACATTTCTCCCTTTATGTCTCTTGTTTCTATAGAATTAACAATCAGGACATTTGGACTCCTAACTCCCGAATATCACAAACTGCTCCAAAACAGGGGTAACATCAGGTCGCCATTTTTGATCTCAATTTTCAACGCCATAAAGCCAAAATTAAGCCGTAGTACATGTTTAGCTCTATTTATTAGGTTTCATTTGCAACTAAAATCACACAGTTTTGAGTTTTTTAGGTTTTTTTATGACTCAAACAATGTGATTGGTTCAATAAACCTTAGACAGAATTCCATGACATTATAGTCTCTTGTCATATTCAACCAATTCTATGCAAGATAACACCAAAATAACACCAAAGTATCATCCAATAAACCATTACACATCCAAATGAATCTTTGTACACATTCAAATATACACAAATACATAAATTAACTAAGTGAAGTCCCAAACCTTAAAATTAGCAAAGTTGTTCTTCTAATGTTTTTCCTTCCCTTCCTCTTTAGCTTTGCTTGAATCACCAAGTGAAAAATGATAGGATGAAGAAGGTGAAATGGAGAGGAGAAAAATCTAAAGTTAAGCCATCAAAGTTTCGTCCATCTCCCCTCTCTATATGCCTTTTTATGAATTTTCTAGTCCTGGACACATGATTCAATACCATTGAACCACGTGTTACAATCCTATTGGACCACGTGTTACAATCCTATTGGACCACGTGTTACAATCTCATTAGACCACGTGTTACAATTCTATTGGACTATATGTTAATATTCTATTGGACCATATATTAAAATTCTATTGGACCATGTGTTACAATTCCATTGGACCATATGTTACAATTCTAATGGACAAACATGCTTTAATCTTATTAGTCCATGAGTTGACTTTCGAAAAATTACATATTAGTCCTTCTTCTTCCTTTAATTCCCATATTGGCCTATAATCTTATCAATTTATTTCATTCTCCTATGTCATAAATTTTTAATGACATAAATTTCATGCAATTTGGTTAATTATATCAAGAGTTATACCCCAAACACTACAGGTTGTTCGAAAACAAGGATAGTAGCTAGAACTCAACTTCAAAATAGAATTCAAAACTCTTAGAGGTAGAATCAGATTTCAGTTCCTTCATGAAAGTTTTAGACCTATTTCTTTAGTTTAATCTACAACTGAAATTATCTAATGTTGAGGTCTACAGACCAAGATATGGCCAAATTACAAAAGTTTGTTTAGTGAAACCTAATCCATTCAGCGAGGTACACATCCCAAATTAACTAACTTTGGTCTTATCATACAAGAGTAACACAAAAGTACATCCATTTTAACCAAAAACACCCCCATTTACTTATGGAATACTTATTTTATCAATTCCCTCGCATCACATTCATAAATCCAAGCAAACATATAAAAAATTTCTATATATATTTCACGTCTAAGTATGTATGTCCATGCAGAAGCGAACAAATTATCCATTTACATTTGTCTTTTACATTAAGTACCATTATGTCTCTTACTATACTTAGATAAACTTAATTCATTATGGTCACTTCTTAATACAACATGACATACTATAATACTTCCGTGGTATATGTTGGGGCGTTACATTAGAACTCTCTCATAAGGTCATTTTACATATTGGTTCTTTGAAAAACCAAAACTAAAGGCATAGATGAATGACATAAAAGCTTCATAATTACTTCATCTGAAATTAATTTACAAGTGAATAGCTTTTTCATTAGCAAAGGATTCAATAACTTTAACCCTATGTGGATCAAAAACAACAACAATTATCCCCTTTAAGTGAAAATGATAATTAGAGATAAAATGTTTGTTCGACCCCGAACTTTTCTTGGAAGTTAGAATTATTAAATGAAATTAAATAAAGAATTGGTGGCAATTTATTCATGTGAAAAGAAAAGGAAAATTCTTGAATTTGAAATGATATACAAGATTAAGGTAGTGAACGTAGTAAGTTGATGAAGAGTGAATAATTAATTTTGGTTTTCGATGATTATGAGATTTTTTTAGTAAAATTGTATGTTTAAGGGTACTATGAAATTTATGATAAATAAGTTAGTAGAAATGGATTGGAAATGACTAGAATAAAAAGTTGAAATGTTGTTTTTGTTTTTGAAACTTTGAAGTCTGAAAATTTTGGGAATGAATAGTATGAGAGAGTTGAAATTATGATCTGAACTTGCATAAATTTTCTGGGTTGATCTCTGTGGAATTAGCTAAAATTGTCTTCATAAAATTTGTAGCTTATCTTTCTAGCTTTCTAACGCTATCAAGTATGACATTTTTTGATATCGGAGCTAGAAGTTATGATCATTTGCAGTTTGGATATTATTTATGGTGAACTTTTAGGATAGCCGCATTGATGTGGAATTTTTACCCATATAGAGGTAGAAATTGCTTTTAAGTTCTTCATGAAAGTTCTATATGATCTTTTTACCTTTCCGTTGATATAATGTATGAAATGATTTAAAGAATTTGCTTTCCATTGGTACCAAATTTGTAAAATTTGGAGTTCTGAGTCAAAAGATATAGGTTTTGGACCTCTCTCCACTCTTTTGGCCATAACTTTTTCGTCCGACCTACGATTGAACTGATTTTTAAAGCGTTGGATTCCTAATACATTCCTATACATCTCCACAAAAATTTAGAGCTTTTGGTATTAATTTGAAAAAGATGAATTGAATCAAAGTGAGAGGATCGATTGAAAAAGTCTAAACATGCTTCATTATTTTAGTGATATCTCGATCTGTAGAGATCCGAATGAGGTGATTCTTGTTCCTAATTAAACTAGCTCCATGGAGCTACAAGTTATCTGAAGGAATCAAATTTCTATTCAGTCTTTAAGACTTTCAATTTCTGGAGTGAATTTGGGTTTAGTGTGCAGTCTCGGTTTAGTAACAGTCTGAAAATGTTTGGGCCATAACTTTCAAATTACTAAACCAAATTGAATGATTTTGGTGTCATTGGAAAATTGAGACAATGAGGAACATTTTCCTAGAAGGAAGTGCTATCAAATTCCTTCAATTACAGGATTAGAAAAGGTCTTGATTTTTGGAAGGAGTTAAGCATGAATTGAATAATTTTGAGGTTTGTAAGATTAATTAATTTTATTTGGAGTTAATTATTGTGTTAATGTTGGTTGGATTTTAAAATATGGTTTGGTTGGATTAAGTAGCAAGAGTATGTATGAATGAGGGCTTTTTGGGAAGATCACTAAGCCATTTAAGTTATAAGGCTTATAAGGAAGGGTATAAGGGTCATTACTCATTCATTAATGGCATTATGGTAAATAAGACATGTGGGTTGGCTTTAGGGAAGGAGCATGCACGAAATTGGGAGAAAAAGAACAAAGAGAAGAGAGAAGAAGGAGATTTCGGTGGAGAAAAAGAAGAAAGAAGAAAAGAAGCTAGGTCTTGATTTTTCCATGCTTTCAAGATGGATTTTGAAGTTGCTCAAGAAGGGAAAAAGGAAGAGGATGATGAGAGCTTCCATTCAAGCCAAGAAACTACTCATTTGGTGAAGGATCAAGGTAAGAGAAATTTTGATTTGTTGGATTTATGAAAAGTTTTTGGTTTAGATAGCTTAAGAAATGAATGAGTTTAAGTTTTCAAAGACCAATTTTAGTGATTAGGTATTATAGGCTGTCCAATTTGAGTTCCTTTTGATTAGGGATTTTTGCTATGGATGAAGGAGATTAAGAAAGGCAAGAGGAGCAAGAGGGGATGCATCTTGAGCAAGTCTAAAGCAAAGGATTTTAAGGTGGGTGACATCTTTACAATTGAGTAAATGAGCTAGCAAAGTTTCTTTCAATAAATAGAATTTAATGCTTTCCAACAATTTTGAAATTATGCATTTATTACTCTTTAGGATGATTTGAGAATATGCCATGTGTCTTTTTCTTGTTAATAAATTGCAGGAATGATTGCATATTATGTTGATGATTGAAAAAGAATGTGAAAGTGAATTTGGAAAGAATGCTACGGTTATAAAATTGACTTTCGAAAAAGTGCCATTTTGGCTAATATGTGTGAAAAATGTGAAATGTATGTTTATATTGGTTTATGGTGGTCCCTTAAGTAAGTTAAGTTCACTTATCTATAGGCTTTTCCCGCCTGCCCGTTAGTGGCATGGAGATCCTCACGGACTCCCCTAAGTTCATGGCTACACATGACCGCTACGCGGGAATATGTAGTACATTCTGTTTTGGATCCACCCGAACCATTTCTGATGTGCTTATGTGATTATGATTTGTAATCATTTGATTTTGATGTATTCGTTATGTTGGTTTTGTGAATTGCTTGATAAATTGTAAATTTTGGAAAACATATGTGGCATGATTTTTGTCAATATAAAGTTTGATTTGGAAATAAATGATTTAAGGATTTTTGGCTTGTTCTTGGTTATAAATTTGTTACCCACGAGTCGTCGAGCTCACACCCCCCCTTTCCTTCCCTTCCATAGGCGAGGACAAGGCATCACTCCTGTTTACTTTTGATTTTGAAGTTATCTTTTGTAAACAAAGCTTTAGTTGCATTTTTTGAGCAAAAGTTACTATTCATGTGGTTTCCTTTGTAATTTGAATTTTTGAGACTTTGATGTATTGGGGCTAGAAATGCCCACTAAAGCTTTGTAAAAAAAAACTCATATGTTGATATTAATGAAAGATATTCAGCTTTTATTTGTGTTTGCCGATATATGTTCCAAAAAAGTCACTTTGCATGTTGTTGCAAATTTCCCATAATGATAGGTTTTGTATGTACTGATTTTGAGACAAATTCTGGACTGTGTTAGGCTAAATTGGGCCAAGTAGCCTTCTTGAAAGTTGTAGAATAAATCCATAGCTTTCCAATGACGTATAGCATGTCATTTTTGGATGTGAGAATTGGAAGATGTGAATTTTTGAAGTTTGAATGTTGTCTAGGAAAAAAAAAGCACGAGACAGAAACTTTGATTGAAATTTTGACCCTCATAGAGTTGGAAATTGTTCTTGGAATCTTCATGAGGGTAGTAGGTTATGTTTTTATCTTTCCATTGATATAAAATATGACATTTTTGGACAATGGAATAGAAAGTTATGAGTTTTGGAAGTTCTGATGATGTTTAGGATGAGATTGTTGGGCAGTCACTTTGTTGTGGATTTTTGACCCTTTTAGAGACATATATTGTTTTTAAGTCCTTCATGGAAGTTGTAGAGCGTTGATTTACCTTTCCATTGATATCAAGTTTGTAAAATTTGGAGTTTTGGGTCAAAAGATATGAAGGTTAGAAGATAGGATGTCGGATTGAAAAATCCCCCCGGAAGCTGGCCCTTGCGAGGGCGAGCGCGCATCCGCGGGCGCTCACAAGCGAGTGAGAGCGCTGCGCGATCGCAAGCCATGCGATGCGGCCAATTTTTGATTTTCTCACCGATTCCGATCTCTCTCCACTTGTTTGGCCATAACTTTTTCGTTTGACCTCCGAT
>JANITX010000009.1:22048691-22062502 GCA_027564395.1 Erythroxylum ulei | reverse complement strand
TCGCTTGTTAGTTTTTCTCCAGCGGTTGGACACTCAGTATCCTTCTTAATTGATTCCATCGTTGCTATGATAGACAGTCCATCTACTATTGAAACAATAATATTGTCTACTAATTATTACCGTTCTAATTTTTATTAAACTATTTTTATAATTTTATATGATTAAAACAAAATTTTTTACTCGTTTCAATTTTTATTAAATACATTGTACATTTTTAGTGCGCATTTGCGCGGAGGTAACCTGTTAGCCTGTTACGATCAGGGACTCGAAGAGTCGTGTCGTCGTCGTCCAGTCTCCCATACAGAAAGAGAGACTCGGTGAGTGAAGAATCTAGCCTGCATTGCGTGAAGATGAGTTCATAGTCGTCTTAAACTGGGAGTTTTCTGGCAGGGAAAGAGGCCAGTCTTATTCAGAAGCGGTTTGCGGGTTTTGACTTCTTTCTCTTCAGTGTATAATACATTCTGAAGAAGCTTAAAGGTTAAACTTTTTCATTCATAGTTTGTGTTTAGCCTTGCTTCATGTACCTGCATTTCTGTGTTGATTCTATTAAAACCCCTCTAATCTGCTACTGTTTTTGTATATACTCTGGTCATATCAAATAGACATGAGAGGAAAGGGCGAAGTTCGTTCTTGTTAAACTATTTTCACTGGGTATTGTTTTTTCTAACTTAAAAATTGTTCAATTTCTGTTCAAAAACCCACAAACAAACTCCACTGTGTTTCCTGTTTGTCCCTTTCTTTTCTTTGATTGATGGTCACAGTAAGTTCAATCCTTTTAAGGGTTTTGAGTGGTTTTCTGAGGAAAAGTTTGGATTGCTGGGTCACAGACGGGGGTTATCCTTTCATGCATGTCCTGGTACTTTTGTTCACGGTCTCAAATTAATTGCGAATTGAATTTGTGAGAATGGTTGAGAGCTTTGCCCACCCTTTTCAGTTGGTCAATTGCTTAAACTTCCAGTTGTTACGAAGATACTCGTATTTTTATAAATCACGTAGTGTGCATTTGCTTTTAGGCTTTGCAAGTGTTAACTCAAACTGCAAAAAAATGATTTGTTCTCGACCACATCATTCTTGATGTGTTTGTGTTGCAATTTAAGTTTCTGGATGATCCGAGAGGTTTGACCATATCCGTCATTTTTAAATTATTGCAAAAAAATTCAAAATCATGTAATTACATTGGTTTTCTAAGTAAGCAATAAGCAGCATTTCTAAGGAAAGGTAGATTATAATCAAACACAAACGGCAGACAAATATAACTGAGAGAGGTATTTTAATTTTACAAATAATGACGCGGTGCTGAGAAAATTTCTCTGCTGGCTATAATGGTTCCCGTTTCATTCTTTGGTGCCTCAAATATGCAGATTGTCTTCTCTTATCTGCCATACTTAGACTGATAGGAGGGTCTGAATGTTAACTGATCCATTTGCTATTATGACTCGTTGATATTTTTATTTTTTAATTTTGTTTTAGATTTTGGATTAAATGGGAATGTCATCTGATGCCGTTGAAGATCTTTTCATGGATACGGATGATGATGAGATTGTTGATGTAGCTAGCATATGCAATTTGGGTGAAGGATTTTTAAAGAATTTCTGTAGAAAGGCAGCAACATCTTTTTTTGATGAGTACGGCCTGATAAGTCACCAAATTAACTCTTATAATTACTTCATTAACAATGGACTTCAAAGAGTCTTTGATTCTTTCGGTGAGCTCACCGTTCATCCTAGTTTTGATCCATCAAGGAAGGGAGAGAATGGATGGAGATATGCTTCAGTAAAATTTGGAAATGTTACTCTTGATCGACCAAGCTTCTGGGGTGGTACAGAAAACAGTGAACATAAGATGCTTCCTAGGTATGCCAGACTACAAAATATGACCTATTCTGCAAGAATGAAGTTGAATGTAACTCTTCAGGCGAGTATTGTTATGCTTCCTTTTCTTCAGAGTTTGACTTCTTACGACAAGCTTGTTATTTGGGATTCCATTGGTGTTTATACTGATGCTGTTTTTGGTTTCTTGACAATCTTGAAACACTGGATCTGGACAATAGT
The DNA here is from genome assembly GCA_027564395.1 of Erythroxylum ulei. Lineage (NCBI taxonomy): Eukaryota > Viridiplantae > Streptophyta > Magnoliopsida > Malpighiales > Erythroxylaceae > Erythroxylum > Erythroxylum ulei. The sequence goes on along the minus strand of JANITX010000009.1, from coordinate 22,060,451 downwards.
TTCATATTATTGTATCTTATCAGCAATGCCATTAGTATCTTTCAATAGACTTTTGTTCAACTACATTTTTTTATCTCAAAGCAACAAGCTGGTATTTCTTGGGCAAAATCATGGATAATTTTAGGATTTGGTAGGAAGAGGAATTTTATTGCAATAAGCTTTTAGATGAGATGGCACTTACCTGTGGTGGTAATGGCAATAAAATTCTGCAGAGCTGATCATTTTGGCATGTGTTTATGTTGGCTCAAATGCTTGAAGATTGAAATGTCTTTAAGCATTTTGCTTTTAACTTTAAATTAATCCATGTGGATAAGTTCTTAATCTTTTGGACTTTTTCTGGTTGTCTATAGGATAGAGTGATTGAGCGCTCTGGAAATGTATCTTATTTAGTTGAGACAAATCCTAGATAATAGAGAGTTGTGAGTGTTGTGGTTGGGATCTTCGTATTAAGGCATTCATTTATATAGGCTTTATACATTTGAGGAAAAAGGAAAATAATTCTATGTTATTGTGGCATCCTATCCTAGTCCAACATGAAATACTTATTTGATGTTGATATGAACCTGCAATTGTTTCAGATATTCACTCCAAGACTTTCTGGAAGTGACAAGTTCAAAACTGGAAAAGAGCAATTTCTGGAAAAAGATATCCTTAGCACAGAGAGCAGGGATATCATAATTGGAAGGATCCCTGTAATGGTGATGTCTGAGCTCTGCTGGATGAAAACAGTTGAAAATGGTGATTGTGATTTTGATCATGGAGGCTACTTTTTGGTAAAGGGTGCAGAGAAGGTGACTTAATTTTTGTTTTCAGATCCTTTGGTCAAGCTTATTATTCTGAAGATGAAAATTAGGCTAATGTAGTGTTGTTTGATTCTCAAATGGGATAAACTCTTATTGTTTACAAATTTCAAAACTTGGATGTAAAACAATTCTTTTAGAACAGGTAGACTTGCAAAAATTTTTGGTGCTAGTTGGAGCTTTGTTCCTGTATTGTGCTGCACTTGATTCACTAACTGGTATATTTTTCTTCTTTGGCATTGTAATACTGGATCAAATGATGTTGTTGGTTGGATATACTGTATTCTTTTTGTATTTCCTGTTTCTTCATTTATTATTGATCTCTTTTTTTTTCCCTGGATTGTTGATTTCTTTTGCATGTGCTCTACATTTTGGGTATCTAGAATTTATTTCTGCAGTGATAACATGAAGTCATGTCCCGATTATTTCAGGTTTTCATTGCACAAGAGCAAATTTGTATGAAGAGACTTTGGATTTCAAATAATCAAGGTTGGACTGTCTCATACAAATCAGAAGTTAAGAGAAATAGATTAATTATTAGACTTGTGGATCTTTCTAAGGTTGACGATGTCAAAGGGGAGAAGAAAGGCCTTACTATTTATTTCTTGTCAACAGAGATCCCTGTCTGGATTTTGTTTTTTGCACTTAATGTCAAATCTGACAAAGAAATTATAGATTTGATTGATTATGACATTGAAGACACTGGCATTACAAACATACTGTTTGCCACAGTTCTTAATGCTAATGATAAATGTGAGGGCTTCCGCAGGACTGGTGAGGCCTTGACTTATGTTGGTAAGCAGATAAAAGGAACCAGATTTCCTCCGGAAGAATCTGTACAAGAGTGCATTAACAAGTACTTGTTTCCTAGTCTCCATAGCACTTCACAAAAGGCTCGATTTCTTGGATATATGTTGAAGTGCCTTTTAGAGGCCTATTCTGGCCGCAGAAAATGTGAAAACAGGGATAGTTTTAGAAACAAAAGGTTTGAATTAGCTGGTGAGTTACTTGAGCGAGAGCTGAAAGTGCATATTGGACATGCTCGGAAACGCATGGAAAAGGTCTTACGGAGAGACCTGGATGGAGATCGAGTTGTGCGCCCAATTGAGCATTATCTAGATGCTTCAATAGTCACTAATGGTCTCTCAAGGGCATTCTCAACTGGAGCTTGGTCTCATCCTTTCAGGAGGACAGAAAGGATTTCTGGTGTTGTGGCAAATCTTGGGCGTACAAATCCCTTGCAAACGGTGGTGGACATGCGAAAAACTAGGCAGCATGTCCAATACACTGGGAAGGTTGGGGATGCCAGATATCCGTAAGTCAGACACAAAATTCTCTTTGTTAATTGTTACAAAAAAAAATTTCTTTATTCTACAAATCCTCAATGTCAATGTCTGTGAATTTCTATATCTAATGATTGTTTCTTTTTGTCTTTTCATTTGTCTCCTCTTATGGTTATATTCTTTTTCTGGCCACGATGCACCTGCTTGCTACAACAGTAGCTGCAATGTTGACTTCACATAAGAGCTTAAAACTATTGATATAAAAAATATATATTTAATTGACTCTCAAACGTCTTTTCCAGGATTTAGATTTTAACTTGTGTACATTCTTCATCCAAGAAGTAGGACTTTTTGAGCATCTATTGCAGATCAAATGATTGGAGATGAGGTGGTTGTCACTTTCTAATATAGTTTCTGCTTCCAGGCATCCTTCTCACTGGGGTAGGGTATGCTTTCTCTCTACTCCAGATGGTGAAAATTGTGGGCTTGTAAAGAATTTGGCTGTCACAGGACTTGTCAGCACAAATATATCAGAACCTATAATGGACAGATTGTTCGACTTTGGAATGGAGAAGCTCATTGATGATACGTGCAGTAGACTGGGTAGGAAAGATAAAGTATTTCTAAATGGAGAATGGGTTGGAGTTTGTGAAAATTCTCTTATGTTTGCTTCTGAGCTAAGACGGATGCGACGAAGGAAAGAGTTGCCGCATCAGGTTATTCTTGTCTCAGTTTTCAACTGTGTCATATTTTACTAAACTCCTAATACTTTATAGGGCCATTGATGCAGAATAAAACTTAAGCTAACTTTCCTCATTAATAGAGGAAAGCAGTTCTATTTTAATTTGTCCTCATACGTTTAGCATTCAAGTCTATTGAGGAATAACAACAATTCTTATTAAATATGGCTCTACTCTTATTTTGGAATTTCAATGTGAGTATGCAAACCAACGTACCCTACTTTAAATTTGTTTAAACAATTTTATGCTTTTTTCTGACATTTCAAATCTTTTTCTCGTGCAGGTGGAAATCAAAAGAGATGAACATCAAAGAGAAGTGCGCATTTTTTCTGATGCTGGAAGGATTTTGCGTCCTCTTATAGTTATTGAGAACTTGGCTAAGATTAAAGGGTCTAAAGTAGAAAATTATACCTTCCAATATCTTCTAGATGAAGGTATTATTGAGCTTATTGGAACTGAAGAAGAAGAAGACTGCCGTACTGCTTGGGGTATCACATATCTTTTGGCAGATATTAGGGATAAGCAACCATTAATGTATACGCATTGTGAACTTGACATGTCCTTCTTACTAGGCTTAAGCTGTGGAATTATTCCCTTTGCTAATCATGATCATGCAAGAAGGGTTCTCTACCAGGCTCAAAAACATTCTCAACAAGCAATTGGTTTTTCCACAACAAATCCCAATATCAGAGTGGACACTTTGTCTCATCAATTGTTCTACCCCCAAAAGCCACTTTTCAGAACAATGACTTCTGACTGTCTTGGAAACCCTAGATATTTAATAGGTCATAATCGAGTACTGCCAAAGCCACAGTTCTTCAATGGCCAGAATGCTATTGTAGCGGTCAATGTTCATCTAGGATACAATCAAGAAGATTCCTTGGTAATGAACCGTGCCTCTTTAGAGCGTGGTATGTTTCGATCTGAGCATATCAGAAGTTACAAGACTGAGGTTGACAACAAGGAACTTTTGGATAAGAAGCGGAAGTTGGAGGATTGTGTGAATTTTGGAAAGATACAGAGTAAGATTGGACGTGTTGACAGCCTTGACGATGATGGCTTTCCTTTCATTGGTGCTAGTCTGCAGAGTGGAGACATTGTTATTGGTAGATGTGCAGAATCAGGTGCTGATCATAGTATCAAGTTAAAGCACACTGAAAGAGGTATGGTGCAGAAAGTTGTATTATCTTCTAACGATGAAGGAAAGAATTTTGCTGTGGTGTCTCTGAGACAGGTAAATCTACTTTCTTACATTTTAATGCAATACAGACATCAATTCATCATGCCCTATCACTGGAAATTTACTTATCCATGTAAGGTATGTACATGTGGACTACTGTTTGATATATTGGAGATCATGGATGATTTGCAACCAGACAATAAAATGTTCATTTGAGTTGCTACCTACTGTATACAAAACGTAACCATCAGATTATGTTGGGAACTTAGACTTATGCCTTCCTGTAGCCGCTTCATTATTGTGGGAGAAGGAATTGGTAGAGCTAGCTTATGCATTTGTGGTGTTTTTTGCTTCCCAGTAGGTTCAGTTCAGATACATTCACAGTGTATATATAGTTGGAACAATTGAGAATTTGTTTAGTGGAACCTTCTTGCTGCTATGCTTTATAAGGATTTGAAACAATGAATTAAAAGGTTTTCATATCCTAATTTTGAAATTTTTAGGCAAGGTTCATTCACATATAAATATTAGCCAAGGTTCTTGAGGTCGTTTTGGTGCTATAGCAACTCTTTATCTTCATTTGTATCTTGGTGACAACTCTTTGGAATTCCTTTTGCGAGCTTGTCTCTACCATCATCATCAAAACCAATTATATCGTCAAACAAGAATTATCCTGATTTTTCCAATGTGTTCCTGGCTCTGCAGATTCGTTCTCCATGTCTGGGGGATAAGTTTTCAAGTATGCATGGACAGAAGGGAGTCCTGGGCTTTCTGGAGGCACAAGAGAATTTCCCTTTCACAATTCAAGGAATAGTTCCTGATATTGTTATTAACCCACATGCATTTCCTTCACGACAAACTCCTGGTCAATTATTAGAGGCAGCTTTGGGAAAGGGAATTGCCTGTGGTGGCTCAATGAGATATGCCACACCTTTCTGCACTCCCTCTGTTGATGCCATTACAGACCAACTTCATAGGTGATGATGCTTCTTAATGTCAGTATGCAGTGATTTGGTGTAGTATTGCAAATAATTGTCCAAAATCACTTAGAAATAAGAGGCCAGAAAAGGGTTATTCTTTCCACTTTGAGTAGCATGGGTATTTATGTGATAAAGGCATGACTTATTTCCCCAACTATAGATCGTTTCTTAAAATTGTTCCCCCTTTTGGCATTGCATTTAGTTCTTCTGTATGATTTAAAGATTGAAATTCTATTTAATATGCACAACAGGGCAGGGTTTTCAAGATGGGGAAACGAGAGAGTTTATGATGGTCGAACTGGTGAAGTGGTCCAGTCTCTCATATTTATGGGACCTACGTTCTATCAGCGACTGATCCACATGGCTGAAGACAAGGTAAAATTCCGCAACACTGGTCCAGTCCACCCACTTACTAGACAGCCTGTTGCAGACCGTAAACGATTTGGTGGCATCAAGTTTGGTGAGATGGAGCGTGACTGCCTCATAGCTCACGGTGCATCCGCAAATCTGCATGAGCGTCTTTTCACTCTAAGTGATTCTTCCCAGATGCATATTTGCCAGAGATGCCAGAACATGGCAAATGTAATTCAAAGAGCAGTTCCAGGTGGTCGGAAGATCAGAGGCCCCTATTGCCGCTCTTGTGAATCTGCTGATGACATTGTTCGGGTCAATGTACCATATGGGGCTAAGCTTTTGTGCCAAGAGCTTTTCAGTATGGGTATAAGTTTGAAGTTCGAAACCCGTCTATGTTGAGCAAATCTGGATCTTTCGCATAAGTAACTTCAACTTGTAGCTGTGTTTTTTGCGTATATGTCAGCAGCATGATGTTTTGATTTTATATTCAGTTGTCTTTTGGTGTTGAAACTGTGATGTATAGAAGTTCTTCCCTGTTCTTTTGTTTGTATATGGTCCAACGGCCATCGATGTAGCCTGGCTTGGCTTCATTTTCGTAAAATCAAATTTGGAAAACAGAAAACCTCAAACTCCAACTTGACAGATGATGATTATATTTGTTTTCTCGTCCAGTAATAGGGCTGGTGAAAGGAGGCCGACTCTTGGGCCTGTACAAGAAGCTCTTAGACTTTATTTGTTGCATTATTATTAGACAAAACTAAAGCATCGTATTCTGGTCAAAGTAAAAGCAGTGGAAAACAGGAAATGCCTAAATATGGAAACAACATCTGTCATGGTCAAAAGAATAAAGCTCCTGAAACTATATCAATCCGGTTGGTCAACCCCAAGTCAAAAGGAGCAAAAGAAAAGACCCACCAGATAGTCTGACACAGAGACACGCCCCCTCTCCTCTCAACTCATCTGTCCCAACTCCCAATCTCCACGTCTCTCTCTCCTCTTCTTCTATAATAAACTAATCCCAAAGCGTCAAATAAAAATCCTGCCTTTTCTCTGGTTTTCTCTAGAGTCTAGACCATCTCAGTTCTCTTCCTCGTGAGACACAGCGTGAGCAAGAAAAACCCTCCATGCAACACAAAGACTAGGAAGTGTTTCCTCTAAAGTATAAAAAAGGCTTCTTTTTCTTGGATTCTTATCAAAGTTATCAAGCTTTTTGCTTTGTGGGAATAAGAGCTCCGAGTATTACCCTGGAGGAATAACTGCTTGGCAGCCATGAACTTGAAGACTGGTTCTGGATGTGACGGTTTTCCCTTTCTCCTCGACAACGTTGCAGGTTCTGATTCATCAATTGTTGGATTTCAGGTGCTATGCTAGCTTTCACTTGGTCTCGTTGCATTCGGTTTTCGACGAAAGGTTTTAGATGTTTAATTCTTTGCCATCGTTATGTTTTATCTGCAACCGATTTGTATTTTTCATGTCCATAGTAAAGGTATTGATGTTTATTCTGAAAGGTTTTGGGATTGGATAGAGACAAGAATCGCAGTTAAATTGTTTTTAGCGAGGTTGAACTTGACCATGTGTCCGAAATTTACTGGTTGGCTGTTAACACTTCTTCTTCTTCTTTGACCCATTTTTTGGTTTCTGATATTCTTCTGACTGAAAAAGGTTATGTCCTTGGTCTGAAATATGAGTTTTTGATTATGTTCGTGATATCCAATTTTCTTGGTGTGTTTTGTGAATATTGTTGCTTAAGACAACCAAAAGTTTAACACGACTGCTTATAACTGCTAGTGTAGGGAAGCTTCTGTCAAGTTACCATCAGAAACACTTGAAAGTGGTTTCGCTGGCACAGTGGTGAACCAACAAGGCGTAGAGTATTATATACATCAACCCGAGAACTGTATGGAGAATGTAACTGATGTGTATAGTTGGAGGAAGTATGGTCAGAAGCCGATGAAAGGTTCTTATTGTTCGAGAAGTTACTACAGGTGCACACATTTCAGTTGCCATGCAAAGAAAAAAGTTCGACATTGTGATCACTCCCATCGTATCATTGATGTCATTTATATTGGCCAGCATAATCACGGTCCCCCTCAAGAAAAATGCAACAGGTCTAGAGGGTTTATATCATCCTCTAAGAATAAGATAGGTGGTGACAGTGGCAACCCTGCCGTTGAAATGTCAGATGGTTCAATTACGTCAATGTGTGTTGCAGATGCTAAGGGATCGTTTTTCTGTATGCCTGAATCAGAACCACCAAGTTCAAGCAGTTCGAATGGCAGTGTTGTTAAGGTTGAGGAGCAAGAACCAGAGTTCAAACAATCGTAAGTTATTCCAAGGACTTGGTTCTCTTGACAACTTTCTTTGTTTTGTTTTATATTCAATTTTATTGATCAACGTTATTATTATGTCCCAGAATCTGTTCAAATAGGGAAGGGTCCAACCAAAGTGGAACCTGTGGGCTTGCAGGCAGTAAGATTAGGAAGAAGCTTGGTGCTGAAATAGGACCAGGAAACAGGCATGTCTTTTAGCCTTTTAGTCCTCACCCTCTCTCCTCTTTTTGTAGTCTTTTTGATCTGTCAATTAACAGTTGATCCGAAGCAGGGAAAAAGAAAGAAAATATGTATGTCCAGCAATCAACTTGAACACATATAAGGATCCTAAAATTGGTATGCAAACTGGTGCTGATGAGGGCAATTCAAATGATGGTTTTAGGTGGCGCAAATATGGTCAAAAAACCATGAAGGGCAATTCTCAGTTGAGGTAGATGCTTTCTAATATTTACCTTTGCATTTGTTGGACAATTCTTCTACCAGTTGATAACACTTGAAACCTGCTACAGTGAAATGAGGACTACTTTCTGTTAGTACATTGGGAAGTAGAAATACAAACTTCACCCCATGCATCTATCAAGATTCCAACCCTGTTACATTAGGAAGTGCCATCAAGCCAAGCCCCTAGAGGACTACTTCCCTCGAGTGTGCAAATTTTTAGGCTATGCATCTGCATTTTCATGCATGACAATGATTTATATTCTGAGACTGAGCTTCAAGCACATTAATTGTGCTTTCTTATTATTAAATTTCATTTTCACCATTAAAATCTGAATATTCTATGGCAAGCGGCCCGAATTCTCTGTTAAATTGTTCCACTGACTGTTCATTGTGATCATCATCTTCTGCTTCGGTTACAAGTCCTTTTCATTTCTGCTGATAACCTAATGTCCTTGCTTTTATCTCCATCAGTTCCTGTCACAATTTGTGGTTCTAACTTTGATCTAGCATTTGTGAAAATTAGGAGCTATTACAGATGCACATCTACAGGATGCCCTGCCCGTAAGCACGTTGAGACAACTGAAGATGATTCAAGAGGCTCCACAATCACATATTTGGGGAAGCACGACCATGACATTCCGCTACCTAAGAGACGGCGTTGCCTGAAAGGTTGTCCAGGGCCCGTTTCCTCTGCTGACACCATCAGGGGCCCTGAAAGTTTACTTGGTCAAGGCTCTTCAACTGAGTGTTCAGCAGGCCAAGAGGATATGGATGAGGAGATCTTACAACTTGGAGGTGAGAAGGCACTAGACTCAGCTCGAATACTTCTCAGCATAAGAATTGGAATCAGAGATTGCTGACAGTGACAGGATTTTTCTTGCTGTTCACTGAATCATTGGGCTCACAAATTCCCAATTTTCTCTGCTTTTAGTAAATAATGGAGTAGAATTGCTGCTTGTTTAGTAGATAAGATAGAGATGAATTAAAATGAGCATGTGGAAACCTACAGCACCCTTTTAGTTACTGCCATTTTCCTAGAAGATATGAATTACCAACCGCTTCTGATCTTAGGTCAGGTATGGGAGTGGCATCCCCTCAAATCATGCCCCTTTTTCAGGACAAAAATTTGGACACAATATTTTATTTTATTAATTGAACCATCTATTTGGAGACATAATCATAGATAAAGTGTCATTTATTTTTTATGAAAATCAACATTCGCACTCAAAGTCAAAGCATATTAATGTACATTGTCATCGAACAAGGAATACTCTCAACTCTCAGTTATTCGAGATTGATAAAAATCATAGCAATAATAATGGAGCCAACATAATAACAAAGCCTCCTCTTACTACAAATATTAAGAGCACGTAACTCTTTGAATTTTCATTTTGTCAAATTAACATTAGATATTCATTAAGAAGGAAATAAATGATTACAAGAACAACTTGAAACTGGTAATCTAATTGTCTATACAAGAAAATTCCAAGAGAATATTATGATGTTGCAACATCAAACTTGTTGAAGTTTGAATCTTTCAAAAGTTTTAATTAATAGAATTACAATTTTTGACGTAATTATAACACCTAATTTATAATTAAATATTATCCTCTACAATCTTCTTATTTCACAAATTGTATATTCATCATTATACTTGTGTCAATTGATCATATAGCTTATGCTTGTCACCCATAAATTGATCATCTTTTAATTTTTTTATTCTCAAACTTCAACCTTTATCATCATTCAATTAATTTATAATAGATTTGACTTTTTCATAAAAATCTCCAACGACCTGTATAGAAATGTACATATTCTTTCCTACAACAATGTAGTAATGGAAAATAGTCATAATCACATAATAACTGTTTTATTATTAACAACTTACCTACTTCATGATTAGGAATCCATAAATTCTTCTTTTAAGATTGTCACTAGTTCAAGAAGTTATCAAAGGACTTGGACTTCTACATTGAGAAAAAACCAATCATTACATTACTTTTGACTATGACTCCTCATTGATTTGGAAGATTCATCATTCATTATTCTTACTAAAAACCTATAACGATCAACTATCAAATGTAGGTGTACGAAAAAAAAAGAAGATAAAAAGGCAAGAAAGGTGGTTATCTTCTACGAGAGAGAGACTTCTCTACCTTCTCTCTAACCTTTTCACCGATAATTTTACCCCCTACCCCTTTTTTTGGCCGTTAACTGTTCCCTCATTTTTCTTCTTGCATTCCTTACTATCGTTAAAACCTTTGAACTTATTATTAATCGGCACTCATCTTTCTCCAATATTGATCTACATCTGTAAACTTGCTCCTTTCTGGAGAGAGCTTTGTAGTGGATATTTTGGTCCCTCCTCTATACCTTTAACTCTTCTATTTATGGTAACTATAGCTTTACCTTTGTCAAAGTTATTCTTTTCTTTCAGACATACTTGCCACTACTCAAACCAGCAATCAGATTTGCCTCCCACCCTTGCATCTTCAGACATAACTTATATACCTTTAATCCCTCCTTTAAACTCAACCTACACTCCCTTATCCCCCTCACAACAATATGGTGAAAGAAAGACTTGGAATCAGGTGCTAGAAGGAAATCTTTAACTATCTCTGCACTTTTGTCCTCTTAAAGTTAAAAATGGGAGGGTTATAGTATCCCCGGACCTAAAAACTCTTAAAGAGGGGGTCAAATCATGGGAGAACTCCCTGGTTAGGTCCTTTTAGGACAAGAGACCTGTCTTTCTTGCAATTCAAAAATGAGCTACATCAGCTTAGAAAAATAAAGGATTAATAGAGGTGCTTATTGTAGATGATAAGATATTATGTTCATTTTCTCCTCTAAAGCTCAGGCTCTCAAAAAGATGGTCCATGGCATATTTTTAACTTTCCTCTCTTCTTATAACTTTAGCAGCTAGGATTTCAGTTTGAGCCCAACAGGCATAGAGTTATTCCTATATGGGTGAATTTGCTCAATGTTCCCCTTGAATATTGAATAACTAAAGGGATGAGTATCATTGTTAGTTTCCTAGGTAAACCTCTTTGCTTGGATGAAAATACAGCCAAAAAGAAAAAGGCAGGATATGCTAGATTGTGTTAACATAGAGATTTCAAAGGATCTACCTGAATGTATCCCTATTATGAGGTTGGGACATGATGGAGCACCTTTTGAAGATAATGTGTACATCCATTACCAATGGAAACCCTCTCTTAGTTCCTAAGGTAAAAAATGGATACCATAGGGTTTTCCAAATAGGTGATTATGAGAAATTATCAGGAGAAAGGAAAACTAATACAGGCTAAGAGTCAACCTCCACTTTAGAGGGGCCAGCTCCTTCGTCTATACAGAGAAGAAAACAAGCTAAAATTTTAGTAACTAATGTTGGGGAGTCAAATTTAATGAAAGAGCAGATGGATTTGAATGTAAAGGGACAAAATTCTATATTGAATATTGAGGGGAAAACTACAATGATTCAAACTAACTCTCCTTCCTCCGGTGAAAGCAAAGAAGATGTTACCTTAATTGAGGAATTTCAATTAGTGATCAAAAGGAAATCCAAGAGGAGCAAAGGCAAAGACTCCATTAAACTCACTAATTAATGATATTATTACGCGGAATGTAAATATAATCAATTGCCCTGATAAAC
>JANITX010000009.1:21952752-21966923 GCA_027564395.1 Erythroxylum ulei | reverse complement strand
CTGCTGAAACAATAGTATCGTCTACTAATTATTACCGTTCTAATTTTTATTAAGCTATTTTTATAATTTTATATGATAAAAAGAAATTTCTTGCCCGTTTCAATTTTTATTAAATGCACTGGACATTTTTACTGCACAGAGATAACCTACCAGATACCTAATAACGTTAACTGAAGTCTCTATACGTCCCCCCTTTAATTACCCAATAACGTTCCCTTTCTTTATATATAATTTCATCCCCTTTTTCCTGATACACACACTACACGCATCTCTCCTTCCCAAATAACAGACACGAATCTTCTCTTCTCTTCTCTTCTCCGTATAACGCACGTACATCTGGTCTTATCTTGGTTTTTCTGCCTTTCTTAATTCTCGGACACAATTCTTACCCTGCCCTTTGGAGGGCACTGAATAATGCTCCATGTCGACATTGCCCGTCGTCTACCAAAACCAAGAATTGGTGTTTTTTCTTATATGAACATATTTGTTGATTAAGATAAAAACTTTTTATAAGTTACAGAGAAGCTTGATGTTGGCATATGAATGAAAATAACAAAATGTACTCGACAAAGAAAATTTTGTAAGAAATGAAATTGCCGTTGTCGATCTGCCAAACAATCTAAGGATGTAGACTTAAATACTAAAGCTTTATTAAATCCACAAATTTTATCAAAAGAACACTACCTCTCCCCATTCTGTCTCACTCTCACTTCTACTGTAAGTAGTTGTAGACCTTAACTCTTCCAGAAGTTCAAAGCTTTTGATAACAAAAGCAGCAGCTGAAAATCTCGTTGACAAGAAAGTGTTAAAAGTCAAAGAACTATTTGTTGAATGTGAAATACGTTCAACTGATGATATATGGAATCTAATTTTCACAAGAATTCTCTACCAACAATAGATAACCGGGTCTTTCCGTCTTCAGTTGTGCATTTTCAACATGTTATTAGACTTCTTCAACATCTAACGCATAAAAGGGCATGATGAGAAAACCCCATAAGGGTATGCTCTTTTTTTTTTTCTTTTTTCTTTTTACGTTAGTTATTCTAGTTTAGCCGGACTAATCTTAAGTCTCTAACACTCCACTAATAGTTATAGAATTTAGTAATAAAACATTAACATTAACGATCTAATAAAAAAAATAAAATCACAACAGAAAATTATAAGTGAATACAACAAAATAGATCATTTTTTAAAAGAGGACAAGAAAATCTTTAATTTTCAAGAGAACAAACAAATGAGAAATAACATTTATTTGGTCCTTCAAATTCTACAAAAGACTTTAAAAGTTCAACGTAGTTTAAATGCAATAACACACGTACTTAAGTTTGGACATAATGTATAGATAGATACTTATGAATCCAACTTCATGACATCTTTCAATATGTCATAAACATAGGCAAAATGATTTTTCATATTTCCACCGACAGCCTCGCATCGCACGAGAAGAAAGAAAATTGCAAAACACGAAAGGAGTGAGATCCGATACAACAACGACTCCGTGACCCACAAGGCGACGGATTAGAAAAATAATAAAGTTTACAATTACCAAATGCATGCAAATTGTGGCTGAGTTCAGGGAGGGGACTCACTGGCCTGTGTCCGAGATCTACCACCAGATGGCTACGTGGCAAAATCAGGACCGACCAGAATAACTAATCCCCATTTTCACTTGCTCTGACCTCTCTCTCTCCTCCCTATTGATGTTGTTGCATCTCATTCTCCTGTACTATTCTTCTCTTCAAACCGCCAATTAAAAGAAAGAGAGACACTCCTCCAGATCTATCTCTTTCTCTCTTTGATTCTCGTTGGAGCGATGGCGTCTCGTGGAAGATCTCCGCCTCCGTCAGCGGCGGTCTTTGCATTGCTCCCTTTACTCTTCCTCTTCCTCCTCCATTCCGGCCAATCTTTCTACCTTCCCGGCGTCTCTCCCGAAGATTTCCTTAAGGTCATTTCCTTCTTAGTGCCTAGTTGTTCTATTTCTATTGTTTGGATCTGGTTTTGATTTTGCTAGTCATTTCCTATTTTTACCACTTTTGTTCTGGCGTTGTGAGAAGTGGAGTAAAGAAGGGAAATTTGTTGCTTATAGCCTAAATCTCGTCCTCTGGTGGGGTTTTGTAATCAGAATCTGAGATATGTGATTCACCTTCCTTTCAATACTGAGGTGATCCAGAATAATTTGTTTAGTCGGAGAGCTCAGACAATAGGCTTAGGATTTTGAACCTTAGGTCTCAACAGCAATGAATTTCTAGACTTGTATTTACACGCTTAAAAATCTCCTATTGGGAAGATATCAGGTTGGGGAAATTTGCACAAATTTCTTTTATTATTTCCCTTGTTGTACTAAAGGTCTTTCCAACAGCATTTTCTTTCTTGGTAATTATCTTTTTGATGTATTCTTCCTATCCATTTTCCATTTTGATTTTATACAATAATTGCTCTGAGAGATTCATATCATTTGATTGCTTATTGAATGAGTTCCTTGGTTGCAGGGTGATGAGCTCAAGGTTAAAGTCAACAAATTAACATCTATAAAGACACAGCTTCCTTACACATACTATTCTCTTCCTTATTGTAAGCCATCCAAGATTGTTGATAGCACAGAGAATCTTGGGGAAGTGCTTCGTGGTGACCGTATTGAAAATTCCCCCTATGTGGTCAGTTTCAATTGGCTCTATGATTGTGCTGGTTTTCTTGACGTACTTTATTCTTATTGTCTTTGATGTATGTAACTACAGTTTAATATGAGGGAACCAAAGATGTGCAATATTGTTTGCCGAGCTACACTAAATGCAAAAACTGCCAAGGAGTTCAAAGAGAAGATTGATGATGAATATCGGGTCAACATGTATGAAGTACTTTATTCAGCCTCATTGGTCTCTCTTTCATTGTTGTAACGAGTGCTTCATATATTGATCGTTTGCTGTGTGTGTCAGGATCCTAGATAACCTTCCTCTTGTAGTTCCCATACAGAGGTTGGATCAGGGGTCTCCTACTGTATACCAGCTTGGTTATCACGTTGGGCTCAAAGGCCTGTACAGCAGGGTATTATGTCATTTCCTAGTACTCCATATTTGCCTTTTGCGGTGGGCTTTTACCTTTTTACCTACTGTATCTGTTAATGTGCAGAACAAGGAGCAAAAGTATTTCATCCACAATCATTTATCATTCACAGTCAGATATCACAAGGATTCGCAAACTGACTCTGCAAGGATTGTTGGCTTTGAAGTTAAACCTTTCAGGTTAGCTATGTCATGTTTCATATAATCTTTGACCTCCCTTTCCCCTTGGGAGGTTTATGTCACCTATTCAAGTACTTGATATATGCAGTGTTAAGCATGAATATGAAGGGAAATGGAAGGAGGAGAAGACCCGGTTAACTACTTGTGATCCGCATGCAAAGCACACAGTTGTTAATTCCAATACCCCTCAAGAAGTTGAAGACAAGAATGAAGTTATCTTTACGTATGATATTGACTTCGAGGTGAGATGTTGCTCGTAGTTGCAGTTCTTATGGTTTTAAAAATTTTGTTTGGAGCTTTCTGCTTTCTTTGTTTATGTGTATCCTTCTAGATCGATAACCACCATCAGCAAATTGCAGTTTAGATGATTTTAAATATTTTGTTTGCAACTTTCTGCATTTCTTGTTTATATGTATCCTTCTGGGTAGATAACCACCACCAATCAAATTTTTCTATCACCCATCAAAGTAGAACATATAGTTAAATTTGTGCTATTTGGACTATGGTGTATAGTCATTGGTCTATTGTTGTTTGCTATTCTCATCAATGTCTCACTTTACTTGTCCACCATTCAGGAGAGTAATGTGAAGTGGGCGTCCAGATGGGATGCTTATCTTTTGATGAGTGATGACCAAATTCATTGGTTCTCAATAGTCAATTCGTTGATGATTGTTCTGTTCCTCTCGGGTATGGTAGCAATGATAATGCTGCGGACGCTTTACCGTGATATATCCAGGTACAATGAGCTTGAGACCCAGGAAGAAGCCCAAGAAGAGACAGGATGGAAACTTGTACATGGTGATGTTTTCAGACCCCCATCAAATTCAGATTTGTTGTGTGTGTATGCTGGTACAGGTGTTCAGTTTTTCGGGATGATCCTTGTTACCATGATCATTGCTGTTCTTGGATTCCTTTCCCCATCAAACCGAGGTGGTCTTATGACGGCCATGCTGTTGTTATGGGTTTTCATGGGGCTTTTTGCTGGGTATGCCTCTGCTCGCCTGTATAAAATGTTTAAAGGTACAGAATGGAAGAAAATTGCTCTAAGGACAGCTCTTATCTTCCCAGGGATTGTATCTGCTATCTTTTTTGTGCTAAATGCTCTTATATGGGGCCAGAAGTCATCTGGAGCTGTTCCTTTTGGGACAATGTTTGCATTGGTGTTCTTGTGGTTTGGAATTTCAGTTCCACTTGTTTTCTGCGGAAGTTATGTTGGATTCAGGAAGCCAGCAATTGAGGATCCAGTGAAGACCAACAAGATTCCGAGGCAGATCCCTGAGCAACCTTGGTACATGAACCCAGCCTTCTCGATTCTAATTGGAGGCATACTTCCATTTGGAGCTGTTTTCATTGAGCTCTTCTTCATCCTCACCTCTATCTGGCTAAATCAATTCTACTACATCTTTGGCTTCCTCTTCCTTGTGTTCATAATCCTGCTTATCACATGTGCGGAAATTACCGTAGTGCTCTGTTACTTTCAGTTGTGCAGTGAGGACTACCTTTGGTGGTGGAGGGCATATCTGACCTCGGGCTCTTCTGCCCTATACCTCTTTCTTTACGCAACATTCTACTTCTTCACAAAGCTCGAGATAACCAAATTGGTTTCTGCAGTCTTGTATTTCGGGTATATGCTTATTGCGTCGTATGCATTTTTCGTGCTCACTGGTACCATTGGTTTCTACGCTTGTTTATGGTTTACAAGGCTCATCTATTCATCAGTGAAGATCGATTAAGTCTTTAACAGATGAGTTCCTTCACCGTTACAACAGGAGGGTAAGGTAGATAATTATGGGTTGTAAACGTTTTTGCTCTGTTTTTTCAAATTAAGACGAGTGCATGAATCCGATTATTTTATAGTCCTATCAACTTTTTCCAATATTTTGTAGATTGTAAGAAATTGCTTCACGCTCTTGCTTTCATTGTTTAATGCCCGCATTTACCAATACTGTTTATCCAGCCGATCTCATTAAATACAATCTTTATTGTAGAATTTAATTGAATGATTTGGTTACCTTGTCCATCATTCATGCATTCTTATGGTCTGGATGTGCAAGTTCCAGAAATGCATCCTAACACGACCCAACGGCTGTTGTTCTGCTACGCAAAGATTAAATAACTCGTCTTTTGTGTTTAGAATAATGGAAGCTGACAAGCCCTTTGGTCTAGTCTACGAAATGGAAGCTCTAAGCGTAGCCAAAGCATGTATCGGTATCGTTGTCGGTTGAAAGAGCATTTACAAAGCTCTGGGAAAATGCTTTTCCTTAAAATACTGAATTTAAGCTGGTTGTGAAACTGCCAATCCTGAGCTCTAGGATTGTGTTTAATCGAGCTGGAGGAACAGGATCGGCTTCACTTGTGAGTTGTAATTCCAAGTCAAAGAGGAAGAATTAGATAAGATGTCCAAGTCGAACTTTAAAATCTTTAAATGCTACCTTTTATTATACCCAAGGCGTTAAAGACGGTGGTAGGAAAAGAAAATCAATGGCTGGAGAATGAATGAGAAGCAAAAAAGAAGACATTATCGATCCAAACTCTTTTCACAATTCCTTAAAGCACAAGATTAAACAAACATAAAAGAGAAAAAGATTTTTACTTTCTGGGGTGAGTATCCCTACGATCAGCAGATTTGGTAGCCACCCTAGCCACATCTTTGGCAGTAGCTTCAGGCCTTTTCTTGGCGTACAAGACCATGTATCCGATGGCGGCCGTGATGAGGAAGCCAGTGACTGCCATGGTGGTGGTGCTAAACGGAAGTTTGCGTCTTTGGTGAAGTAGGCCACCTTGGATCCTTCCACACCAGCTGCTCTTACTTCTTCAGCACTCATTTTGTGAGTGTCTGCTCTTTTCCTCCACTCATCATTTCCTGCCATTTTCTGCACCCTCCTACTTCCCAAATTCCATGCAGGTTATAGACGACTACGGGCGATCTTGCCACGTTTGGGTGGTGTTCGGTATGGGAGGCTTTGTGCTTTGACACGTGGAAGTTGCATGTCGCTGGCTGTTTGCTTGTAATTAGATTGTTACTTGTTAGCATATCTATTGAGAGGATAATAAATACGCCGGCTGCCTCGCAGTTTATGTAGCGCATTTTGATATCGGCATTTATTATTTATCTATTACACTCATAAGGTGTCACCTTATCATCTGTCTGAAACATTGGTCCCGAGACACTTTTGTAATTGTCTTCGTCGTTGTCCCTTTAACCAATAAAAAATTAATTAAAAGGCTGCACCTGTTAAAGAGCAACAATAGCATCCACTCATGCCTTACCCAATTCGGACCGTTGGGTCTATTTATTGACGTTGTTTCATAATCAACACAAACTGACAGTGGCAGGCAAAGGCAGGTGGTCACGACTCACGACGCACAACTACTTCTTTTCAACGGCTAGTTTATCCTTCTCACTGTATATATTCCCCAACCCAACCATGTCCTTCTCACACTTTGCTCTTCCATAACACATTTGTTCAATGGCAGGCCTTGGAAGATCTCTAGCAGCTTGTTCTGTGGTGGTGCTCCTGTTTTTGCTCCTAGGCATCTCAGAAGCTAGAGACATATTGGTTGGTGGCAGAACTGATGCTTGGAAAATCCCTTCTTCTCAATCTGATTCTCTAACCCAATGGGCCCAGAGTGCACGTTTCGTCGTTGGTGACACGCTTCGTAAGTCTCTCATTAAGCGGTTTTTTGTTTTAAATTCCCTTAGGCTCACACTTCTGCAATACTTTTTAATTTCTCAGTGTGGAAGTATGATAGTCAAAAGGACTCGGTCTTGGAAGTGACCAAGGATGCTTATGATAGCTGCAACACAACAAGTCCAATTCAAGAGTACAAGGATGACAATACAAAGGTGAAGCTTGATAGACCAGGGCCATTCTACTTCATCAGCGGAGCAGAGGGTCACTGTGGAAAGGGCCAAAAGTTGATTGTTGTGGTTATTTCTCCCAGGCATAGGCACACTGCCTTTTCTCCAGCGCCTTCTCCTTCTTATCCAGCAGAGTTTGGCAGTCCTGCCGTTGCTCCGACCAGCAGTGCCGAAACCTTGAGAGGTGGTGCCATGATAATGGCACTTGGTGTTCTGCTTTGGGGATTGTTTTAATTTTGATTTGGGTTTTTCTTTAGCATATCGTTTTATAGGGTTGATTACATGTTTGCATCTGAGAGAGGAGAGTACATTTGTTTTATTCGTTAAATGCTGTATCTTCTTTTTATTGGGAAATATTTTGTTTCTTCGTTCTTCGAGCAAGATTTCATTCTCCATCCACAGAGAGTTTACGCAGAGAAGAACTAAGTAGTGGTCAATCTTTCTGGAGGCTGTAATCGGGCATGCTAGATGCAATTATTAATTAGTCACTCACTTCAGATCCTAGTTTGTTTCACCGGAGTCTCGGTTATTTCAATGTTCACAGGTATCGAAATACCATTTGCGCTTATCAACTTGAATTGAGGAAGTTGTCAACTTTAGCACCTGAAAATGATCAATGAATAATTTGTTAATTGTGCCCGAAAACCCTTGATGGAGTCCAAGCCGTTCCCTTTTCTTACGACCCAGTTAAGATTTTCCTCTGTTTCAAAGTCTAATTAATATTACATTTGTTGGCTCATATCATCTGAGTCCACAAATGATCGAACTTTGGACAACAGCCTGAACTTGAATCGCCCAACTCTCAAACCCGACTGCAACTACCCCAGCCTGAACTTGCAACTCTCAAACCCGACTGCACTCAACCTACCCGATCCATGTTCGAGTGGCGATGTTTATGAGCTGTGTGACAGTGAAAATTATCTGCCTGTTTATGAGGAGCAAAGAGGGGAAAACAAAAAGGAACACAGATGGAAAAATAAAACATGGAACAGGTGACGAAGGCCATAAAGAACGCATGTGCAGAAAGAGTGTTATAACCCAAATTGAAGGCAATTCAACTCGAATATTAATGAGCCGCAGCCAGTCTGTTCTGCCAAACCTAGAGAGGATCTATCATCTTTTCTTATGCAACTGTCTCAATCACTCATTCCTTCACAAACATAAAGTATATGGGATCTTTTAACATACAACCTCATTCATTCAAGCAGGAAAAGATGCCACTCTTTAAATTCTTCATTCCAACAGTCTCAATAGCGATTACGAGCTGTGCAACAAGATCTGTTTCCTTGCATTATAAAATGCATTGTTCAACCTAATTTATTCAGTCGGGAAATTCACAGCACCCCAAATTATCATCTGCAACAAACACGCTTTCCAAAGTCCACCAGAATCCCATTGTACAATTAAGGGCAGGATATATAGAACGGCTGAATTGGACACTCATCCATCTTGTAGAAGAAAAAGAATACAAGCATATGCTAGAGCCTATATGTTTAAGATTACTGGAATCTCTGTGGCTGTGGCAATTTGATTATGAAATCTATAAAAGAACGAAGAGAAGCATATGCTAGAGCCTATATGTTTAAGATTACTGGAATCTCTGTGGCAATTTGATTATGAAATCTATAAAAGAACGAAGAGAATGCATATTTTACTTATTTTCTAGCTGTTTCTCTAACAACCTACATGTGGGTAAGCGGAATATTAAGTACTGGTTTCTAAGATGTTTGGGAAACATAAAAGGTATCAAGTCTATCTTGTAAAATTGATGGGAAACAGTTGAAGAGTCCAGTACGAGCCAGGCGTCATTTTCCTTTCAAAGTTTCCTTTTCCCTTCTGAAATGGGAGTGCTGAGGGCAGAGTTCCATAAATTTCTCACTGGTAATAATAAAGACAATGGTGATTATAATGACAATGTGGATGTAAAATCAGCTCTCTTACGAACTACAGGCAGCAATTCAGATTTCGACCACATATCCACATTTGGCAACTAGAAAAAACTCACTTTTCAATTTCTTCAAATAAAGAAACAGAAATGAATGTGTAATAATTAAAAATAATCTTACAAATCTAAACATACGGAAACTTCAGTAGATGGAATAGAGTTATACCATATTACATCAAGAAGTCAGTCACAGCCTAGTTATCCTCGTCCGATGAAATAATTTGCAAAGGTCCCTTAACTCCACCTGTATAGCCAATAAGTTCACGGGCTGCTTTTTCAAGGAATTCTTTGGCAGCAGTTTGAACTGATGTGGCCTCAGATGATGGATATTTTCTCTTTCTTTGGGCAGTTCTCTCCAAATACTTCGTCTTTGGACCTTCTCCTTTGCTGATTTCCCTCATACTCTTCCGTTGTTCTGGAGGTATGAAGATATTTGTACTGAGATCAGCATAAAAACCGATAATCATGCCAAAAGCAAAAAATTGGTAGACAACTTACCAGGTGTAAGGTCAGGCAAAGAATGTTCAATGAAACGGGCAGCAGCCTTGTAATTCAAGGTGGTTGAAGGATGCAATGGTGCTTCAAGTGCAAATTCAAAATCGTTAACACAAGAAGCATGAAGTTTTGCCAAGAACTAAATTATCTCCCATTTAACCGCCTAAAATTGTCAGTGTCCAATATATCTAAAGAGAATAATTGCTTTCAAATATGGGAAACATAAAGGACAGTGTTTGATGGGGGCCAAATGACACCTTTACTCATATTCAAATATCGTTCTAGCTTGTCTTGATACAAGCTCAATCTCTCCTGCAAATTGGGAAAGCGAGTATCATTGAAGAGGCAATACCAAAGCCAAGAAAGAAATACGGAGTAAAACATTATCTGCATTAACTTAGAGGTCCCGAAACAGTAGATACATATCCCAATACCCAAAATCAAAAACAGTCTAAACAGAACCAAACCCGGAAGTAAAGTTAAAACTTTAAACTAAACTAAAAGAAAAGGAGAATGAAAATATACAAGCTCTGACTTAATGGGATGATCATCTGGGTCAATTCCACTACTTCTCAATCTCACTGAAAATAAACAAAATTGAATTGAAGTCAAGCAAGCAAGCCACAAAAAGCCAACAATATATCATCAATCATATTCCAAACTTACGGAACACTACGCCCAAATAAGCAATAAGGATTAAACGTACAACAAAAAAGGGTACAAGTAGCCTTGGCAAGCAAAAACAGAGACTGGGCACGTTGAAGAGGAGGCAATTCAGCTAAGCTATCTCGGTCACAGACAGACAAGAACTGGAGCAAATGAATCTCTACTTGCTCTAAGTTGGCTACTGTTCTCTTGACTGGGTCCAACACCGATTCTGGCACAAATTCGCCGCTTTCTGTTTCCACCATTTTCACTTTCTTCAAAAACACTGAAACCCGATAAAGATTCTATATTTTGAAATATACTTAGGTCTCCAGAAACTGAGTAATGACGCAGAGTTGATAAAAGAGGAGATTTTTGGTCGCAGGCGAAGTTTTCACCGTCTGGGGACAGCTGCTAGGGCTTCGAGGGGACGGAGAGGAAGAATAAATGGTCAATTTGTTGTAAAATTAATACAATTAGAAAAAGTTAATCTCTTTCATATTCTGCATAATAAGATTAACGAGCGAAGTTTAAATTTTTATACTAAAAATAAAAATTGCAATAAAATAACACATTAATATCATTTAAAGTATATCCACTTTGTAATATGATTGAATATGTATTTAAAATTAAAAATGTGTTTAAAGTATAGTCCGTATTGCATATTGAGAAAAAAAAAAGTTAATTTCAAAATATAAAATTAATTTTAAAATTTATATTTAAATTTTACTCTAATTATAAATTGGAAAAGTTAGGAGTTACATTAACAACAATAACCTAATAAAAGTC
The DNA here is from genome assembly GCA_027564395.1 of Erythroxylum ulei. Lineage (NCBI taxonomy): Eukaryota > Viridiplantae > Streptophyta > Magnoliopsida > Malpighiales > Erythroxylaceae > Erythroxylum > Erythroxylum ulei. The sequence continues at coordinate 21,955,948 of JANITX010000009.1, read as the reverse complement.
CCACTGATTCACGATAAGGAGATACAATAGTACGTAACTTTATACTTAATCAGAAAACAAGTTGTTTTTCATAGACCCACATAAAAAATATTAATAATAAAATGGTAATAATTTATAATAAAATAAAATAGAAATAATAATAATAGTAGTAAAATAAAAATAGTTATGTATAAATAAAATAATAAAAATAAAATAATAAGTAATAAAATAAATAATACAATAAATATAATATAGGGTAAAAATGTAAAAAATAAAAAATTAAATAAGTAAATAAATATATAAACAGAAGACAAGAATAAAAAATCAAATAAGTCATTACAAACAAATATTTAAGCTAAGTAAGTAATATTTAGTAACCAAATTAAATATTTTCCAAGACAAATACCAAATAAAGAATACAACTTATATTTTAAGACTTAAAAGCTATACACAGGTTCTTGTAATTAACAATACTATTATTAAGATGAAAAATAATAAAAAAATGTCAAACTTTATATATATATCTTCTTTTGTGCTTATCAACTTATGTTGTTACATTTTTTGGTAAAGGTGTTAAAAAAGATCAACTATTTTCACCAAAAGTGTAAAAAAAAGAAAGACAAAAATTTTTATCAAAATTCAAATTAAACCCTAACGTTTCAACTCGTTCAAAAATAACTTTATCGTTTTGGAAACATTCAAAAGAAACCCTAGGTTGACAATTCCATCAACCTCCCATTATAAAGAAAAATATAGTTGATATATATATATTTTTATGAGTCAGTATATGTGACAAATGACCTAAATAAATAAAAAATAACATGTATTATTTTTTTCTCCAAATGACAATGTTTGGGAAAATTGTTTTAGAGTCTAGCATACTCAAACAATCCTAAAACTAGCTCATAAACTATGCCTTTTAAATCACAAAATAAGTGTCTAGATTAACAAAAAAATAGGGATGCAGTAATTCATTTTGGTCTATGCCTGCTATTCTCTTCTGCTTATCCTTTTTGTTTGCCTTCCGCTCATCTGGAGATGGGAAGTAGAAAAGGATAACCAACTGCATATCAATAAACCACAGTAGGCGAAAGAAAATAAATAAACCTAAGAATTACTAACCAGAGTAAGGAGGATAAACACCAATAAAAGACACATTTGCTCAAGAAGGAAGCAATTTGATATAAGAATCAACATATGTATATGCAGGGAAGTTGTATAAATGTCTTTAATGTATAGAACAATCTATGAAACTAAAAAGGGTAAGGGACTGAAATGTCAATTGTTGAATACTCATGACAAAGTTAATTTTATATCTAACAAGTCTGGAAAGAAGCAAGCGGAAAATTAAATCTACAAAACGTTCAAAACAGACCTTATGAGGACATAAAACCTAACGGGAGCTATCTTCCATCAGTTAAATGTCAAGTCATGTACGGTGTGACCTTTTTTTTAATTTTGTGCACAACAATGGGACCTCATACTTATTGATGTGGCTTTCTGTAATTAATAAAAGCAGGTCAAGTTTTCAAAATTCGCTCTTTCTCTTTCGTTCAAAATCCCTAAACCCCTAACTTCAAACATTTGTAGAAATCTTTAAATCCCTAACTCTCCCACTTTTTTCAAACTTTTGCAGAAATCATGCATGCTCTTTAGCAAGTTCAATCATGAAGCAACAGGCTTAATCGCAATAGCACGTTTATGTCGGCTCTCGCACACCTCTGTCAAATTTATGGGAAACAACATAGGGAAAACAACCCTCCTCGTGCTCTTAATAATGTTGCACGTTGTGTGTCCTCCTACACACTAGGCAAAACTTCTCTTTCTCGAGTGTCTTGCTCATTAAGGTACTTGTTCATAGTTTTAAGGCATCTACTTCCTTTAATGATTCTAGGGATTTATATTGTTTAAGTGGGAGCGGATGAAAGATTCTATAATAGTGGTAGAGTGACATGTTGCTGGATATTAACTAGTAGGATATAGAAACGATTAGAGGAAATAATAAGACCAGGGGAAATGAAAGATTAACTAAGGAGAATCATTATAGAATTAAGCCATAGGCTAAGGCAGTGTCATGAGTTTCGTACCGTAGCGGCCGGTACCGGCCGAAAAACGGTACGAATCCATGAATGTCGGTACTGATCGGAACCATCAATTCCGGCCAGTACTGTAAATTCCGAAAATTGCAAGGACTAACTTGCAATTTCCGGAAGTTGTAACCTAAAACTACCCCCCTTCCGGATTCTTCTTCGATCTCTCATCTCTCACTCTCTTCTCTGCCGCACACCGCACGCTGTCGCTCCTCGTCGTCGACGTCTCCTCTAGTTCTCCAATCCTCCTCCTTCAAGTCGTCGACTGGTGGCTTCGAGGCTTTCTCTTCCGTCATCTTCGTCGTTGCTTTCTCCCTTCAGGGCTTCTCCTCCGCTCCTCGCCGCCTTCTCCTCCGTCATTGTCGCCGTCTCTCCTCCTTCGACGCACCAGACGACCAACACAGGTCAGAGCCTCAGTCGACCCGGATAGCCGAAGACCCGATAGTTTTTGGGTGTATGTTTTTTATTTTTTTGTCATTTTTCTTGACATTTTGAAATTGATTGCTTGTGTGATTGTGTTGGTTGTTGGATGATGGTGGATTTGGGGTTAAAAATTGGTGGTGTTGTGTTGGATTTGGGGAAAATCATGGAGGTTGATTTCGGGTGAGTGAGAATCAGAAATGGGAATGTCCGAATGTGTGAATGTTGAAGCTGAAGTAAAGTTTTGATTTTTGTCATTTGTTATTGTTGAAGTTGAAGTGAAATTGGAATTGAATTTTGGCATTTTGCATTTTGAAAGTGGATTGGTGGTTGGTCAGGATTGGAAATTAAATTTAGAATGGTGATTGTGATTTAGTAGAATTACGGCATTAATATTAAATTGTTGAATTATTGATGAGATTGAATTTGAGTTTGTACAATTGAATTTGAGATTGAGTTTGATAATTAAAATTAAATCAACATTTAAACCTAATTGTAAAATTGACAATCAAATGTGAAATTAATAATTAAATGTAAAATTGTCAAATTTATAATCAAAATTAGTAAATTTGAAAAAGCTTAAATCATTAATTGACACATTCTTAATATTTGTTAAATGGTAATTCATTGTTAATATTTGGGTATTGAATTTTGGTAAATAATTAGTTAAGTATAAAATTATGGAATTAGAAATTAATAATAATTTG
>JANITX010000009.1:21934497-21952652 GCA_027564395.1 Erythroxylum ulei | reverse complement strand
ATGATGAAATTGTATGATTGTAATATTTTAAATGCTTTGTATTATTCTTAGTTTTATAATTGTATGATGATGATTGTTTTTGTTTATATTAATTGTGGTTATTATTTATATGTAAAATATTTAAAAAATATTGTTATTTCAAATTAATTGTCACTATTATTTATTATTAAGATTTTTGAAAGCATGGTTGATGTAAACAGTAAACTAGTAAAGTAAACAGTAAACTAGTAAAGTATACAGTACAGCTGTATAATATATCAATATGGGCTATTTTGCAATTTTTAAAAATTTTAGGGACTATTTTATAAATTTTAAAAATATCCCAAAACGGTACCCGATACCGATCGGTATCGGTACAATTCCGTTCTAGAACTCAATCAGGTACCGAGCCCGGTACGGTATTCATAACATTGGGCTAAGGAGATTATTGGCCTCTTAAATAGTTAGGTTTGTGGATATTATATTATGTATTATTGCATTTCTCTTACTGCTATTATAGTTTATTTGAGTTACTGTATTTCAGACTCCATTATCAATTGTACTACCTGAGTATATTGAACTAGTTGGTTGGTGAATGGTTCTTAGTAGAGTTTTTTTTTTTTTATGTATGTTCAGTACACTAACTTATTAAAAGATAAAGATGAGGATTCAGAAAGATGGAGGAAGAGGTTAACTTAAAAGAGTATTAGGATGATATGTTAGAGAAATGTGTGCCTTTCAATTTGCTAGTTTGGCCTTTCTACATCTCTTTAATGATGTAAGCAAGCAAAATACGTTCTATTAGCCATGTAACGTTGTTTAACATGACGTGTATATGATCTTGTCTATATCTGCTCTATTACCTGAATGGTTTGTATCTTTTTTTCCTTGACATCAAAGTTCTGATGATGAGTTTTTCACGTAAGGATTGAATGATATTAGGTACCTATGTTTAGGTGGATAGTATGTTCATTTTCTTGTCTCTGGGTACTTCTGGTCATGTTTATAGGATTGTATGTATGTATCTACAACCAAAAGGGTTTATATTTAGTCACCATTTTTTTTTCTAATGTTGAAATTCTACCTTTAGATTTATGTCGGTGAAAGGATTAGCTGGGAAATTAACTTATAGGTTAGTAATATGATCATTGATAATATATTGAAGAATGAAAATTAAAGATGAACTATTTATAGGAGAACTAAGAGTGTTGGAGAAGAAGTTGAAAGTCGCTTGTATTAACCTTGTTAAGATTCTACCTTTACATCTATTTAGACCCTGACTCTTTGCTTTTATAAGGAGTGATCATAATCCCTTGCCTTAATATAATTTTGCAGCGACCACCTAAAGCTATATATGCGATGTCTTTAACTAATGCTAGATTAAATTCAAATGGCAATTATATAATGTGTTATTGTGATTTAAAAGCCATGTTAAGAACTTTATGGAATGATAATAACTCAAGAAAGAGATTTTATGGATGTCTCAAATATCTTGTAAGTTTATTTTTCAATAAGGTAAAATTGTTTGAGTATATATATTTAATATTTATGTGATTAATTATTAATCTTCTTTCAACTAGGAAGATGTGATTTTTTTCAAGTGGTATAATGACAAATTTAGTAAGAGAGCTGTTGAAGTAGTTCATTAATTAAAAAATGAAGTAGGTATGTTGAAAAAGGAGACTCAAAGAACAACTATTCAATCACATACAATGTTAGAAATTGAAGAGCAAATAAAGCTAATGAAAGAAGAAATTATTTTGTTGACAAAAGAGAAAAATAAGTTGAAATTTATTTTAATGATTATAATAATAAGGTTTTTTGTGCTTATGGTGATTGAAGTGCAACTAAATTATAGTTTTTTGTTTAAAATTTGAATTATGATGAATGAAAAAAAACCCTTATTAAAACTAACTTGTAATATATTGTGCTTTGTCTTTATTGCTTTATTATTCATGAAGATGCCTTAAAGATGCCTAATTAATAGCTGTAAAAATCTTCAACAAGTACATACAACAGTGATTATATCATAATAAATAATTGGAGCAGTATATAAATAAGTAATTGCACCATCACATCTATCCATCCATATATAAAAGTGATTGGATCCAATAACTAAAGTTCCAATAACACATAAACAACATTAATGTATAGTTTAGGAATTAATCACATTGCTTCCTTAATTTACATATGACCTAGAAGGTTAATCATGTACTGGTTGATTTGATGGTGCTCTCCTCCTCATTGCTTAAGTTTTTAATTGTTGGGAAGTGATGCTAGGTTGTCCTTAGAACCTTAGACCTCTTGGTTTAAAAGACAGCTTGAATACATGTGGATCAACTTCCCTATACTTTTGCTTACTATTATATGAAGAGTTAGCAACCTACAAGCACCTATGTCATTAAAAATATTTATTTGTGAAAGTTATTCACAATGTGATGAATGCTCATATACTCACATTATTGTTGTGTTTGACTTGGTATGACAATATGTTCAGCTGTATTATAACTAAACATTTGTGAAGGGACCTCAGTAATGACCTAATAAATATGAAATAAATATCAATGTGAGTTTGATAATCAAAGAATGTCATAAATATCTTTACGTATATGAAGCAAAACATAGTAATCAAAACAAGGTTTGATAATCAAAGAATGTTTTGTATTTATGGAGATTGATGAGTACATTGAGTTGATCCTTCATTCTTACATTTTTTTGGCATTATGGTAAAAAATGTTTTATACTTGTGAAGATTGCTGAGCAGGTTGAGTTAAGCCTTCATTTTTACATTTTTTGGTATTATGGCCAAAATTGCCACATTTTTAACATTTTTGTACTTAACCCTTTCATGTTAATTTGTTTGGATTTTTCAAAGTTCAGATTTTTCAACTTATTAGGCTTATTTATTCCTCTCCTTTTAGTTGTTTTAGATCTTCATGACATGACACTTTTGGCTGGTGAGTTTATTACTTCTGTATCAACAGTAGGCCAAAAAATTGCACCTTAATAAATTGCAATACATGATCATACAATGCGAGGAATTTAGACTTCTTATAGCATTCATCTATAAGTGCCTCTACCCGTTGCTGTGAATGGTGAACAACACTTATAGCATGCTTACAAAGATATGCATAAAGCTCCCATACCCGAAAATTACCTGATTAGTTTATTAATCCTTACAATATGCTTGCCATCACCCTTAGACACTTCATATGCTCCATCACTATTTCAAACTATTTTTCACTGCATTGCGTCGTTCTTATTCTTCTCCAATTTCTTCATGATCCTTGGTATAATAATTGACTTTTAATAATGCAAAAAATCTCTTTTATCTGCATGCATCTTCATCACCATAATTCTAATGGTTTCAAGCATACTGATAATTGACTTATCTCTTGTAAGTAAAGATCCACCTATTAAAAGCTCCACTCATATTGTTGTCAAAAATTGGGCATTCTGATTCAGGAGATTGGTAGCTTCTTACCAACCTCTTATTAGGATATTCAAGTAATGTTGATGCATATCCAAATTTTATTTTATCCAGTCTTTTCAGCTGCTTGTTAAAATCTTTGACATAAGATGACTATGTAGAATTTCAAAACTACTTTCACAAATCCTTTCCCTTTCAATTCATATGCTAATTATAGTATATGTGTTTAACACAAATATGATGAGTGATGTATAGCAATTTCTCTTCTATATCCCTAATAAGTCCCTATAACAATAGAAAAGATTAAGTAAATATGAAATTTGTATAATAATAACCTATAAATATATGAAGAATAAAATAACTTTTGCATATATGATATAATTGTAATCCCTTTACCACTATCAAATTCTAAGTCAGAAGCCAACAGATTCACAAACCATATCTAAGAATTAGTATTCTCTACCTCCACAATAGCCCATGTGAATGGATTCTTCCCTCCATCACCATCCCTCCCATTTGTACTTAATAGTTGACATTGGAATTCTGTCTTTAGAAAGCAACCATTAATATAAAAAATTAGCGTCAAATGCCTCTATCCTCTTTTTATGGCATCAAAACAAATGTATAATCTTTTGAACTACACAAAAGAGATAAAGAAGTATGAATAAATGAACAAATATAATTATCGATGATATGTATAAAAACAAATTTATATACATGTAACATACAAGTTTCTTCATTCCTTGCTAGCTATAATTCTACTATTGATCTTGGATTACTAATCCTCAACTAATGTACATATCCTTGTAGCTCAGCATATTCATTTGCATAATCAGTTTTCCTCTCTTTTCTCGACGTCCTCTTTGTCGCTTTACATATGCTTAAGTTAACAAATATGTTAAGTTTTTCTTTGTATTCTTCAACCATTTTTCCCATTGAGATACTAGGCTTTTCAATTCTTTCCCTAAAATTACTCATGAGGAACTTATCTAAAATCAATTTAGGTTTGTTGGTAGCAAAACAACTATGCTCAGGATTGTATGTCTTCACTTTGAAGCATTATTCATTCTTGTCCCAACTAACATACAACTTCTATGAGCATCCTTCAATACATCTAAATTTGATCTCATGACTTTCATTTTGTTAAACTCGACACTGTATCCTTTGGTACTGCAAAATCCATAACAGAATCTATAAATTCTTTAGCTGATCCAAACTCCATTTCCAGTACCCAATATACTACCACATCAAATTGATTATGCCTACTAGTACTAGGTCTCCACAATGGATTACTAGGCTCTTCTCCGCTTAGATTTCATCACTATTAATAAAACCACCACAATCAATTGAGTCAATTTCAAGTAGTTGGTTGTCATCAAGATCGCCAACTTGTATAAAACCCTCGTCCTGGTCTCTTTCATGATCATCCAGCTCTTAATCAAATCCTACATCAACTCTTACACTAACTCCTTCGTCAATTCTTTCACCAACTCCTTCACTAACTCCTACACCAGTCCTTTGTTAACTCCTTCACTAACTATTTCACCAGCTACACTAACTTCTTCACCAGCTTCCTCAAGATGTTAATACCATAACTTCACTTTTCACCCTTGCTATCTCCATCCTCTTCTCCAATTATAGACAATATCTCAAGTGCAAGGATTAGGGTGGCTAATAAATGAGTTACATAAATATAAATCATTCGGTAGATTTTCACAAGGCTAATGAGCCATAGACAACTTTGATTTAATTCAATAAATCTTAATAACTAATTAAATTTAAAATTAGGTACATTGCAATAGATCTTGTGCATTTGAAGATATCCTAACTCCTTCTTTGTCTCATATTACTACCTATAACTAACATAATCAAACTCTACTCTATCAAAAACACTTGTTTGCTAGTTAACATATTTCAACTCCGGTTCTACTACGAACTTTCTATCATAAAATAGCCTTATACTACCAAATTAGGTCATCACACACTTGTTCACAAGTAAGGGGAAATAATTATAGCTAAATTAAAAGGAAATACACTTGAATATAGCCAAATCATTAACACTATAAATTAAACTTAAAAGAAAGTAGATTAATTATCTTATATTAACTTTTAATTTAGACATCTAAAATTGTGCATAAACACAAATATGTTAAGTTATATACAAATGCATAAATCAAGTTCATGTTGAATGATTAAATAAACTTCTCATCATTGTCAATATGTTAAAAAAATACTTATAAATGAACCTCTTATTCTAGAGATATTAAACAAAATACTCATAAATGAACCTCTCATCAAAGAATTAATTCACGAGATAGGCATGTTTACTTCGTGCATGCGTGTGACTAATGATAGACTATATACATTTTAAGAAATGCCACCACTATCAAGGTTTCATGCTCAAGAAATGCCAACTATCAAGGTGTCATGCTTAAGCATACTAAAGTTATAAAGTTTAAGTTGTTGATATATTATCTATGTACAATTAATTCTTGTGTATATATTAAACAAATTGTTTACATATTTTAACCCCTACAAACTAAAGGATTTGTAACTTAAATTGCAAATTTATAATTAACTAAGATAAAAAAAAGAACAATAAGTTGCTCTGGTTTTGATGGCTAACATCTAAACCCACTTCTCCACCTTTTCAAGTTTCATAATAATATCCAGCAATTTTGGTTTCTCTTGAAAGGGGATTTTCATTAGTCCTCTAAAGGAAAAGAATACTCATCTTGTAGTTAAGGGATAAACTTGATTAGGTGGTCCTCCTCTAAATTATTAACTCATACAAAAAGGAGAAGAATAATCAACTCACTTAAATGAGTGCCAACAAAGCATTGATGAAATGAGTCCAAAACAAGTCACAAATGGAGGTATAATTTGACTAGATGAAGATCAAAACCATAAAAGTATTAAAGAGAGAGTAATAAATTGATTTCTCCCTTTGTAGTGGAATCTTGAATCCTTCGTAATTACTGTAAGACGTCAAACATGCAACAAAATATTGAAAGTAATATAGTTATAATTAACTTTGCAAATTTGTGTTTAATATTTAGTTAGTTTTTTCTTAATTTAATGATCAAAGGAAATTTAATTTTGTATAACTATACTTTTATCCTTACTAACTCATTCATTGCCAACAAGAAATCCTTGCAACTACATAATGGAATAGGGGACCACAGCATACATGGAGCAACTCAACAAGTATTTTAGGCTTAGGTCGAAGATAGAGGATCACAACATACAATAAACATAAACCAAAAACCAAACAAAATAGTCATAAAAAGAATAAGGAATAAGCTACCACAATATATAATAAATATAAACTAAAAGGCAGTCAAAAGAATGGACCTACCACGATGTATTGTCCCTATGTTGTTTCCCAAAAATTTGACAAACGTGTGTAGGAGGTGACAGGAATGTGCTGCTGCGATTGAACTTACTATTGCTGTGATTGAACTTTCAGAAGAGCGAGCAAGATTTCTGCAAACATTTGAACGAAGTGAGAGTTAGGGATTTCTACAAACATTTGAAGTTAAGGATTTTGTGTAATCTACAAACGTTTGAAGTTAGGGGTTTACGGAATTTGTGATTTAGGAATTTTGAATGGAGAAATAGTGAGTTTTGAAAACTTGAGAACCAGACTTATTTTAAATACATGAAGCCACGTCGGCAAGTGCTGGGTCTCATTGATGTGCATAAAATTATTAAAAAAAAATCGATGTGACATTTAAGTAATGGAGAGTAACTTCCATTAAAATTTTCATTCTCATACAGTCTGTTTAGAACGTTCTGTAAACGTTATAGTTTAAATTGAACACTCCGAAACATTTGGTTTTAACTTGTATTCCAATGCAAACGTCAAGATTTAACATACAACTTTAGCCTTAGTGATAATTAAGGACTGTGCCTGGATAAGAGACATGATTATCTATCTGGAAAGTGCTTTCTAATATCAGTCAGCATTTTGAATTGAGAGATGATAAAGGCAGGAGTATGTCGTATTCAAAATAAGTAAATGAGACCTGATTATCTATCTAAATCATAGACATCTAATGAAAATTTCATAATACATTTATATTTGCACACGCACTTTCATGAATTGTTTTACCTGGGCTCACGTTGGTACGCCATAAAATTATCACAACGGATAGAATTTGTCATGCATTGTCCCACCCACCAATATAGATTTGGAGAAAATGGAGTTTTCTTCCTTTCTTGGCCCAGAACAAGAGAGAATTGATGAGAAATCATAGGTATAACAGAAGGCAAAAGGATTGGAAAGTGAAAAACCTGTACATGCTACAGATTGTAGTTTCACACTCAAAATTAGCACCAAAAATAAAAAAACAAGCAAATCGTGTTGGTGTTTCATCCATTAGCCTTACATATCAGACCATACAAATTTTCTTCCAGCCAGAGGGCAGCATTCGTAACACCCTCCTCCTAGATATGAGCATGCTAAGTTTTCAGCTCAACAACATCCTCTCCCTTGGATTCAGTTTCAGTAAGCTTTGACTGTGAGCATTGTCCATTTGCAGAGGCATTGGACTTGATGGGTTTCTTAAACTGCACCAAGATCATTGTCATGTTGTCACATCCCTCGCCACTTGCTGTTGACGGCGCCAAGCACCTATCAAGTACTCTCTCACACACCACAGAAAGCTTGCTTTCCTGCATTTTTTTGAGAATGTTGGAACTTTGAAAATGTACAGTTGCATAGGGTTCAACCATTTCTATCAAGATCCTACTAAAAAGTTAAAATTGCACATACCGTGCTTAGTTGTTCATGAATGTAATCTACTAGTTGCTGACTAGACATACAATCCCTGAAACAATCAACAATAGTAGTAATCCAATTTCAGCAACAGAGGACTTCACAATATCTTAAACGAGAGGATATTATCATTGCAGATTGTCCATACATTCATATCTCTTCAGATAGTAGCTGCAAGTATATGGCAAACAGTTATAAGGGATATGTAGATCGTTTCTGAAACTACTAATGTTGCCTACGTTCACTTGGAGAAAGCATGATAGCTTACTTTTTCTACTAATTCCTTTCCTTCATAATAATCTCTTAGGAAGATGATCCGAGTATACTTTCTTGCATGGCAAATACATTAAGGATATAAAAAGTTCTGAACACAGTGCAGTGAACCATATTAAAAAGGGAAGCATTTCATACATACCATATTCCATCGCATGCAAGCACAATAAAATCATCATCATCGCAAAGTTCAACCTAATTGAATGAGCAATAAAAGTTATTAAGGAGAAAATAAGGGATAATTATCGAGACCTATATATAAGAAAATGATTTGTTCAATTACATAGTGTAAAAAGATGATTTCCGCACCGTGTTAATATCTGGATTTGCTGTTACAATTTGCTTCTCAGCAGGTAAAAACTTGTTCTGCTTGAACTCCATATCTCCTGAGGTACATACAAAGGAACTCTAAAGGTTAGAAAACCATGAAGAATTAAAACGAGTCTAAAGTTCTATCTCTCTTTCCTTCCTGGTGGTGAATGAAGGTTCATATGCAGGTTTCTGCTCTTATAACCTATGAGAGTAGTTACATGAAACAAGTCAAAAAACAAATGCCCGGGCATAGACTCATTCAACTTTTTTTAGGGCAGGGACCTAGCTTCCAATTATGGGAAGAAGACACTGCTACTGTTGTATTTTCTGATATCTAGATGCATTGCTGGGGGAAATAATGGATTAGAGTCCAGAACTCTTGTTTCACAACATAGGAGAAGAGGGCTAAGATAAACAGTGTCAGACCATGAACAAACTAATTATGAGGATCATAAATGATATTAAGGAGATCAAATAATCATGTCTACCTATAGCCCTTGCAAGATTTAAACTGCCATTGACCCGTCCTGCATGTATGAAACCACCAGCTTTTAAAATCCTTTCTTTCTCAGCCTCAAGATCAGGTTTATGGTCTCTAGACAGATTATATGCCTGCATCAAGAAAGTCCCTTTAAATCCAATTGAGAAGTGTTTAAGGTTTCTGCATTGTACCATGATAGAACCACAGAAGGTAAATATTTGTATGTGTATGTTCCTGAATGCAATAGTTAACCTCAAACTAACATTTTAATATCAGTGGTCTCACAAAGTGCAAACTAAAGCTGAAGATCATCTAGGCATCATTTTAAACAGATATTAAAGACGGTAAGTTCTCTCTCTCACTCTCTCTCTCTCTGTTAACTGAAAAGTACCTGGCCCTTTCGAGATATCACACATCGAGAATCACCAGCATTTGCAACAACAAGTTGGTTGTTTCTTACAATTGCTACACAAGCAGTTGTGCCAGAAGTTGGTCCAGAAAAGTCAGAGTGAGGACCCTGTTCGGAGTAAACAAGTTATTTATCCAGAAAGTATTGCCGTAAAGCCATTATGGCTCATTCCTTGTATCATGAGTAAAAGAAGTTTGAGCAAAAATGTGCAGCAAAAAATTGTAACTATCATCTTAGCTTCAAGTTTTTACTTAAATTCAAGCATGCAAATTAAAGCCCAGTGGAAAAAATGAATTGAAAGGGTTTAGAACAGAACATGGAAAAAATGGATTGGATGAAATGCGCACCTTATGAAGAGTATGGTTATATAAAATGCTTTAACTAAGATCACATCAATTAATAAAAAATATAACTTAATCGATGAAAAGTTTGCATGTCACAACAGAGATATTAATGCAATGCAATGCTTAATGAAACCCTCCAAGTATACCGAGCCACAAACTTTTAGAAACCTTTTATCTTCTCAAAGTTGCTTTCTGGAGGAAACTATGTCATTGGCAAATAATATTGTGCTTATTATCAAGTGAATGGCCTCAGGAAATTTTTATCACTAGTTTTCACAATGAGTTGCTACATAATCATCATTATGGCTCACTATCAACAGAACTAGTACAGATTTCATTTAAATGCTCATGAGCTCTGATGGGAAGTGGGAACTCATAAGCAGCAAGTAGAAAGAAACCCTAGTAGTTTCTCAAATCCACAATAATACATCATGACAGCTAACTGCTTGAATTGTCAAAATAATTGTTGATAGAATCAAACTGGAGTTGAAATGAAAAAAAAGTACACTATTACAAATATAAACACAATCAGATGACAATAAAATATATGTTTATAAAATACCTCTTCGAAAGGCCAATCATCTGCCTGGCCATTACTCTCACCATTCCTTGGAGACCATATTAACCCCTCTAGCATGCCAGTAAACTTGTTTATTCTATCACCCAGAACAGCTAATTCCCGCCATCCTCTTTGTCCACGCATCATCTCATCCATTCTACATGAACCACAAAAATTCAGATCATGGTCCAAACAGAAGTTATACTTTACAGGATGCATTAAGGACGGATGAGTTATCTTGCTTTATATCCAAAATGATAATAGATAGCTATGAAATATAAATAAAAGAACAATGTAAAAATCAAAGATCTTTAGGGAATGATAAGGATTTTTTTTTTTCAGATACACCACCTTAGTATTTTTCATTTTTGTCATCAATTAAATTAATGATGTGATTAATAATAGTATTCTGCCTCAAAGTGAAACTGCACGACAATTAAAAGGAAAATTCTTGACATCATCTAAGAGAATTATTAAATATAGAAACTAGCAGTGCATAATATCACATGATCCAAATAAATATAGAACTTTTTAATTGGGTACCTCGATTTTCTATCTAAATAGGCAGAAATGAGAAGTTCTCCAATCAAATAAATAAGGTAACCTGAAAAAAGCTTTCTGAACAGAAGTTCCTATATCTCCAGCTGAATAAGCTTCATTCTTAAGAACCTGTTGATGAAGAAACTTTGCACAGAACTTTGAAACTACTTTACCTGTAAGTTTACAAGAATATGATGAGCTGTGAAATTGCAAGCGGCACTTCTTGCTAATGAGAGATAGCTATCTAAGAGTTTCTGGACAAAGTTTTTGACTCGATGAAAATTAATTTTCTCTATACAATGCTCAAGTAAGCGTCAATGTCGGATAAATTAGGATTAAAAATTGTTTTCTGTGTTTTAGATGGAAAAAATAACTTTATATAAACTTTCAGCTCCCAAAAGTCACTGCTCATTACAGTCTTTTCACGTCTAAAAATACTAGGACCAAGGAATCACCAATTACAGAACCAAAAAGAAAGTGTTTCTATATATAAGAGAGGTGGGATATGTAAAACAAGGCTCCATTGTCAATTTTATCAGCTACCTTCCAAATAAGATAAAGACAAGAAGGCTCCGGTTTTTGTTTTGTATTGCTAAGTTCTGATATATTTTCATTATCCCATAGTGGAGACAAAAGTGGACCTACCCATCGCTTGATTAAAAATTTAAAACTATATATATATATATATCATAGTTATTGTTTATATTCTTTCGGCATAAAGTTAGATTTGTTTTGGTACTCAGAAACTAATTCTTCTATAACTATTTAGTATTGCTAAATGATTATACACACTAAGTTTAGTGTCTTGGTTGTTACTGAATATCTAAATTACTTTTTTTGGTCAATTATAGCCAAGAATTTTGTTAAAAAAAATCCTCATAGCTTCCAGTGATATCCGTTTATATTACCTCTGCTTGCACCTAGAATATGAAAATATTTGATACCATGTGAAAATTATAAACACTCTTAGAAATAAATTGAAATCTATCTCATTTTTTATGATATTTATCATTCGTTATTTTCATAAAAGGTTTGTAAGTTAACCAAATTATTAAGCAATTGTTGATATTAGTCCACTGAATTAAATTTCTGGACCTGCATCTGTTCCATGTAAGTGTGTGCATTTATATGGTCATTAGAAAAAATGGGGTGATCCAAGATTGGTTGGAAAGAATGAAAAGTTTAGACTATCAACACTTGAAAAAAAGCAACTAAATTTCATAGTTCACACAAGGTCCAGTAGCTGCATATGTAAAGTGGAATATCAAGAAGAACATATATTTTCATTATAAACTCCAGACCACATACTTGAATGTGTTACCCAACATAAGTTCATATATCAACAAACAAACTACAATTGCTTTTCGGTCAACGACCTAGTCACAAATGATTCCAGACTAAACTGAGTTCACTTTGACATTACTCACTTTAAGGATGTGCAAGGTTTGGAAATGCAGACAGGATTGGGTGGTTGGACCAGAAAATCAGGTGACTAACTGATGAAGTCAACCTTACCTCCATTTTTGTTTCTAAAAGCCAGTCCTTTCAACAGACATAGGAGATCTACCTGATTAAGTTATAAACAGAAGAAAAACTAGTGCAATGATCAGGACTTGCTGCTTTGAACTGAAATCAGGAGTTCGAGCCTTACATGCCTATTTATTCTTAAATATGCCTATTTATTCTTAAATAGGGGTAGAAGACTATATAGAATAGTGGAAGAGAGATTTAAACCAGAATGTACAAGAAAGAATAACGCTGTTGATCACAGGAGCCAAGCTCATTTCCACATGTGTCTCATAACCACTTTAATCTTAGTGAAACTAACATTATCTGAAAAATTATAGAAACTATTGGATCATTTAGTCAGCAAACATAGCAAAAGAGTTAAGGATCTCATAATGGTAGCTCAGTCCACTATAAGTACCTGAGACATCAAACTCTTACCTCCATGGCCATCATAAACACCAAAGAATGATGTTGTAGCATCCAAATCAGTTAGTGCTGCATGCTGAGTAGTAAAGGTTAGTTTGTCAGTACACAGAAATAAATATGTCCAGAGGCACTAAAATAGAAGGCATGAAAAGAAGTGTCATCCTTGGAGAATCTCCATAATAAAACGAGAATTAGCAGTAGTAAGACTGTATTGCAAGAGCTTTCTCAATAAACAGAACTTGAAAGCATGCACACTTTTTCACGCACTTCAACCACTGGTGTTTCTATATCTTCAAAAGCCGTCCCAAAATTTCCAACTTATGATAACACAAAGAGTAACAAATGATTCAAATCACATGGCATAGATGTAACAGACCATGTTCTTTGGTCGTTAAATTCCTAAGAAATCATTGTAGGGATCAATCTATTAACAATTAACGACTAAGGAAAATAGGAGTAAACTGTCCTATTGATTAAGGGAACCTTAAAACTTTCCCTTGGCAACAGATTAAGGTAGCCTCAGTCCCAAACTACTTGAGTTGGAATTGAAATCCTTTTCGTCCATTTCTGTGCTTTGGACAAGGGTGGTGATAGTCAAAACTAACTAACTCATCATATTAATAGTTGCAGAGATAGAGAAAAAAAGCTAGCTTTATCATCGTGAGAGGACAAGTTATATCATACAACCCTGTGTATCTAATTTCCAAACAATGTCCTTATCATAATTGAGAATCCAACAAATAATACACCGACACTGATACTAAGAAAGTTAAATGTACAATGACTTAATTGCTTACAGCATTCAAAGATATCAAAAGTAGAACTAATTACTCACTGCGTCTTCCATGGATGCACGCCAACCTTGCATAGAAGACAAACCAAATCTTAGACTATCATTCTCACCATCCTCTGAAAATTTCTCAGTCTTCGGAGAGCTGAGGTATATGCCCATTTCTATCTGAAACAGAAGTGAAATACCCAGCAGAAAATCAGAATAATTCACAACAAAGGACTCCAAAAAGCTCTTATAACACAAGTAACATCTCAAATCCAAAAGCACTACTATCCACAACCAGCTTGACCATGATAACATTAGTGTTCGATGCAAATAAGCTGGCATCATCTCAGCGAAACAAAAATATGGTCTTACTAGTTGAACTTCCTTATGCTTGTCAATCGGGAGAAACTAAAAACAGTCTGTTATACCTCATTTTAATTCAGATTAATAACATTCCAGTCAACAGGAAACCATATGAACAATTTGATGTGAAGATGAAATGATCAGAAGAAATAAGAGGAGTTAATCATACACAAAGCACCACTGCTATCGATAGAAAGAACTAGTAATCAAGATTCATAAACTTACTTGTGGAGTAAGTACAAAAATATGGAAAGAGCATAAAATGATACAAGTGAAAAGACAGATAGGAGAAGAGTGGCAGTAATATCAGAATATTACATAGACTGAAGATGCCTGAATCAAGAAAGGCATCCAAAAGAGCAGTAGGGAAGATTTTATAAGGCAAGAGACAGGAAGGGCATCAGATGCAACTTTGGAAAGGTCAGCATAAGTTTTGCATTACCACAACAAGCCCGTTAAGATAAAATTGGGCAAGCATTTCTACGGACGACACTTGCAAAGGAGCGAGTTATTAGCTTAAACATCCTATGGCAAGAAATTTAACATCAAATTTACCCGACCCAAGCAAAATTCTCGAAGCTTCAATTTTCCTACATGCTTTCTTCAGATGGCCAACTGTGTGGGGACGCCCAATTGGGCCACAGGTAACCTCAGAATATTACATAGACTCAAGATGCCTGAATCAAGAAAAGCATCCAAAAGAGCAGTAGGGAAGATTTTATAAGGCAAGAGACGGGAAGGGCATCAGATGCAACTTTGGGAAGGTCAGCATAAGTTTTGCATTAACACAAGAGGCACATTAAGATAAAATTGGGCAAGCATTTCTACAGACGACACTTGCAAAGGAGCGAGTCGTTAGCTTAAATATCCTATGGCAAGAAATTTAACATCAGTTTTACCCGACCGAAGCAAAATTCTCAAAGCTTCAATTTTCCTATATGTTTTCTTTAGATGACGAGAGAAACAAGGGAGAAAAAGATTACCTGTGGCCCAATTGGGCGTCCGCACACAGTTGGAAGATCAGGGGGCAAGAGAGAGAAAAAGAACCCGAATGGTCTTTAAACACGAACCGCTTAGGGAAACTAACAAAGACTCCATCAGAACTTGACAAATCCAAGAAGAAAAGGGAAGATTGACTGAAAGAAACAAGGAAGAAGCAGAACCAGAACCAGATACAGATACAAATACTTGAAATGAAGAGAAGTAAAGAGAGAAACTTTGAGGTATGAGTCATACAAAGGAGTTAGTCCGATGACTAGGAGCAGAAGACTGATGCGAAAGGCCTTACCTCTGTTCCTTCGTCTATCTAGAATTCTCTCTCTTTCCTTCTCTGCGATGATTGCTTAGAATGGAAACGTGGGCAGGCGGCTCTTGTTTAACTGTTACAGTTCCTACTGTTGGTGTATTTTTGTTTTCCAGCAACAATGATTAATAAAATTATTATAATCTTTCTTTAATTGTCTAATAAGGCTCATTTGGCTTAACTTTTTTCGTCAAGTAAGAAACCGTTGAGGTTATTAAGTAAGTTCACGATCTTCAGTCATCTATTTTATTGCCGAATAACGGGTCGTTAGCAGTGGCAATTGTACACGTCAACCTTGGACGCCAACCAACCGCTTTACTTTACATGTCATTGATCCTTTTTTTTTTTTAATTTTTAAATTTAAGATAAATTTGGTTTTAGTTTTTAAATTTTATGAAAATGTAAAAAGTAATTTTTGTTTTATAGTTTTATCTTTTTTTATAATTTGATTTTTTGTCATCTAAATATATATTATTTAAATTAATTAATATGATGATGATGATGAGGATGAATTATTTAAATTAATAATTATATTAATCATATGCAGAAAACTCCATTCAAACTTTTGTCTTCGCTATGTGTATGAGATGGTAATGTGTATACATGGATATAAAGCAGATCAATTATTTATGTTGTAGGGTCCGTCCAGGTTTAGGCTGTTATGTTTAAGACAGGCGAAACATTTCTATCACGCCAACAAATAGTAGGGAATTAGAGAGAGAGCCCGTATAAGACAATTTTTGATGTATAAAATTAAATTTAAGCATTTTTAATAAGTCACTTTATAAATTACATTCAGGCTTAAATTGATATTTTAAATAAAATGATATTATTTTATTTTAAAAAGTTAGATGAATTTAGACAGATCAAACTTAAATCTAAATTTTAAAAATATTATTTAAAAAATAAACCAGCCACGTCATACCTAATCACGTCATACACTTGAAACAAAACGATCGTAGTAGCAGAATCAAAGCGAAAGTTATAAATCACTATCTAACATTCAATGCTAATAGTCACAAGTCACAACAATCACCCTACTTAAGAGTAAGAGCTGCCTCTTTAAGATATGCCAAAGATTCTCCCCGACGCCCACCCATCTACGCTGTCTCAAATACTTTTTTTTTGTTTTGTTTGACATTCGCTGTCTCAAATCCTTCATTCACAAAAGCAAAGTATATATATATTTATGATAAATCAAATTAAAATTTAATGAAGATTGTCATATTGTCAAAGCAATAAATTTCTATTCCACATGATCATATTCTCAGAGCATGAAATTTCTATTCCAAAATTCTCACAAGTCATTATAATATTGACTTGAAAAATACGGAGACAAGACGCTTTCAAAATGCTAAAGAACACCTAATTCTTAGTTTCCCCCCTAATAATTGTATTAATGACTAACCATGCTTCTAATTGACTTGGGCGTACCGATGTGAAGTCTATTTAAATCTATATCTTAATTCAACAAACGATTACATCATCTCATTAACCAGTTTTTATTTTATTTTATTTTATTAAATTAGATCTATACATTTATATAAAATATATAAACAAAATTAAATAATACAGATGGCACACCTAACAAAAACATAATATCTCCTCCTATCTCATTAAGGCTAAGACTATTAAAACGGTGCCTAACAGTGAAGGAAAGCAATTAATGAAGTAGTGGTACAAAGTCAAATGTTGAAATTGTAGCTAAAGTCGAAGCAACCTCTATTTCTTCTTAAAGTCTCCTCTTAAAAAAGTCTATGCATGCGATTCCATTCTCCCTAGCGATACTTTCGAAACTGCTTGTTGATTTCCAAAGTATTTGACTGGATAGAAAATGAACCATACGAAGCTTATCGGATAGAAAATGGAGGAGATCGTTTGAAGAAAATACAAATGAAAAGTACCAAAAATTTCCAACTTTGAGCGGTACATGTACCAGAACTGGTCAAGGGATAAGATCCTATCTGTCTTAAATGTGCCACGACAGACCTATGATCACACTTCAGAAATATCTTTCACGAATACAACATAGTAATGTTTTAAAAATTAGATTAAAAATTAAATATTTATATTATCATAAATATTTTTATGCCATACAAAACAAATAAAATTATATAATTTAAAAATCATCCTTATTTATAGCAAAATTTTTAAGTGAAAATTAATTTTATTATTTTAATTTATAAAAATAAGTTAATTTACAAAAATTAGCTAATTAATTAATAAATCAGTTAATATTTAATAATAACAATCATTAAATAAATTAAATAAAAAATTAACTGACTTTAAAAAATTTATAAATAAACTATTAATTATTAATTAATAAATAAATAACCACATAAAGAAAAATAATAAGGACAAGAAAAGTATACAAGCTCGATCAGATATTGTCTTGCGTCCAGGCCGCAAAAACAGTGCAACTTGCAAAGCATTAAACAAAAAACATCTTTCACCCAAAGTTATGAATACCGTACCGGGTTTGGTACCAGATTGAGCTCTGGAACGGAACTGTATCGGTATCGGGTACCGTTTCGAAATTTTTTTTAAATTTATAAAATAGTCCCTAAAATTTTTAAAAATTACAAAATAATCCATATTGATATATTATACAATTATACTGTACACTCTACTAATTTACCGTTTACATCATCTATATTTTTAAATTATTA
>JANITX010000009.1:21892940-21904677 GCA_027564395.1 Erythroxylum ulei | reverse complement strand
CAATATTTCACATATAATTCATCTTGTATCTAAACCATCTTTTCCATTTCATTTCAAATTCATAAATTCTTCTTTTCCCTACACATAGCTAATTGCCAATAATTTCTCATTTAACAGTCCTAGCTTACAGAAAGGTTCGGGGCCCAACAAGAATAGTCGTTTTAATTTTTTTGAAAAAATATAAAGTAAGGTCAGGTCAACTCGACCTACCTGTGGCCCGTCAGGCTGGGGCCTGGGTCACAGGCTAGTCGCCCATGGTCGGGTAGGGTCACAAGCCAAGCAACCTCGAGCCCGTCAGGCCACAGACCAGTCAACTTGTAGGTTTGGTCGAGCTAGGAGTGGCCCGAGCTCAACTCGACCTATTGTCATTTCTAGTAAGGGAATGAGTTAAAAAACTAAAAACAAGCTTAAAGAAGATAATTTATAGTTTTATAGGGCAAAAACGAAACGTAAAAATGGTGATATGTTATTTTATTATTGTTAATTATTTCTTTTTTAATTTTGTTTCATAAATAAATTTTCTTTTTAATATTTTTATAAATTAAAGATCATGAAGTACAATTGTGAAGATAATGGTATTTTTAGTAATTTTTATTTATTAACAGTCAAAATGTAACCCATAATTCAAATATTTTTATTTTTGAAATAGTTATCATAATAAAATAAAGCAAAAAATATAGGAGTTTAATGTATTTTAGTTAACAAAAGATTAAAAGGGCATTTTTGTCCAAAAATGCATCATGTATAGTTGTGGTGATGTAGGGGTAAAATAATATTTTTGAATTCTAAGCTCTTTTGACTGGTAGTCAAAAGGAGTAATAATTTCATTTTTAAAATAGAGGAGACATAATATACCAAGAAATAAAACACAACGGGTTAAATGTAATTTAGCTCAAACCAAATTGTGGTATTCAATGAGTGCATTAATTCCTTTTCCCTTAGTTTCATTCTCTTGGTTAATTAATGACTAATTTATGAGTAGTTTTCATATCAAACAATTTTGTGGTTCGAGTTGAACTCACATTGTCCCTAATCTTGTCAAATTAATTTTTTATTTAATTTATTTATGTCAACTAATTATTTTTTATTTTAAAGTATTTTTCAAACCATCTAGTCTAGTCCATTTATTATAAAATTAGTATTTAATGGTTGTATTAGCTATTTTTCTTTTAGTTGCTTTCTCTTAATTAATTACTAATGGATTTCGGACTAGTTTTTGAAGCAAATCACTATACAAATTAGGCTACACTTAGTTCGATCATTTAGGGGATGCTTGGTTAGTTAGTCTGAAAAGAAAGAAATGAGTAAGGAATAAAAAAAAGATGGTTGGTAATATATTATAATTAGAAAAACAGTGTTTTTATATCCTCTTTTGGGGCAATACTCCATTTCTCCCAATATAGTAAGGAATTGATTAATTTTCATTTCTCACTATATTTATTATAATTCCTATTACCATTTCTCCAAGTGAACCAAGTACACTCTTAATCTACCATAATTCTCTAAACAGTGGTATTTACTCATTGCATTAGTCGTTTTGTTTTTTTTTCATTTCACTTGATTAATTATTAACCAATTTTTAAGAAGTCTCTAGACATTACCACTTTGTGCTTCGAGTTGAATTGAACCCAGCCTTTAGTCCAATTGATTCCTTTTCTTTTAATTGATTCCTCTTAATTAATTATTGATTAATTTTTAACAAATCTTGGACAAAATTATTATGCTATAAGGAGTTAACTTAATCTAACCATCCACTCTAGTATAGTTTTTTGGATATTAGTATTCAGTAACTGCATTGATTCTTTTTCATTTAGTTGCTTTTTTCTTGGTTAATTACTACCTAAACTTTTGGCTAGTTTATAGACCAAGAACTTTGAAATTCATCTTGTACTTAGTTTGACCACCTAATCTAGTCTAATTCTCTCAATAGAAGTTTTATGTGGTAGCAATAAATCTTTTTATTTTGGTTTCTTATCTCGGTTAACTATTGACTGATTTCTAAGTAATTTCGAAACCAAACAAATGTGTGGTTTAGGTTGAACTAAACATGATTGTATACAATGATCCAATTGATTCTTTTTTCTTATGATTGATTTCTCTTAATTAATTACAAGTTAATTTCTAATCATTTTTGGATTAAAATTACATTGTAGTTTGAATTAAACTTAGTCTAATCATCTAGTTTAGTCCAATTCTCTAACCATTGCTATTCAATGACTACATGTATTTATTTTTTTTCTTTTGATTACATTATCTAAGTTAATTACTAGCCAATTTCTGTCTGATTTCTATATCAATTCATTATGTAATTTGGTTTAAACTCAGTTTGATAACCTACTCTAGTCTAATTCTTTGAATATTAATACTCAGAGGCTGCATTAATTCCTTTTTATTGATTTCTTTCTCCCAATTTGACCAATTTCTATATAGTTTCTAGGCCAGAGCACTATGGTGTTTGAGTTGACCTTAACAAACCTCTCAATTTGGTCTAATTTACAATTTTTTGTTGATTTTTCTCGATTAATTATTGATTAATTTTTACTAGTTTACAAACCAAATTACTATTCAATTTGGGTTGAACTTAGTATGATTATCCAGTTTAGTTTAGTTCTCTCAGCATGATATTGCATTGATTCGTTTTCATTTGGTTACTATTTCTTAGTTAATCACCAGTTCTCTCAAACTATTGTGTAGTTTGGGTGAACTTAGTTCGACCACATAGTATGATCTAATTCTCTAAATATTGATATTTACTAGAGACATTAATTCATTTTCTCTTTGTTTCTTTTCACAAATTTCTAGGTATTTTCTAGAACATAACATTGTGTAATTCATGTTGAACTTAACCTAACTTCCTAATATGATCCAATTGATTATTTATTCCTCTCAATTAACTATTAGCCAATTTTTAACTAGTTTCGGACCAAATTACAGTGCAGTTTGTGTTGAACTTAATCCGACTAGCTATTCTAGCCCATTTCTCTGAACATTGGTATTTATTGACCACATTAATTATATTTATTTTACTTGCTTTTTTTGTTAATTACTAGTTGGTTTGACCACCTTAGTTAGTTTGATTATCTAGACAATGGTACTTAATGGTTGCATTAATTCCTTTTCTTTTATTTTCTTTGTTTCGATTAATTAAATTTTTAGTTTATGAGTAGTTTATAGACTAGACCACTCTATGGTTTGAATTGAACACAACTCAATTGCTTAATTTGGTCTAATTGATTTTTTGATAGATTTCTCTTCATTAATTTATGTTTGATTTCATACTATTTTTAGATGAAATTATTTTTTAATTTGGGGTGAACTTAGTTTGACTAGATACTATAGTTCAGTTGTTTGAATTTTATTATTTAGTAATTAAATTTATTCCTTTTCTTTTATTCTCTCTCACTAAGTGATTTCTAAATAGTTTATTGAACAAACAATAATAGATTTCGGGTTAAACTTAACTTGATCACCTAGTTTAAAACAATGGCATTTATTGGATTAATTCCTTTTCTCTTTGTTTCTTTCTCTCAATTAATTATTGACCAATTTTTGTGTAATTTCTAGTCTAAAGCTTAGTAGTTTATCTAATGCCAGTATAATCTAGTTGACTTATACTAGGTTAAATACTAGTTGATATCTAAATAGTTTTGAGACCAAATTATTGTGCAATTTTTTGTTAAACTCAATCCAACCATCCAACCTTGTCTAGTTATCTAAATATTGGAATCTAATGACTACTTTGATTCTTTTTGCTTTTGATTGCTTTTTCTTAGTTACTTACTAATATATATTTTAACTAATTTTTGAACATGCCAATATGCTATTTATGTTGAATTCAGTTTAACCACCTAGTTCAATTTGATTGTTTGCATTATGGTAATTTGGGTTGAAAACCCAATAGCCCAATTGGTTATTTCACTTCTGGTTGATTTCTCTCGATTAATTACTTGTTGATTTCTTACTAGTTTTTAAACCACAATTTAGTCCAACCAAACAATTTGGTTTAGTTCTCTAAACATTAATATTTAATGTCTAAATTTATTTATTTTCTTTTGGTTACTTTTTCTTTGTTAATTACTACCTAATTTATGACTAGTTCCGAATCAAACCATTATCCAGTTGAAGTTGCATTGAGTATGATCACCTACTTTCACCTAATTCTCTAAGCATTGGTATTCATTAGTTGTATAAATTCCTTTTGGTTACATTAATTCCTTTCTCTTAGTTTCTTTTTGTTAGTTTATTATTGTTAAATTTCTAAGTAGTTCCTAAACTAAACCATATTGTAATTTGGGTTAAACTTAACCAGATTACCAAATTTGGTCAAATTGATTATTATTATTTTGATTGATTTCTTTTGATTAATTACGTATTGATTTCTCACTAGTTTTCAGAACAAACTAGTTTATGTTGAACTTAGTCCGACTATTTTATTTAGGTCATTTCTCTTAACATTGTTATTTATTGATTGTATTAGTTCTTCTTAATTACCTTTTCTTAGTTAATTACTAGTCAATTTTTGACTAGCTTTCGAACCAAACTAGTGTGCAATTATAGTTAAACTCAAGTTGACCGTTTAGTTTAGTTTGATTATTTAAAAAATGGTATTCAATGGTCAAATTACTTCATTTTTTCTTAACTTTTTTCTTTTGATTAATATTGAACAATTTCTAAGAACTTTCTAGACCAGACCATTTTGTGTTTTGGGTTGAGTTGAACCTAACCTCTAATCCAACTAATTCTTTTTCTTTAGGTTAATTATTCACCAAATTTTAACTAGCTTTCAAACCCAATTACTATGCAATTTGGATTAAAGTCGATTTGACCATCTATTTCAATAAATTTTGTTAAACATTAATATTCAATGACTACATTTATTCTTTTTCTTTTGCCTTTTTTGGTTATTCTATGCAATTTATGGCTAATTTTTTGACCAAACTACTATGCAGTATAGGTTAAACTTAATTTGACCACCTAGTCTAGTTCGATTTTTTGAATAGTGATATTCGTTAATTTCTTTCTCTTAGTTAATTATTACTAAATTTTAGTTGTTTTTAAATCATAACATTGTTTGGTCAAGGTTGAACTCAACCCGACTGCCAAATCTTGTCTTCATGTTTATCTTTTGATTGATTTCTCTTGATTATTTATTGATTGAATTGTAACTAGTTTTTGAACCAAATTATTTGATAGTAAGTCAATCTAATCTTCCAATTTTGGCTAAGTTGTATGAAAATTGGTACTTTATGACTATATTAATTCCTTTTCTTTTAGTTGCTTTTTCTTGGTTAATTCTAGCTAATTTTTGAATAGTGTTTAGACCAAACTATTGAGTAGTTTAGGTTTAACTCAATTCTCAGTTGCAAAAGTAATTCCTTTCTCTTGGTTTCTTTCTCTCAATTAATTATTGACTAATTCCTGGGTAATTTCCAAACCAGGACACTATGCGATTCAAGTTGAACTTCATCTGACCACCTTATTTGGTCTAATTAATTATTTTATTTTGATTATTTTATTTCAATTAATTATTGATAAATTTATAACTAGTTTTCAAACTATATTATTTTGCAGTTTAGGTTGATCTCGGTTTGATCATCAAGTTTGGTTGGATTCTCTAAAATATTAGTATTTAATGTTTGCAATTATTCTTTTCTATTTTGGTTACTTTTTCTTGATTAATTACTCATCAATTGCTAACTTCTTAGTAGACCAAATCATTGTGAAGTTTGGAGTTAACTCAGTTCCACCTCCTAGTTTGGTTTGATTATATGAATAATATTATTCAATGTTTACATTAATCTCTTTTGCCTTGGTTTCTTTCTCTATATCAATTATTGACCATAACTCAACTACCTAATTTGGTCTAATTGATTCTTTTTATTTTGATTAATTTCTCTTAGTTAATTACTAATTGATTTCTAACTAATTTTTGACCAAATTATTGTAAAATTTGTGTTGAACTCAGTTTGACCATTTAGTGTAGCCTAATTCTTTGGACATTGCTATTTAATGACCATATTGGTTTCTTTTCTTTTGATTACTTTTTATTGGTTAATTACAAGACAATTTTTAAAACCAAATCTATTCCAAATCATTGAATAATGGTATTCAATTGCCATATTAATTCCTTTTCTCTTGGTTTCTTTCTCCTAATTAATTATTGACTAAATTTTGAGTGATTTCTAGACTAGCCATTAGGTGGTTTGGATTTGAAATTAACTTCATCGCCCAATCTTGTCCAATTTATTCCTTTTCTTTTGGTTCATTTCTTTTGATTAATTATCAATTGATTTCTAATTAGTTTTTGGACCAAGTTACTTTATAGTTTCAATTAAACTCAGTTTGATTCTTCAATTTAGTTTCTTGCTTTGTGAGAGTTAAGGGAGGGATATAAATTATACCCGACTTTTCCTTTGCATTTTACAAAAAGGCAATTTCTGTTACTCAAATATGTGACCTTTTGGTAACAAATGAATAACCTTACAAGTTACTTTAAGGCTCTCTTCATAGTTTGATTCTCTAAGTAGTGGTATTTAGTGCTTGCATTACTTTGTTTCTCTTAGTTAATTATTGACCAATTTCTGAATAATTTCTAGAACCGAAAATTCAAGTTAAACTCTGCTAAATTTGATCTAATTAATTCTTTTTCTTTTGATTGATTCTCTTAATTAATTATTAGTTGATTTCTTACTAGTTTTCAAATTAAATTGTTGCATGTTTTGTGTTTAAATTAATCCAACCATCCAATTATTTGAATACTTTATTTTAGTGAGTGCATTGATTCTTTTCCTTTTGATTAATTATTAACCATGATCGCACAATCCAATCTATTTCTCTTAATATTGATATTTAGAAACCTGGGACAAAAGAAAAGCCTTTTACATTCCATTATAAAGAAGATACTATACTTAGGATTTCTCAAACTATTTATTAAAAGATGTGGTTGGAAAGCATAAAAGACTTTTACTATTATTAAAATGTGGTTCAATCCGTTGGAAGTTCTACAGTAATTTTCAAGTATTTGTATTTCCTGTCCTTAAAATGTTATTCAATTAATTAAAATTTCTGTAAGATTTTTTAAATATTTGAATTGATTTCTCATAAATTCTAAGTGATTAAGTATTTTTAAGTACTAAAAGTTAAAGTCTCTAAACAATCATCACTTGATTTTAAATTTGTTAACTTGTCAACTAACTAGATAAATTATATAACTTATGAAAGCTATTACGTGCATTATTGAAAAAAAAGACATGTTTACTTTCTTAACCTTTGATCCTTACTTGTTCTAAAGGATATCCAAAGTTGTACAGACTCCTAGAAGTTGGAGTTTAAATGGAAGAACTTTTGAACAGATGGAAAGGTGAAAAGATATGATTTTAGTACCCAAAATATGGCCAATGAATTTATGAATCCTCCAAGTAAAAGAAGAATTACATCTCCTTTTGTCAGTTTCCTTTGGAGCCAACTTTTTATTGGTTGAACAATAAACTGTTGGATCTCCAGGAGGACAAGGGAAGGGGACATCATTTCCTTTCTGTAAACTCGTTCTAGCTCATGAAGCTTCTTTCCTTGGAACCCCAACAACTTGTCAAATTTCAGTCTCAACTAGTTAAGACAAGGAATTCTGCAAATGCAAAAATGTTGAGCAGATGGTCTTCTCAGAGCTTACATCTCATCCATCTTGCTTACCAGAGAAACCAATTCAATGTTTTCAGTTACTTGAGTTTCAGTTCCCTCTTTTGACCCCGAGATTTCAGTTGGTAGTAAAGTAGCATTTTGATCAGCATTTGGAACCAGACATAGCAGACAAAGTGGAGTGAGTCTCAGTAAGTTACGGATCAAGATGGTCAGCCAGAGGTTATTAAAATTTACTCGGGTAACATGAAGTAAATGAAGAAGGAGGCCTCCAAGCCATGAAGATGAAAAATGTCCAAGGTTCTCAATTGACATGAGCAACGCGAAGAAAGTGCCTTCAATGCCAGCAGGACAAAGCTTGGAACAGAGTACAAGAAGAGGCATCCACTTGAGCCGTCCAATTACATGAGAGAAACTTGCATCAAACACAGCGAAGAAATAGTCTGGTATTCCAAGCCTCAAGTTCAGTCGCAACACCATCACCAAATCCAGCATCCCTGTTAAACCAAATAGAAACTGAGTCCAAAAAAGCAGGTCTCTGAAGGGATGATTTTTCAGGACATTCTG
The DNA here is from genome assembly GCA_027564395.1 of Erythroxylum ulei. NCBI lineage: Eukaryota > Viridiplantae > Streptophyta > Magnoliopsida > Malpighiales > Erythroxylaceae > Erythroxylum > Erythroxylum ulei. The sequence goes on along the minus strand of JANITX010000009.1, from coordinate 21,896,475 downwards.
ATACAGTAATGCCCCCAAGAATGATCCAGCTGCAGCAAACGAGGAAATGAAGCCAATGGTCTCCTGCACAAACCATCCGTACACAATATTATTAACACAAATTGTATTATTATGGTCAATGCTCTGCGCTAACAAGCTTCATGAACAAAAGAGGATCAGTCCCAAGAACATAGAGAATCCGGTCATTCTAGACTAAAAACCGTTGCTTCAAACTTCTACAGTATAGTACATTCCTTGTGAATCTGAAGAAAATAATGGATAGAATGATACCTAAGATAGAATCATATACCTGGGAAAAGGATGGACCGTCCTTTGAATCCGTATACCAGTAGAACAACCCTTCGTGGATATTCAAACTTACAGTGATAGATAAGTAAATATATAAACATGGTCTCCAAACTTCTGGAAATTTCAATGTTTTCCACATAGCCTTTCCAGCACCAACAATATTCTGGTGTACCTGAGCAAAAGATGGATTGATTTCGAGTCTGAAAGTGGAAATATCAAATTCAAGAAGAAAAGAAAGAATACCTCTCTACAAACAGAATTCTGGGTGTTTGATTCGCTGAGCGTCATTCCTGCCAGAGATACAAGTCCAGCTGGGATTGCCAGCAAGCCTAAGACCCCCTAAAACAGAAGAAGAATTAAGCCTGTAACACATAAGAATAAACTTCTGCCTACAATGGAAAGATTGCGATAACATGATAATAGTGGCAAGCTAACAAGCGCTCAACCTTAGGACCTAGTAGGTGAACAAAAACACCACTCAGAGAGTATCCCAGTAATGCTCCAATTGAGGAACTGAAACTACACAAACTTTGCAGGTCAGCCGCCAGTGCAGGATGGATATTACTGTTCTCTGCTACACAGGCATCTATAGTCACGTCTGCAATGGCTACGTACATACTTTGAGTCGTCAATAAAACCACTGCAAATAGAAGTTGGACCTTGTCATGCAAAGCCAATATGAGTGTTGAGACCACTCCCACAAGTCCTGAAATGGACAAGATATTCTGCCAATCACTCTCAGGGACAGATATTCAGCCAAGCATTCTTTAGACGAGATACAGTTTTGAAAGCTAAAAGATTCACTGCATTGAATATGGAAAGTATTCTCTTCAAATCCAAAGTGGAAACAGTAACAGTTAGGGACAAAGGACCACACAAATGTTACACATTTGCACATTTAAGTCCTTTGCTTGCTCATTATCCCGGAGACACAAGCAATGGCCGAGCTTAAATACTTTTGTAATGGTGAGCTCAAAGAAGAGAAAAATGACCGACCCTCATCAGAAGAGAATAGAGATTATGATTTATGATAAGGCAGGGACAAACTTGAAAGAGAGATTAGTGTCCTCAAACTTAAGCACCAAATAATATTGTTACTCCAGCAGATTGATACATTTTCTCCCTAAATTAATAAAAGCAATGCCATGGACAGCCCTGAATTGAGATCTGGACTTCTTGAGACATTATACATAAGAGGTATGGATTTCATTCTTACAACCCGTACAAATGTATGACATGTAAGTAAATTCGAAACTTCTTCTGTTCATTTCCAACAATATCAAAGAAACAGCAAGCGACTGTAACCATCGTACTCGGACTCGATATTCATCGCTTTCTTTCTCCACTGCCATAAAACCACCAAAACCTATATTTCCTTTTTGGGCTAGAAACCCCTCCTACATTTTCCCAGAAGCTTAAGATGCCAATTGGTTTTGATAGAAAGCTTAATGATCACTATGTCATCCACTGTCCGTGCTCAGCTATTTTTTGATTCACATCATTTCTAAACTTCAAGACTAGCTTATCCAAAATAAGTACCAAATGTAAGCAATCCAGAAACGTCCTCAACGACTTTCACTACTTGCAAGTCAACTCTCAACTCTCAAGTACAACGCATACAATTGACTCATTTTGGGGTCTAAAACTCCCACTGATGATCAAACGAAAACTAAGGCCTGATCCAACTATCAATCTGGCACAAAAGAAATACGTAGATGGAATTAAGCGTTATCCGAAACCCTGACAGGAACCCATTTTTTCAGCTTTGAAGAGCACAAGCGAACATGAAAAGAACATATAGCAATTGCAAACTAAAAAAGAACAAACGACAAGAATTGAACAAGATCTTCTGGGGAATATAGAAAACAGATCTTGATATAAATTGACGTGATAAATAATGGGGAAGAAATAAAACTGAGAACAGCAAATTATATGCATAAGGTTACCACTTAAAACGAAATAAGGCCTCCTACGATACCCCAGAATGGGAAAAACATCTGTGAGGAGACCCCACAAAGGTTTAACAAGCCAAGGAATAGATATGATCCCTTGATAAATCTGGGAATCCGATGGCTGAACCTTCTGAACATCTTTCATGTAATACTCCGTCCCGACGCGAAATAAAGCTCCACCCATCCCCTGACTTATTCCGTACACAACAACTACTGCAAACACATAGCTCCAATTTGTCTCAGTGGCAAGCATCTTCAGCCAATGGAATGGAGCCAATATACAGTCATAGAATCGTCCTCTTTCGGATTCATGGTCCTCCTCAGCCTCTTCATTAGACGGCCGCAGGCTCTCAGTCTCCGACATGACTCTCGCTTTCAATCCTAATACATTAGCTGGAAAGACATGGTCTTTGCTGTAGAAAATTTGACCTCCAGCACAAGTTTGTTTGCCAACCAAAAGTGGTAGGAGGAAGAAGTTTTAAAGAATAAGTTCTCAGTGCAACGTTGCCATGGGATCTTCTCTCAAATGTCTGAATCCGTTCAACTGCAGACCCCTGCAGGTCAACGTAAGACTTGTTAACAGGAAATTGAAAACAAAACAACCCTCGAGAACTGCAAGTAGTTCAATGGTACTGTACTGGTGATGGTATTAACTGACTCTTCACGACCACAGTTATCTTTGAATGTCAAAAACGAATCTTTTAAGGTCAGGTAGATAGGTTGCTTAACTAAGCTAATCCAGCTATACAATAGAGAATTAACTTGTAATAGATATTTAAAATCTTGTTTCTGCATATATAAAATGTTCCATTACATCCAAGTTGACGTGTCATACTCACACGTTCCAAGATCCTATTGGTTCCAAAGTTTGAAAACGTTCAGTTATGTCCGAAAGCTGGTTGAAGAGAGAGAAGAGGTTGACTAGTCTTCGTCCAAGTTTATTAATTGACGTAAAGAGCGGGTGAAGAGCAATGATAATGCCACCGGCAAGTCAATAAGAAGGACAGTATAGAGCTTGGTAGGAAAAAGAGAATGATCTCACTTAAAGAGCTTACTCTTCACGTTTATTTTAGTTTGTTGAATTATATTGTTATACGTCCTTTGTAGTTATATTATTTTGAATTTCAATTGAATTCTACTCCTTCCAAAATATGATTTTTGTTATAAAAACCGAAACTAAAACTTAAGAATATTTGGGAGAGGAGAATTTTTCTTATAAAAAAATGGTATCTCTTACATCAAGTTAACTCTTCTATTTATAGTACAAAATTTCTAATCAAATACTATCATGATAA
>JANITX010000009.1:21843251-21865822 GCA_027564395.1 Erythroxylum ulei | reverse complement strand
TAAAACCCTTTTGCAGGTTTTGGGTTTTATAAAATGCAGCCGTTATGCTGCCCGATTTTCGAAAAAGGATAAATAAGTTTTGGTTAAGAGATGAATTATGGGATAAGTATGAATGTTTTGGAATTGAGTTTTTGCATGAGGATAATTTTTTTTCAAAAGGGAAATTGTATGGATTTTGTTTGTTTTGAACGAGTTTGCTTAAAGAGAAAAAAAGAAATGAAAAGTATGAGAAAGAAAAAAAAATTATACCAATTTTCGGATAGTTTTAGTCTTAGGGTTTCCAACGCAAGGATTTTCGAAAATATTCGTTTAAGTTCTCGGATGTCGGAAATTTGTTTTGATTCAATTGAACCGTTTGTTTGCTTCGTTTTTCGTTTTGCTTCCGCCTCGTTTCGCTTCGAAAGTCGTTCCTTCGATTTCCGCTTTCGATTTTGTTTCCGCATTTTATTATCCGATTTTCCGATTCAATCCATTTTGTGATCACTTTCGCTTCTTTTGTTTTCGTTTTTGGTTTTTTTGTTTCCGGTTGGGATCCGGTTCCGAGATCGGGTCCCAACAAGAAATCACCTCCCAAAGTCCCCTTCTACCTACGAAACATCACTTTTATATTGAATTATAGGTTTTTGGGTTATCCATCGTTGTGCATATGAACGTGCATAATTGGAAAACACCGGATATCACAAAAGTGCACGGGTGCTATTTTTCCTATTTTAGCGGTGTTTCTGCCAAAATTCCTCTCTTTTACATCCACGAAGGCAATTATCACTTGTAAACACACTTGAAGCATAGTAAGTACCAAATATACAATAAACGTATCAAATATCAAGAAAATTACATCAAATATGGGTGTCAAAATATAGTCAAATATTCATCAATCAATTGTGAATGCAATGCTAGCCAATTATGGTTAACAAGAGCTTGATCAAGCTTTTTTCTTATCAACATATTGCCTTGTTGTTTATTGGACCAGGTAAACAACCTCCCTTCAAATATAAGGTACGTTATCTTTATTTTCTGAAGCAAATTAGATAACTCTCTATATGTTGCAAAGGATATCATCAATGCTAATCTAGTCACTTATATGTTAATATGGTGTCGGTTCTAACTATCGAGGGGTGGATTAATCTCTCCCGAGTTATAATCACTAAGCCCTAATTGATAATCCCTAATTAAATCGAGTAACTGAAAATGTAATCTCTCAATTAATGATTAGCCCACATCATAATTAGTTTTTAAGTGTTCTAATAAACAACCAGGTCCTCTCACGGGATCTCTCTTCGTACAAATTATCGATTTGATTAATTGTGTGGTCTATTGAGTTGTTTAACTCTCATTAATCTAACCCAATCATTTTCATTTGGTTCACCCTCTCAGTTTATCATAGAAACATGTAAGCACTGTAATTAATCACAACACCCAATCATTCAACATAAAAGATAACTAGATTAACATTGAATCAATTCAAAATCCCTAAAGAAAAGTTAGAACATCATCAACAATCCCAAAACCATAATCATCATTCTTATATTCCTATCAACATTCAAAGTAAAAGAATACAAAGATGAAAAGAAACGATCACTTGGAAGGGATCGGACGACTTGGGAAAGGTAGCAGCTGTGAAAACCCGCTTCCTCTCTCCTCCTCTTCCTCTTCTCTCTTCTTCCTCTTCTCTCTTGGAGTCTTCCAAATGTGGCAGAATGTAGAGCTCTTTAGGGTTACATCCTTATGCCTTATATAGTATTTTCCATTTAGGGTAACCCTAAGGCTTTTCAGGGTCCGAAAAGTCCCTCGAAAACTTAAAACCAGAAAGTTGTTTGCGTTATCTGTCGTGCAAGCCACAATCGTGGCCCTATCATTGTTTCACCTTCTGTCACGATTGTGGTAGATTGGCTATGATTGTGGCCCTTCATCCATGCTTCTGTCACAATCGTGACACATAGGCCATGATCGCGGCCCTAGGTTTAGCTTTGGGCTTTCTCCGAATTGTCTCCATTCTTCAATATTTTCTCTGAAACACTAACAAACATATCAAGACACCTCAAACATAAAAAAAAATTAAAGCTCAATAGGGTGCTCTAACCCATAAAACACTCAAAACACAAATATTTAACTAAATAACAAAAACCTAACCTAAACATGCACTAAACATTAAATTTACCCACTAAACACATCCTAAACTACCTACTAAACACATCCTAAACTACCCGTTAAAACATTATAAAATCTACAACTATCAACATCCCCATACTTAAACTTTTGTTTGTCCTCAAGAAAAAAAAATCAAACAATAAAAACTAAAACACAACATACACACATATGCAATAATGAGGCAATGACATTAAACTGAACGAAACAAATTTAACTACAAACATCATCTCTAAAATTATTCTAACTTATTAACTTGTGAAACCTGTGTCTAAGTACTTTGGATCAAAAATACATATTGATCAAAACCTTAATGTCAAGTTTATTCACTCCTATCATTTGCACACACACATTGATAATTATTTAGTCAATCAAATTGTAACTATCCCTAAGTAGGTTTTCATGAAAATTCAAGCTATTCACAAATATCGGTAGGCTTATTAGATAAATCACTATTTTTGTTGATTGTGATTGACATGAACCTAGCCTTTTTAAGTGAAGGAAAATATTTGTGATGAATGTCGATCCGGTTACTCGACTAGGTCATGTTTTTATTAAGCAGTTTGGTTGGAATGTCATTATAGCCTTTTGATGTGAAGGCAAACATTTGTGATGAATGTCCCCTGATTATTTAGCTACATCACACTCTTAGTAACACACCACTACCATAGAGCATGTGCCCAAACATCTAGAGGACATCCGAGAACGTACCCTATGAGAATGACATGTTAAAGCAATCATAATCACTTATTATGGCATCACAGAAACACAAGTATTTCGAAGGATCAACTTATCCCATTTCATTAACAAACATAAACATTCATTGTGTTATTACACTCATGATTCTCGTATATATGTACACAATACACAACATGTGAGAGCTTATAACACTATATATTATATACAACATGAAACGCAATGCTGGACCAAAATATTCTAACTAGACTCTTCTGTATCAGCTGACTAGACTTTTGAGTCATTCTTATTTCCAAAATTGACAATACTAGACTGTTACAAGATTACCTTAGAGCTAGGTCTCCTCAATACCTAAAAATCAACGTTGCAATTTTGATAAGTTTGTGAACTCAGTGAGTGAACCATCATCGGTGTGCTCACTTAAGTCAAAACACAAACATCATAAGTATATACCAAATTCACAAGTATCTCATTATCGATAATCAATTCTCATTGATCACATCGTTCAAAATTTAGTACCTGGTCATAGTATACATCATATTTCAACAAACTCATTATGAATACAAACATTTCATATAATCATATCATAATAGTCCAATCATTCATATCATCGACATGTACACAAACATTGCATATCATTATATCAACTCAATTTTGTCATTCTTCGCAATCATTCACATGATACATGTAAAAATATATATGCAAATGCACATATGACTCCACTTTCATTTTTATTTTATTGTGACCAAGCACTTATTTAATTGTCTTGTATCCGTTGTGGATACCAGGCTCATTTCAGATATTGTTCCATACCCGTTATGAATACCAGGTTCATTAATCATTAAGCTTGTGGCTCTTTATGCGCATTTATGAGCTTTAAGCTCTTTTTCACGTTGGTCACTCCGGTCACAACTCCTTTATCTGATAATGTATAATAATGTAATGAAATGCATCAAATTATATATTATGATATTAATAACTTTCATTCAATTTGCACAGTCATTTATCACATTCATCGGATCTAAGTCAGGCATTCAAGACTTAGTTGAGTACACATTTCCATGTTCACATACAATTATAAAGCACTTCCAATAAAATCCTGAATATCGAACTCCTCGGACCATCAATGTTCGGAATTATCAATATCGCAATCATATCAATGACAGTTCAATATTTTAAAGTTAATCAAAACAATTCAAACATAGTGAGAAAACATCTAGGTTAACTCACTACACATATGATTCAAACAGAAGCACATATAATTGAATTCACTCATCTACATTGACTCACAGTATGCTCCAGAATAGCTATTGCCTTGACGATCTGGCAATGTCTAGATATGGTCGATCAATTTATGCTTCTATATCATGCAATACTCACATATGTACACATTACTAACCTGTTTAATCAAATGAGTACTTAATCATACACATGTATATGTGTTATTTTCAATGCATGCTCAATTGACTATCCCGGGTATGTATCCTTAATCACAAGTCTTGATCATTCATTCATTATAGCTTGTATATATCTTGTTTGCAATTAGGTTATGCCTTAAGTAAACTTGGTTACTCTCAATTCATCATTCATGCATTCACCAATCTTTTTCTAACACTTTATAAATTCACACAATTTCCTAATTCTCATTCATTCATACTTAATTCAAATTTCTCACATCCTTTGGATCACATTTGCATTCATAAGAACACCTTCATTCCTTTAACAACTCTCAAATTTCAGATTTATATATATTGATCTCAAACAATCCATTCCTTAAGTTATAACCTCAATTAACAACCTAAACTTATCAAATCCTTAACCAATTAATTCAACAACAATCTACTTTTATTTCAAGCCTCAATCAAACCCAAATACGTAAAGGTAGAGTAACTTATCCTTAGTTGGTTCAACAATCACACAATTTTTTTTTTTGTTTCAGAGCATTTCCCACGATCGTGAAAAGACAAAACAAAAAGTTTTCTCACTTCACTATATTTCCCATGATCATGGGAAGAGGCTAATGTAGCTCCCATGATTATGGAATGGGTGAACCGAAGGTTCATCATCCTTTTCCTTCAATTTTTCTTCCATATTTCAACACCTTCATGATAGTCCATCAATTATACCTTAAAGATACTTCAATTCCTCATTAATTTATCTATAATTCCAATTCAAAATCATTCAATTGGTAACTCATAAACAATTTATCTTTTATGCATCAAAACCAAACAGAAACTTTCATTCCCTATCATACATGAAATCCTAGCTCTTTCCTCATTTCAAGAACACTACACTAGCACCTTTCTTTAGCATAAATTCACCTTCAATATACTTCAATTCTCAATCTAATTCATCCTTAAAACAACCTATAACCTATGGTTTCCATGTATCAAAAACAAAACCAATTCATTCATCAAATTTCCAGCACACTTAATCATCAATCTACATATAATCCAACCTAATTCATCCCTAATAAATCATTATAAATGTTATGCTCACATATGTCTCAATAGGGAAATCAATTACATACTTATTCAGCTCAAAGTCTCCTTAATTAACATGCTAACCAAGCCTTCCAAGCATTGAAGCATACCCAAGAACAAGATGGAAATAAAAAAGGTTTCAATCACAAGATGAAGGCTGCAGAATTTTGGCAAAATTCAAGGTTATGAAGATTGTGTGGGTGAGCCGATGGTGAGAAGAAGAAGAAGAGAGTAGCATGTGACAAAAACAAAAGAAAGATGGTCTTTCATATGTGGAGATCATGGGTGTAGGTGTATGGTGGAGATGTGAACACTTGTCATGCTAAGATTCAAGCCATATGTCTCATACTTCAACTACCAATTGTTACTTAATGTTTGGTCCATTTGTCTTATAGTTTATTAAACCATTTGTCACCCTATTATACCACCACTTGTCATTCATTTATTCAAGCCATTTCTCATTCTATTACTAATGCCAAGTATCACCATTTCATTTGCCTAATCAACCTAAATTCTCATGTACCAATTTGTCTTGCCCTTTAACATTTTTCGTATACTAAATGCACACATCTCTTCTCAATTATAATAACAAATTCCCAACTACTAATTATAATCATCAAAACAAAATTCAAGACATAATCAACACACAAGTACACCATAATCAGTTAAAACCTTTCATACTCTGGGATATGTCAATTGAGTGCATATACTATCTTTATAATGTCTCTAAATCAAGATTCATGTGTGTATGCGAATATGATGCATGCAAATAAGATGCACTTTATGTATTCTCATATGATATGACTCAATCTAACAATTAAATCCTTAAGTGTAGAAACGGTCTATTACAATTAACTAATAACTAATACAATCCGGTATTTGCAAACCATGACCTATGTCTCATTCCATTATAGACAGTAAAATTAAATTACCTCCAACTTGAGAGGTTTAGGATGAAATGTAAAATTATAAATAACATTTCACTACATTACATTATTAACCCTTTCGTCCCTCCTAAAAAACAAATTTCTAATATTACATCTATTTACATTTCATTATATTATAAATCATTCCATTCTATTAAAAATTTTACGTCCAATCAAACATAACCTTAGGGTTAGCCAACTAATTTATGGACTCCTTTTTTAAGTTATAAGAATAATAAATTTATTTCAATTTGATTCGATTTAAAATTAATAAATCAAATTTTATTTAATTAAATTGAGAACTAAATTTAAATATTTAGGCAAAATTATATTTGAGTTTAAATTTAATAATTTTTATTTAATTAATTATAATAAATTATTCATATTTATATTAACTTAACATTAACTAGTTAAAATTAGTTCAATAGACTTGAATTCAAATATTTAAACTTGATTGAATTTGGAATAAAAATTAAATAAGTTAATTCAAAATAGAGTACATGAATTACAACTATAATCTTCACTATCGATTAAAAAACGTAATATTATTAATAAGATAACTAATTTAAAATATTTAATTTTTAAAGATTTTTTAGTTTATTATTCATTTTTAAAATTTTTTAATCCAGTTACTAATATTTTATAATTTTGTCAATTCATTTAAGACGTTGGTTCATTAAAAATTTGTTGATTTGATTAATAACATTTTTATTTTTGGCAACGTTTACATAAAAAAATAGTGAATAACTAAAAATACTCATAGCCCAACCTAAATGATCCACTAAACGTACCCATTTTCCCAATCTGAATGGCCCATACCCATTACCTAAAATCATATTCATATATAAAATAAATTTGAGAATTTATGGTAATTAAAAATTTCAATTTAAAAAGTTTTATTATGGTAAAATCAAATTATTTAATTAATTAGAGTCAATAAATTAAATTAAATAAAACTATTTTAAATTTAGTTAAACATGTAGGAACCGTTTTACAAAGTTTATGTTGCATCTCAAAATATTACTTTCTAACTTGTATATTTTAGTGAAAACGATACCGTAAAGCGTTCACAAGAAACAAACAAACCCGGCCAGCCCACTGCCCACCTTGTGTCGGTTTTATGGAGAAGGTTCTGTCCTCTTTCTTGTTCTTCGTATCTCTCGATTTGGGACTGTACTTGGTGTAATGGGGAGCGAGGAAGAGAGGGCCTTAGAGAATCAGCTGGAGATTCAGTTGCAGGAGCAGAAAGATTCTCTCTCTGCCCTGGGCGATGCTCTTGCTGTTGACCCCTCCAATCTTGAGCTTCTTTCGGTATACTGCTCTCCTTCTCTTCTTCTTTCTTTATGCTCACCCTTTACTTCAGGGTGTATTCATATGATTGTTTGTTATGTGAGTATTTCGTGGTTAGAATCTGATTCCGGATCGTGGTTAAATTTTTAGTTTTGTCCTTTTGTTGTTCATCCTTCCATAGGCACAGCGCCGAGATTTTACCCATAAAAGATTTGGCCTATAAATTTGATAAACGTTAAATTACTTTGTATCAGAGAAGTTTCACCGGTAACTCGTTCTTTGCATTTCTGGATTTCGCTAGCACTGAAAGCGGAATACTTCTTTAGGGATTAAGTTGAACACCCAGCTCACTGGTCTTCTCTGTCTGCTCTGCTTCAGAAACGGCTTACCAGCCTGTCATTGTGTCTATTGTACTGGTTACTCAAATTATGTTTGCATATAGAATCTAGAGCTTCATTTTCTCCAAACTGCAGGGCATCTAGAGCCTGCTGAACTGGTAACATGCCATTGTAACCTGCTTCAGTTTTGGCACAAATCTTATGGAAGGGAAACTTTACTTGGCACCTGTTTTATGAAAATTTTTTCCCTTTCTAATAGCTTATGCAGATTATTTCTCTAAAAGAAGCATTCATTGTGGGGAAGACTCATATTCAGATGTTTATAACTGTATAATCTTTTAGAAGATGTAGATAAACATGTGCCTCTAGTTGTGCGTTGTATGTAGATTTATATGTGCCTTTAATTGTGAGGTAACTTGATTCTTTCGCTCTTTAGTTTTCATTTCACCTCACTTACTGAAGTTTGTGGAAGTTGGCTGAGCCAAAAGAAAAACATGATTTCTGGAAGTGGCTTAAAGTGTTTTTTTAAAAACTATCTCAGGTTCAGGAGGAGCTTGTTCAGGCCATTAAAGATGCAGAGGATGGGCTCCTTCACCTAAAACGTGCTCGTTTATTACGAGAAGTGGATGCAGGACTGCATGACTCCAATAGTACTGCTGAGAATGTCAAAGTGGAACCACTTGATCAAACTGATGTTAAACCAGAACCTTTGGAGGATCAAAGTTACTCTGTTGGATCAAAGTGTAGATTCCGTTACATCGATGGGCGTTGGTATAATGGTGAAGTTGTTAGGTTTGAAGATTCTGATACTGCAAAGATCTCTTTCCTGACACCTACAGCTGAGAAAATGTTGGTGCGTTAAATTTGCCAATTTTGTCTTTGTCTTTTAAATGTATTGCTTTTTCATGCTATTTGGGGATCCTCGTACACAATGCTAGAGTGCCTTACTGCACCGATTCTGACCTCTTTCCAAGAACTTTAGTTTTCATAGATGGCTATCAACATTCAAAACATGAATCTCTTTTTTTGGTGTGCATTTTTTCTGTGTCTGATTGATCTTTCAAATTCCCTCGTTCTTCTTTTGTTCAATTGTTTGAAAGAAGCTTTTTTGGCAGTTGCTTCTAGTCCTCAAAAAAGTTTTCTTCTTTAATATGTAATGTGTCTGTAAAAACTATTGTGTATCGTTTCTTTACACTATTTGGGGACTCACTATGCTCGAGTTCCTTGCCACACTGTTTCTAACCTCTATGTTGAAATGTCTTTTTTCATTGATTGTGCTTTGGTTGACATTTTATGCATGTCGATATGGATATCAACATATAATATGTGAATTCGTGAATTTCCACCTTTTGTTTTTTTATTTTGTGTCTGCTTGATCTTTGCGAAATTGCCTTTCTTTTTTCTGTTCAATTGTTTGAAATAAACTTTTCTTAAAGACTTGCATCTAGTCCGCAGTCAGGTTAGTATAGTTACATGCATTTTTTCATATTTGACCTTATCCTTTACTCGATGCATTTGCTCTAGGACATCCTTAGTTCTGACCGATAACTTTTTCAGGACATGAATCTCAATGAGACGCCTTATCTAATGCATTTAATAAGTTTTCTTTTCCTTTTCTTCCTCTGACCTTCTTTGTCAACTTTTTATTTTCAACGACATGACATAAGTAAATGTGATTTTTCTGTTTTTGAAAAGGCTAACTGCAAAATTCTTATTGCTTAGGGGAAATATGATATAGTTGCTGAGATCATGTTGTTGAGCTAGTCTTGAGATAAAAGTTAATTGGTTTCAATGGTCAATGTACTGATGATAAACTAACCAAGTGCAGATATGCAAGTTTTTTCTGCAAGAACGATGTCGATTTGGTACTAACTGCCGCTTATCACATGGTATGTTACAATCATGTTTCTTGTAGACCTTTAGGCTGTGGAATTTATTCTAGATGTTTGATTTCTAATGTATGCGGTTCCTGATATTTTGAACAACACAGGAACTATGTTCTAGGAAGGTGTTACTTTCCTATATCCTAAAAAAGCAACTTCTACATATCTTCACCATCTATATATCTTGTAACTAGGAGGGCGTTATATTTAAATCTCTAATTGTGAAAATTTTGTAACATGTCACTTTGTAATAAAGATTAAAAGCTATGCTCGGGCAAACTAATAATATGTTTGTTATGAATCATGTATAGGTATCCCTTTGACCTTTGATTTAATGTCTTGGCTAACTTGTGCATGACACTTGTCCTGATTCTGGTTAAACATTTTGTGGTGCATACGCAATTTGGTCAGACTGGCTTCTTATGCCTTCCCAGATCAATGTTAGCTATTTACTGATTCATGTACGTTATGGTGTTGCTCATGTGCAGTGTGTTTTGTGCCCATGTGTGCATATGTCGGCACACTGTTGTATTTGCTTATTAACCAGTAGTTACTAATATCTCAGAGTTGACGTGGTTCATACTGTCCGCAGGGTTTGATGTGTCATTGTCTGCTTTGAAGAAGTATGTCCCACCAGTATGGGATGAATCACTAGTAGGGGCTAATATATGGGCAGTCTCGGAGAGTAATGGTGGAATCTGGAGGGAAGCTGAACTTGTATCCTGGGATGAGAAACTCAGTGTCGGTCAAGTTGTTTTCCGTGATGATGGGAGTTCTTTAAAGCTTGGAAGTGAAGCTATGACATTGTCTGTGCATGCTTTAATGAGCGATGAAGAAGAAAGTGATTCAAGCTCAGAAGAATATAATAGTAGTGACTTTGAAGAAAGTGTGGAAGGTTTAGGATTTCTTGACAGCTCAATGTTACAAAGAGGTGTTCAAACAGAAACTGCCAAATTTGCAAAATGGGAGAATCACACTCGGGGTATAGCTTCCAAGATGATGGCGAATATGGGTTACCGTGAAGGGATGGGCTTAGGTGTATCTGGGCAGGGAATGCTGGACCCCATTTCTGTCAAGGTGCTTAAGCCAAAGCAATCTCTTGATCATGCATTGGAGTCTCAAAAGGGGGAAGGGACGAAAGAAAATCTGGGGAAAAAGCGAAGCAGAGGAGGGAAGAGAAAACAGGAGAAGAAGTTGGCTGCCGCGTTAAGGGCAATAGAAGATGAAGAAGAAATGAGACCAGATGTTTTCAGTCTGATTAACAGCCAACTTGCGATGCATGGTAAAGCCTTAAACAATGGATCAGCGAAGAAGCAGTTAAATAAAGGCCCAGGAGAGAAAAAGGTGGATAGACGAGATCTGATTGCTTACGATGATGAGATAAATGACTTGCGGCTTCGTGTGGAAAAGCTTGAAGAGATGGCGACTAGAAACAAGAAAGAAAAGGTGGTGTATGAGGCTGCCATGAGGAAGTTAAATGAGACTCGCAAAGCCTTGGCAGAAGCTGAGGCTACTCGTAGATCTGCATCAACTGCAGTTGCTAGTAGAGAAAAAGAAAAGAGATGGCTTAAGTTTTGAGGTGCAAAAGATTCATGTAATATTAATACACGCTGTTTCACTGTAATCCTAGTAATTCGAGGTGGTCGCTCTTTTTTACTGGGATCGCTCGTAAATGGTAAAGTCTTCAAAGGCCATAAATATTGATTCAGATGCAGATGCAATTATGATTAAAGTATCATTCTAACCGTTTGAAAATCCATTTCTTTGATGCATAACAGAATGGAGTTGCAGATTTTAATATTGTTTTGTTTTCGTCGTTATTGCCATTTTCTTGATTAAAGCCTTTATTTTGGAACTTCTAACTTGTAATTTAATCTTGGTCAGCTGCAATTAATTTCGGGGGAGCTCCTTAGTCATTGTAGTATTCATTTGCAACTTAAAAATCATGCTCCACCTCCGCCACAAGACGTATAAATATAAGAATGAAAGAAAATTTTGGAAAGACTTGCCAGGAATTCTAGGTCTCCGGGTAACAGAATCAATGGATTCACAAGTCACAACGCAACTCCTATCTACCGTAAACTATCCAATCACCCAATGGGACTGAGATGGGACTGCATCACCATTTTATAATCTCCTGTGCGTTCTTATGAAGTTTGTTGTGTTCATGGCTATAGCAGTGGAGCATGCATAAACTGCGGCTAAGCACAAGCTTGCTGATATTAGTAGAAAAGCCTTCCATTGCCTCCCAGAAGCTAGAATTGCCAAAGCAGTGAAGGCAAGTGCTATGGCAGAAAGAGTATTTTTCCAAATGGTGAAGGACTTCACTGCAGCGCTGCATCCCTTGCAATGTATTACATGGCGGAAGTATCGGTTGGCGAGGTTGGGTGCATGGATTGCCCCGATTCCCCCTTTGGCTGGTAAAGAAGCTGAAGCACCGGCAACAAGACCAGCAGGTGCATGCTCAACAACAGCAGGTACTTGAGGCAAAGAAATTGTGGTGTGGCCAAAATGATAAGGCATTCCATGCCCAACTTTGTCCATCCATTTCCTATACTCAGCTACCCATGTATCTGATGACCTCAAGTTGAGATACAGTTTATTTGTTGGGATTCTTTCCTTCATCAAAATCTCATTTTGAGATGATAAAAATCCCATATCTTGTTCAAAGACCTTACATGCATTCTGGTGAAAGTACCATTCAGGAATCCACTTCACCGCAAACGTCGATCTTCTTGTTGATCCAAACCTTACAATAAGCATGGATTTTCCTTGTCCGGTTGGTCGACAGAGGAAAAGGCCCGAGAAGTAATTTTTCTCTCCCTTCTCGTCAAAGGTTTCAAGGCTATTTGATAGGACGCAAGGGGCTTCAAACCTTAAGAAGTTTCTCCTGCTTTGATCCTTTTCTCTACCCCACCACCCTGCAAAACCCCTATCTGTGCGCTCTGTCACTTCAAAAAATAGAGGTTGAGCATCTTCTCTTTTTGCAGTCCAGTCTGTTCTGTCATGTGAAATCGGAACATGTGCTGGATCCATCAGATTTTCGAGAAGTATGGAGTGATCATAAGGAAGCTCATGGATGGTTGAAACATCTCGAAACCCTGGTCGGGCAAAGTTCTCAAACCAAGGTAGTTTACTCACATTAGGTGTGGTCTCTCGAGACATCCATATCCACACAACACCTTGGGACTCCCTCACCTCGTACGTCTTGGCACAAGCAGACCGCGGGATTTCAGCGCTTGCAGGAAGCTGCCATGAAGATATTAGTAGATCAAGACAGTTCATATTAACAAGGGAACCTGAGCCCATGGCGATGAGGACAAACCTGAGGTATCTTCACACATTTACCCTCCCCTTCAAACTGCCAACCATGATATAGACATTCAAGCCTTCCATCTATCAGCTGACCTTCTGATAGTTTGGCTAATCTAATATCAGCCAAAGCCAAATTGAAAAGTAAATGAACTAAGCCAAAGTAACTTTCATAATTCATAGCCTAAAATTACCACACGAATGCCAAGAATTCATCATTGAGGGAGCTAAACTTCATAAAGAATCGGTAATTTAAGTACCGCATCCAAAAATCTTCCCTTCGCCAGACTAAGCCTAAACAAAGGCAATTGCTTTCCAGTTCTCAGAATTTAATGGAAACAAATTTCAATATCCAGAGAAAATGAAAAACAATTATGGACAATCATTCAGAAAATAAGTTCACCGTGAAGAACAAAAGTTACTGGTAAATCCGTTATGCCCAATGCAAGTGTCATACAGAGAAGCTACTAGCGGTAAAGGGTTTCTTTTACCTATGTGGGCACCGATCTTCATAACAACGAAGCTCACCATGGCCATCTTTATACAACACTATCTGCTTATCAAACACAGTGAGGCCCAGAGGTGCATCATTTGGTACATCTCTAGTAAGATAAAGAGGGTACCATTCCTCCCTCCAATTATAATTCGCCACCAAACTCTCTCCAACTACTTTCACATCACGCTCTTCACTTATTGACGAAGGTAAAGTGCTTGACAGATCTGCGTGGCACTTTATCTGGTTGCTTGCTTTCACGTGTACTGGTCTCGCGAGAATGCTTGTAGACGAAGTCAGTTTAGGAGTTTGAGGGAGCGGATTGAAAGCCAGTGGTTTAGTGGAGGAAGTGGCATGAAAGATACATGGATGTAGCGGTAAAGCCATGGAAGGTTCGGTTCTGTGTCTGTGACCAGGAACACTGTTAATGAAGCTCATGCAGGGAAGAGTCCGGAGGAGGAACTTGGGAGGAGGAGGGGAAAGACTTTGGAGTTGTCAAATGAAAGAGGCTGACGACAATATTGCAGGACATCTGGACAATTCCTGACCACACAGGTTAGTTTTTTTTCTTTCTTTTACCATGTTCTCTGACCAACTTATTGTCTTTTACGTTCTTTTTCATCATTTTTCCAATCGAAAATTGACCGACGAGGAAGCGTACCCACGCACGGTTGTTAGATCAGTTCAGAGTCGGTTGCTCTTGCATGTTTCCTAAAACGCTGGACTCTTGGCGGGTTCGTTCTTGCTCAGTTGCTTCTGGGTGTATGTGTTTGTTTTTACCGACCAAATTAACCTCTGCATCAAGTGCTAGTCCCCGAGTCTTTTAGCAGGGAACCCACCGGTTAAGATCAAACTGGCTTGTCGATTATCAGCAATTTTTAATCTTGATGATGAATAACACTGTAGAAAGTCGGTAATCGTTGAGCAACAATTGATTTCCCAAGTCTACACGTCTTTTTGCTTGCTGATACCATTTATGTATTGCACGCAACCAGAAAGTTGTTCCTTTGAAGTCTAAATCAAGGTTCTGATCCTTGTAAGTTAAGCAACTTGTGGTCCAATTTTTTGCAGATTTTACATTTGAATTAAAATGAGAAATTTCTGTTGTGTTTCATGTTTCAGGACCACATCAATTTGACAGGAAAAAAAAGTATCATTGTGCAAAATTCCTTATTCTTTGGGAAGGAGAATCAGCAAAATAGAGGAAAAACATTCGATTGACACTGAATGTTGGCGTCATGGATCATCATAATTCAATCAAGCCTCGAACAAGTTCTGCAGATAGAAAATAGAACATGCAGTACTATGTACTAAACACTGACAAATTGCCCATTATAGCACTGGTCATTAGAAGGAGTCTAAATCTTCTGTCTAATATTATGGTGTCTTATTGTGTTCAATAAATCTCAGTCGTTTATTTATGTGGGTTCCGTATGAGATCCATGTGAGACCCGCAAAATAAATAGCTGAGATTTTATGAGACAAAATAAGATAGAGTAAAACTGAACAGAGAATCTGGTCCATAAACTAAGAGCAAAATGTCAGGAAGCACGGATAGCTATTTTCTTTCTTTGGCTAATTCCTAGCCTTTCACCTGGTTTTGATGGGAAAGGGGATATATAGTTCTTGGAGCACAAACAGAACAAATTTAAACAACCTTCTTCGATACAAAAGCTCCATAACATGTAGTAGTTTGGATGTTTTAAACATCTTCTGACAAACATTTATTGCCCATGCTACTTTTGAGAGAGTTTGCTTTCTTCTAGTTTTGGTCACAACTCACAAGAATAAGTGAATACTAATAAATAATAATTTATGTACTGTTTTCTTATATCAGTGGAAACTTTTGAGTCATTGTTTTTGCTCCCTCACCCATTATTTACTGAACAAGATTGTCGAATTTCCCCTACTTCATCTGTCTTCACTCCAAGGATGGTTAGCTTCAAGAAGGACTGGCTCCAACTCTGAAAAAACAGTTGTTGATCATTAGCGAATTCCTCTACCTGTTTCCTTGTTCTTTCGTCTGCAAGTAGAATAGAATCCGATTGGAAAAGACCTTTGTGGTTTATCAGGTTTCTGTAGTACTGATTGTCAAATGTGGCGGATGTTTCGGGATCATTGTTGACTGTTATTGATGGGCTTGCCCCTTGGGGACACTTCTTCATTAGCTCATTTGCATAGATGCCGTCCAGAGAGGAGTCAACGAGACTACGCTTCCCCTTAGAGTCTTCTTGGAACCGGCCACTGAACGAGCTACAATGAGCTAATCCTATTGTATGAGCTCCTGCATATATCCAATGCATGAAGTCATTAAATATTCAGTTAAAAGTGATCTGCTGTCACAATCATGACATTGTTGTACTCTTTATGTGTTTAAAATCAATCTTTTGACCGGGGGAAAAAAAAAAGCTAGTTGCCAACTGCTTGTAATCGTTGTCCAGTTTGAAGAGATAGACCTGACAGGGTGACGAGGTCCTCCGGGGATAAACCTTTGGAGGAGAAGATCTTAATCATCTCGTCTATGGAAAAGCTTGTATCTACAATGTTGGGTCGAACATTTTCAACCAAAGAAACCATTCCATCCCTCCTACCAGTTGGAATTTGAACCAAGGGTCCACCAGCCTGTTTTTAGTTTAACAGAAATGAACAATTATCCAACAAACTGAAGCATACAAGCAGTTTTAAGGAATGTCGCATTACAGTTTTTGGTTTCTTACAATGGTCACAGCATCTCTGGCGGCCAAAGCAACTATATCAGCACAAGAAACTGTCTCTGGGCAGAAGATTTCAAGGACTCTTTTAGCTGAATTGATAACTGAAAATCCTCCAAGAGACCTGTTTGCAGGATCACTCCGCTCAGTTGCATTTCCTTCTAGCAATACAGATGCATCACAACCCTGCAATAAACAAGAAAGCAATTGTATTCAACTTTTTGTGGGTGAAAATATCGCAGTTCCTAGTTGTATTCTGGTCGTGGAAAAGAATGAATCGAAGTTAATGACATTTCTGGTGGTTGGCAAGAAATTTGATTCGGTTCTTGTAATCTCGGTGACCATAGATGTTACAATAACTCATTTGATAGGATAAAGAATAAGCTCAGCTGGTACTCCTCAATTACTTAGTGGGTTATATGCTCTTTCAGTTTCGTTTTCGGTCATTCCGAGGAACAGGTGAAATTAATTGATGCGAGTGATGTACGAATGTCAGTGAGATACGTTAGTTTAAGCAGAAACGAAGACGGGATAAGTCTCTCACCTCCACGAAGCAGTCATGAAAGAGCAAGCGCAGGAGCTTTCCTGGGATGGTTGGATCAACAGAGGAAGCCGACCTCACTGTGTTGGCAACCATTAGTTCTGCTGTTGGGCACGAAGCTGCATAGAAGTTGAAAGATAGACTAGCAGAAGTAACAGGAACAAACGAGAACAGAACAATGGCAGAGATACTAAGAAAAGAGAAATGTGTTATCTCCATGAGGATGAGTGAGCTGTAACATTTGAAGAGAAGAGATGATATATGTATATATGCATTTAAGGCTTGCATTCACATACAGAGGCTGGGTGGTAGATAAAAAAATTTATTAGAATTATCTAACACTGTCAGCTACTAGTGAATCCACTTATTACTTCAACAGACGCACAAGCATAGCATAGCATAGCACCCTTTCTGGACATGGGTAGTTCTACTGTACACATTTCGTAATGATTAACTTCTGTGGGTTAGATAGAATAAGTTCTGGAACTGCCTTGCCTTCACATTCTATTCCAAGTAAAGCATCAACTACCTAACACCATTATATTCTAGAAGGGAACGCTCTTAGATCACAGTACTACAGAAAACTTGTTACAACTGAAACCAAGACTGCAAGTATAGGTACATTCTGGCAGGACAATGGACATTGCTCGGCTCATGTTTAACTCAGCCTGTTCAATCTATCCATCAGACACACACACACCATCTGCTGCTCTTCCGTTGAAATCTGAATAATTGCTAATTGTAAAGTTGTCCGTGTCAAAATAAAATTATAGAGAGTCTTACGACATTAATTTGTAAGTATATATACACACATATTATTTAATATTTCTTCAACAGCTTGCTATAAATTTGCGTGGAGGTGGCTGTTGGTGGCAGTCATTAAACGACATCAGACGTAAAAAGTCTACTCTCTTGATGGTAATAACTACCACACACTCTGGTTGTCAATAGAACTGGCGTCAGGTGCTCACAGAGGAACATCTGTGCCTTGAAATAACCGATTCAGTTTAATGTTCTACTTAAAACAGGATATGTTGCTGAATCAAGTGCAGGTGTTAAGCTTTGCAAGTTACAAAAAAAAAAAAAACCCCCTGAAAACTTGCTGACTTGAAGCATCAAGTATTCAAAATCAAACTGACATGATCCCTATGTCTTGTCTTCATTGGCCCATCGCAGAAGTTATCATTTCTAAACTCGACTGCTAAAAATGTTCGAGTAAATCTAAATCATCATCATAACATCACCACCGTAAACAACCTATTAAAAAGTAGAATAAGAAAAAGTTTACCCCACATAATAAAGGGGTTGTTTCATGTTCGTTTGCCATGTTGACATTCTTTCAAGAACTCTCCAAAATTGTATGGCCGTGTATAATATCCATACACAATAAATGTCAACTTTGAGATACGTAAAGCAAAGGCGGGATCTTGTTTCTCCAAGCCAAGACGAACAAATTAGTGCGTGACATTAACGTACAACAGATTACGGCAAAGGCAATTCTATCTACATAACTAAGAAGTATTCTACTAATCAAAATTGTAGGATTCATTCACGCCAAGAGTACTTATCTACAAAATATATGGACAGTAGGGAAAAGGTCACCGCAGGTGCATTTCCAAATTATTCATTTCATATTTCCATGCGGTCATCATCTTCCACAGGTTCTAGTTCATCCATGTAGTTAGTGGAGAAGAAGGCGAGTACGACAACGTTGCACGTTGAATTATGCAATATAGTGCACTTGAAAGTTGAAACCAATATGTTACGTAAATCTAAAAGCACCAAGAAGTTAACTCAACTCATTAATTTAGTTCAATCATGAACTTAGTTCAATCATGAACTAGGTCTTTAATGTATTCCCCCAATTCTTATAAAATTAGCAGTAATCATTGGATCTTATTATTTACTAGCTGCTAAGACATGATACGACATGCCCAACGCAAAAATTAGTTACTATCATCACTATTGCAGTAACTCGTGGTTACAATTTGGTAACTGTGTCACTTAGAAAAATTCAACAAGCACTCAATCTTGAACGATTATGCAAAACCTTGACAACATATTGGTAAAAAGATGAGAAGTATTCAAATCTTTCACTACCAAAATATCCTCAGGCCTCTCACTACCAAAATTAACAACCTACCCTTAACCACTTTTCAGGAAAGTTTTTGGTAGGAGCTAGGGATGTCAATCAATCCCAATTGTGAGATCTACAACCGGGAACTAAGGGATGGAGGAAGGCAAAATAGTTCGTTTAAGGAACTTCGCAAGAAAGAATGCTAGAGGTGTCAAGTTATCTGGTGAGGAATTTCTATAATTGCAAAGTTTCAGGAAGCCCATGTTCAAAGTTGTTGGGAGCTTGACACTGTGTAAGAAAGGAGATATAACCACCCGCAACCCCAGATACGATATCCGCAATTGGGAACAAAGAGATGGAGAAAGGCAAAATATTTAGTTTAGGAAACTCAGTAGGAAAGAATGCTGGAGGTCTCAACTTATCTCCAGAACTGCAAAGTTCCAAGAAGCCTATACCAAAGTTGCTAGGAGTTTGACACTGAGTAAGAAATGAGTATCATCAAGTCAATTCTTATTTGGGTTATATTTCACAATGTTCCACTAGAATTTTGAACATTGGAAGGGTTAAGCTTCTTACCTAGTTCAGTGGGTAAGCCCCTTCCTATGAATAAACAATTAGGATGGAAAGAATTTGTTATACTAAGATTTGTGTGGAAATAGAGAAGGATAGAGAGTTTCCGGAGATGTTATCAGTGATGAAGTTAGGAGAGGATGAGAAGCTACTTAAGGAGGAAATCCAAGTCACTTACCCTTGGAAGCCTCGAATAAGTCACAAAGTATGGAAACCAACTTGAAAGAGGTTTGTTATAGGCACCTACAATAAGATTATAGGGGGTGGGGGAGACTACCACAGAAGGGAAATCATAGGTAGAAGTCAGTAACCAATTAGAAAATGTGGTTATTGAGCAGATGGGTGACAAGGAACTGCAACTGAATAGTTCTGAGGAACAACACCTAGAGGGGACTACTAAGGAGAAGGTTATGAATGTTGTTTCACAAATTAATGAAGATACAACTATAAGTTTGTGAAGTGGAGGTGATGTGGATAAAAGGGAATGAATTGGAAGGTTTTGAGCTTGTTACAAACATCAGAATAAAATCAGCTAGATCCAAAGCTAAGAACAAGATGAGGGAGCCTTACCTGAATCTGCTTATGGATTTCTTATTTTGGACCATAAGAGGGCTTAATGATCCTCTTAAAAAGCAAGTAGTCAAGGATCTTGTTTTAGAGAAAAAAACCTGCAGAAGTGGGGTTACTAGTACTCAAATAAAGCTTTCTCAGCTGCAACCTGCAAGTCTCACTTGGTTTTTTAGTTGACAAATGGAAACTGCACGCAAACCATACTTTTCATCATAATGGCAGGATCATTATTTCATATAACACAAAGAGAGCCACTGTACATTTTGGTTTCATTTCAAACCAGGTTATTCATGTTGCATGCGAAATTCAGGATATTCGAGGTAGAATTGAACTCCCCATAATTTACACAACCGATTATGCATTTCAAAGAGTAAAGCTTTGGGATGACATCACGGTAATCCACTTTTCAACAAGAGGTCCTTGGGTTATTGCTGGAAACAACAACTGTTTACTTTCCCCAATTGAGGCTGATGGCAATAGAACAAGGTAAAGGGGAGTGGGGAAGGAATTAATCAAGGTTACTCGGAACCTTAATATGGTGGATCTGAGGTTTGGTGGTTTCTTTTATATTTCGAATAATAAACAACAAGGGGAGTGCTTTATTAAAAGGAAATTGGATAGATTCATAGTAAATCCGCAATGGCTTGTCAAGTTTACCAATTCTTATGCTCATTTTGAGGAACCTAGATGCTCTAATCACTCTTGGATGGGTATACTTAGAATGAAGAATGTTAAAATTTTTAGAGCCCCATTAACAATTTTCAATTATTTGACTTGAAGACAGAGATTTGAAGACTTAGTAAGCAACATATGGTAGTCTGTGATTGTTGAAACCCCACCCTGGTGAGACACGTATCTGACGTCCTACGTGACACCTGGACGCGTAACCCACGAGGGAGGAATTCCTCACCACAGAAGAAATCTAAAAAATGACCTTAGTTTACTTACTCCCGAACGGATCGTGACAAAATTCACCCTAATCTTCCGCAATAAAATTTATCTTCTTAGGGCCCACAATTAAATCCGATTCCTAAGCTAAAATAAAATTTCATGTCTCTAGATTAATTTGAATCGAAGATCTCCTCAATCGGATCTCTATAGATCGAGAAATCGCCCAAATACGAAAATCTAAGCAAAAATCTCTCCACAAAGTTACTCTCTTTGATTTAAAACCGTAATTCTCAACTCAATCCTAAAAATTTTAAATTTGCATAAAAGGGATAGAAAATTTGTTTAGAAAACCAATGCTTCAAAACCGAGTCAAACGGAGGTCAAACGAAAAAGTTACAAGTGAAAGAGTGAGCTTTAGTGGCTTAAAAACACAGAAATTCAAAAAGTCATAACTTTTTACCTAGAACTCGAAATTGTTCAAATTTAGTGTCAAAAGAAAGCTGAAGGAAAACTCTACAACTTTCAAGAAGGATTTAAAACCTAATTTGGCCATTAAGGGGGTCCAAAGTTGCTGCAAAGTTTCTGCCCAATTGGACAATTTTCCTAAACACCTAAACAAGACCAAAAGTTTGAAAAATCATATCTTTTGATACAAAAGTCAAAAAGTGTCATAGTTTACCTCTATGGAAAGATAAAAAGATGCTTTACAACTTTCATGAAGGAAGAAAAAATCAATTCAATCATTAAAAGGGGTAAAAACTTGTTCAAAGTTGCTGCCTAAAATGACCAATGGAACAGTACCCGTGAACAGTACCTGCATTGTTCTACAATTCATAACTTTTTATTCCTAACTCCAAAACTTGCATATCATACCTCCATGGAAAGATAAAAAGATGATCTACATTTTCTATGCAGGATGAAAAAACCAAAACAGACTCTAAAGGGGTGAAAAAGCCTTCCAAAGGTTCTGTCCAAAATTACCAAATGAACAGTAACTGAACTAGTTCTAACCCCCATAAGTTTTTACTCCTAACTCCAAACAAGGCATACTATACCTCTATGGAAAGATATAAACATATGCTACAAACTTCAAGAGACCTCTCAATCCAATTCAAGCTCTAAGAGGGTCTAAAACCGAAGCGAAGTTGCTGTCAAATTTTGCGAAAATTTTGACAGCACCTCCTTTGAAAGTCCAACTAGCCAATCTTACATTTTTCTCATCCAAACTTCATACCTGCACTAAACCACTTCAATCTCCACTATGCTCACTCATCCAACTACCAAACCAATCCAAATATCCCAAACATCAACTCAAAATGGCAGCAACTTCCAATTTCGCTTTTTGTCAATTTTAAACATACAATACTACATTTTTATGAAACATACACAAAATACATTTCAACTTCAAATCTTTCTTTCCATTACATGAAAACATTGTTCATACAAAGCTTTAGAGGGCATTTTAGCCCTAATACAAGAACAATAGCCAAAAGTTACATTACAAAGTACAATTACATAACCATCTAACTTTTGTGCTAAAATGCATCTAAAGCTTTGGTACTCAAAATTTGATCTTCCAAAATCAAAAGAAACAGGAGTAATGCCTTGATCCGAAGCCTTTACTCTCGCTCGTCGCCTGTGGAGG
>JANITX010000009.1:21825247-21836447 GCA_027564395.1 Erythroxylum ulei | reverse complement strand
AGTTTAATCACCAAATCTCCTTAAAACATCTAGAAGTGATGATATCACTATAAACTCTTTATTTGAGTGAATGTTCCTTGATACATGTTTCAATTAATAATTCTAACATGCAAACACTAGATTGATACTCTATAAAAATCCATTCGGATCATATCAAAAATTATAATGAAACACATATGAGTTCACCACTCATCAAGATTGTGGTCCATAATAAATGAATGCTAAAGTGTATGTTTTAAGATTAAAGAAACGACTTACTTTATTCTTTATAAACATACACGATTCCAGATTCATTTAATAATGCCATTATCTATAGTTAACTACTATCATGATATAAAACTCATCATTCCCTTGAAGTAAACTCCTTTACTTACATGGAGATAAATCGCAACACTACCGTCTGAACCATAATCAAGCGACCAACTTGATTATTCAACAGTGAATCAATTAATTTAGACTATAATAATATACATGTTTTCCATACATCTCTATGTATATGTATATGTATATTACATACAAAAGAATCTTGGTACCTTATGACTAGTTATATTATGTTCAAACAAATAAATCCAAACTCTTTTATTTTATTAATAATAAATATTTTTATTACAAAAATGTAACTGGAAGAAGATTAAGTTATATGTAAATACACTTGCTTTCTAGGGGACTATATTTATATAACCCCAACAATCTCCCACTTGCCCTAAAGCAAGTTTGACATATCCCTCATTCCCATCCCTTCCAGGTGACTCTCAAAGCTCTTTTGAGACAACGTCTTTGTGAACGGATCAGCAAGGTTTTGCTCTGTGGGAATCCTTACCACATTCACCTCACCACGTTGTATTATCTCCCTTATAAGATGATACTTTCACTCATTATGTTTGGCGACTTTATGGTTTCGAGGTTCTTTAGAATTAGCCATTACCCCACTATCATCACAATAAAGTGTAATGGCTTTTTTCTACCTCAGGAATTACCTCCAAATCATTTAGGAACTTGCAAAG
Source organism: Erythroxylum ulei (assembly GCA_027564395.1). NCBI lineage: Eukaryota > Viridiplantae > Streptophyta > Magnoliopsida > Malpighiales > Erythroxylaceae > Erythroxylum > Erythroxylum ulei. The sequence goes on along the minus strand of JANITX010000009.1, from coordinate 21,835,443 downwards.
CTAGACTGCTTCATTTACTGCTTCATAAGCAGTAACATACTCAGCCTTTATAGTCGAATCAGCAACACAAGATTGCTTGACACTCCTCCAGACTATGGCTCCACCTCCTAAAGTAAATATAGAACCAAAAGTTGATTTCTTTGAATCAACATCTGATTGGAAATCGGAATCCATATATCCTGTCGAAATAAGGTTACTTCCAGAGTAAACAAGCATTAAGTTCTTCATCCTATGAAGATGCTTCAATATGCACTTGACTGCAGTCCAATACTCCATTCCTAGATTGGACTGGAATCTGCTTACTAGTCCCACTGCGAATATCTGGTCTAGTGCAAAGCGTAGCATACATTAAATTTCCAACTGCTGAAGCATATAGAATGTTATGCATGCGTTCAACCTCCTGTTGGGTCTTAGGTGCTTACTCTTTTGAAAGTTTGATTCCATATCTAGTAGGTATGAAACCCCTCTTAGAATCTTACATGGAAAACTTGTTGAGCATGTTCTCAATGTAGGTTAATTGAGACAAGGCTATCAGTTTGTTCTTACAATCCCTTATAAGCTTGATCCCTAGAACATAGCTAGCCTTTCCTAAATCCTTCGTTGAGAACTGTTCGTTCAGTTATCCCTTAACCGTAGATAACATTCCTACATCATTTTTAATGACTGGAATGTCATCGACATACAAGATTAGGAAAGTAACCTTGCCTTCTTGTATCCTTTTATAGACACAAGGCTCATCTAGGTTTTGTATGAATCCATTGGTTTTTATAGACTTATCAAACCTAATGTTCCAAGACCTAGATGCTTGCTTAAGTCCATAAATAGACCTTTGCAACTTGCATACCTTATGCTCATTACCTGGCTCAATGAATCCTTCTGGTTGGGCCATATAAATGGTCTCCTCAAGATCCCCATTAAGAAATGCAGTCTTGACGTCCATTTGTCATATTTCATAATCGAAATAGGCTACTATAACCAAAAGAATTCTAATGGACTTAAGCATGGTAACCAGAGAAAAAGTCTCCTCATAGTCTATACCCTCTTTTTAAGTATAGCCCTTAGCTACTAATCTAGCTTTACACCTGGTGGTAGATCTACAAGGATTCAGACTTCATTGGTGTACATGGAATCTATTTCTGATTCCATTGCCTTGAGCCATTTTTCTGCATCAACATCATTAATAGCCTGTGTATAAGTAATGAGATCTATTTCTTCTTAGTCCGAGATAGCAATTATTCCTTCTCCTAGACCTAGATACCTATCTGGTTATCTCACAACCCTCCCACTACGTCTGGGCACTACTTGATGCTCAGGCTGCTCTTCCGATTCAACTCTTGAATGCATTTTGACATCTTGTTTTGCTATATCCAAATCAACTCTTGGTTTGGATGAAATAGCTAACTCTTTGAGTACTACTTCACTTCTTCCTTTATGACTTCTCACAAATTCTTCCTCCAAAAAGGTCGCATTTGTCGACACAAATACCTTCCTGTCTTGAGGACTGTAAAAATAGTACCCTCATGTACCCGTAAGATATCTTACAAGCAAACATACTTCTGACCTTGGTTCCATCTTTGTGGATTCAGGCATTAGAACATAGGCTGGGCAGCCCTAAGTCCTTAAGTGCCACAATGAAGGCACTCAACCAATCCATAACTCCTTAGGTATTTTAGGCACCCATTTGGATGGAGCAAAGTTAAGAAGAAAAGTTGCCGTTTGTATGGCATAACCCCATAACGATTCTGGAAGGCTAGCATAGGACATCATTGATCTTACCATTTCCAATAGAGTCCTATTCCTCCTCTTAGCTACATCATTTTGTTGAGGTGTTTGAGGAGTTAACAATTTGAAAACAATTCCATTTTCAATTAGAAATTACTGGAACTCTCCAAATAAGTACTCACCCCTCGATCCGATCGAAGTTATTTTAATGGCTTGCCTAGCTGCTTCTCAGCTTTAGCTTTGAATTCTTTGAACTTTTCAAAGGACTCGCTCTTTTTATGCATCAAATACAAATAGCCATGTCTAGAGTAATCATCTATAAAGGTTATGAAGTATTTATAACCTCCTCTAGCTTGTATGTTCATGGACCCATGCACATATGTATGTACCAGGTCTAATTGGATTTAGATTTATTTCCTTTGGAAGGAAATGAGGCCTTAGTCATTTTTCCTTTAATAAAAGATTAGCAGGTAGGTAATGGATCATTATCCAAGCCCGTAAGGATCCCATCCTTCACTAACCTGTCAAGTCTTTTCTGATTGATATAAACCATTCTTAAGTGCCACAGATATTTTGAATTAATGATAGAGACATTGGATTGTTTTGGTTTTATCAATTATGTGGTGTTTAGTGAGCCTGTCATAAGTTCTATAAAGAACATTCCCTGTTTAATTATCGCATTACAAATAAAATCCTTATTCTCATACATTGAAACAACATTTTCAAAATATAAGGAATAATATGATTTTATTAGGCAAGAAATAGAAATCATGTTCCTTACAATCATTGGCATGTAATAAACATTCTCCAAACATAACCTATGCCCACTAGGAAAGTCCAAGATAACTACTCCTACTGATTCTGCTAAAACATAGGATCCATTTGCTATCTTGACTTGAAACTGACCTGTTAAGTTGTCATTTTGCGCTTATTTTCTATTTAATTCTCTTTAATGTGTGGAAATTATGATCCAAAATTAATGGAATTGTCTTTTAATTGTTTTCAAGTGATTTTCAACACTTTAGAGGTGGAATTGAATCAAAAGATGCAGAAGAAACAAAAAAAATCTGAAAATTTCATATTGACAGCAAAATTTAGTGACTAAGCGTGGGCATATGGAAGGATGGAAAAAAGTTGCAGATCTGTTTTCAAAATTCAAATCCAAGATTTTCATAATCTTTGAAGATCATATTGCTATCTTATCAATGGAGATTAGCATCTTGAAGTGGGGATAAGGACTATCTGTTGAAGATCACGAAAGAGAGAAGAGAAGAGGGATCGAAAAAGTATAAAAAGGGAAGAAAGTTACTGTTCACGTCAGCTTTTGTCTTAGAATGGTTTTACAATTTTGCAAATTTTTCATAGTTTAGATTTATGTTTCTGCCTTATTTTTCTCAGTATTTTTGGATTTCCTAGAAAGACCAGGGATGGAGACTATGTGCTTTGTTATTTACTTTCATTATGAGTAGCTAAATTTCTTTTCTTGGTTGGGGAACTATGTTATCATCTATTATGTGTGAGATGTCTCAATAAAGTTTGTTTTATTAATGAGCATTGAGTTTCTTCTGAGTTACTATTTCTAATTGAATTGATTGATTTCTAGGTGCATAACTAGGAATTGATTCGTTTAATAGCTAGATTAATGAAATATAACATTCAGTTTTGTTAATCACAAGTAGCAATTAGGATTACCTTCTCTACATTATAATCGGCAATTTTAAGAAGATATTCATCTTGTTTAAATGCATGTCGTACATGTGTTATCTTGTTCATTGATTTCTTGGTTCCTAACGCTATTATTCAGTTGAACCTACTATTGTATCTAGGTTGTTGATTATTAAGAATACATAGAATACATGTTTCTAATCATTTACACTTAAGAGAAAACATCACCCAGTGAATGTTTATTGATGAACTGGATTTTACATCAAGGATCCATATTAGTGTGATAACATCGGTGACCTGAAACCAAGGTTTGTCTCTTAAATTTTCAAATCCAATTATTTTTGTTAATTTCTGATTTTTGTTATTTCTAATTTCTTAAATTATGTGAACCAAACCCCCTATTTGTTTTAGTTTTAAACTCGCTAATCTTTACTGTTAAAAATTCCTTGTGGGAACAATCCCTACTTTCCACTACTACATTATTTTGTATTGACAGAAGTTGGTTTCTTTTCTTAATGGCTTTTCTAGTGATGTTTTTGTTTTTGGTTTCGTTGCTCTTGGTTACCTTGTCTTATGTTCGTTTTAGTTTGACAACTTTTTCTGATTTTTCGATATTTTAGAGGCATGGCTCACTATCAGTATGCTTTTGATTTTAATTTTTCATATTATCCTTATTATGATAATGAGTTTCCATTTGTTGCTACTTCCAGGTTTGACCATCAAGTGGAGAATTTCACATCCTTAGCCGCGTAAGTTCTGAGGCATGACCAACAAGCTAAGGTATGTGAAGTTTGCTCATTTTTTAGTTATTCTTTTTGTACGTGTCCTGTTTTGCAGGATACACAGAACAGATTCGCTTCTCCACTGAGCTACTATCAAGAGCATCCCTATTTCCAACCAGAGCCTCCACCTCCACCATCGCTACCACAAGCTGATGAGATGTCTTTTGAGGAAATCATAATGAGTTTGGCAAAGAGCACTCTTCAATTCTAACAGTATAGACAACTGTATGTGCCTCGGAAAAATCAAAATACAATATCTAATTTCGAAGGTAAGACTTCCTTGGAAGATGTAGTTCAATCTTTGTCCAATAACACTTTGACATTTCAGCGGAGTACTAAAGCAAGTATCAGAAATATTGAAAATCAACAAAGAAATATTGAAAATCAAATAAGCCAAATGACAACTGCCATAAATCGATTAGAGGCACAAAATTTTGGAAATTTTTCAGGACAACCGAAAATCAATCCCAAACAAAGTGCGAAGGCTATCACGTTGCAGAGTGGTAAGGAATTGCAGGGAGACTTTCCGAAAAATTCCAGAAGAGAGGTAGAAGAAGAAATCACGAAAGAGGCACCTGAAAAATTAGAAATGACGCAAACAACTCTGAAAAATATGGTTATTCCACCCCCTTTTTCGAGTCGATTTACCAAGGCAAAGAAGGAAGAGCAAGCGGAGTTAAAAGAGGAAGAGGTTATAGTTTGAGAAAAGATGGAGGATGTGCAACCTCCTAAGATAAGTGATGTAGTTCATATTATCGCTACCCCAATTTCATTTCCTTTTCCTAGTTGTTTATAGGTAAAAGAAGAAGAGAAATAAGAAGAAGAAAAGCCGCTAATCACATATGAGTTGAAAGAGCTGTGGGCAAGCGAGCTGAAGATCAAAGGTGGCAAGTAGGATGTTGAGTCTCCACACCCATTGGCAATACTCTTACAAAGACCATTCTAGTGTGATAAGGGAGATGCCCAAAAAGGCGAGTGGACATTAGAGTATGATGGTGAAACGATGAAGTTCCACTCCTCAGAAGCCTCGAGGAATCGTGCTGGTAAAGAGCCTACTTCGAGGGAAGTTGCTCCAAGCTCTTCACTGAGTTTGAGCATGCTTCCTATTGGACTCAAGCATCCATTTGATAATAGATGATGTACATATGCCAAGGGTTAAGCTTCTGACCTTAAATAAGCACTTAATAGGAGGCACCCCATCCGTATCCCTTTCTTCTTCTTTTTTCTCTTTTACGCATATCTTTTGAGTGTTTGCTTTGAGTGTTTTACCTGTTTTCTTTGGTTTGTTTTGTTTGTAGGCATTTGAAAAGGAAGATGTGATCATTTATTTCAAAGCTACATATGGCATCTTCAATCTAGGGGAGTACTTATGTTCTCATCCCTCTTTTATGCTTTTATTGTTTTTGGACATTAAGGACAATGCCCATTCTAGGTGTGGGGAAAGGAATTGGAGTATATGTGTATGCCTCTTTTCGATTTTTCCATGTAGTTTTGCATGTTAAGTTATGAAGCTTTGTCATATTAGTTTGGATAAGATTGAGTGTGTACATGAAATTAAATTGGGCTATGTAAGTCTAAGGTGAATCATGTTGATTGATTGCAATAACTGATCTTGTAAACTTAGTCAAAATTTTTACATTTGAGTGATGAGGTAATTTGTGCAATTGAAGTGAATTATGGAATTAAACCTATGAGCGAATTTGAGCTTTAATGAAATCATCTTTATGTCATTCTATTTCTTTGAATTGTGTGATGCTCCTCTAGTCATGTTTGCCTTCAGAACTTACACTGAATCGGATTGAATTTGTTTAATTACATGGGATATAGAAATAATTAAGGCTTTCCTTGTTTTTATACCCTTTAACTTAAAAATAACCCACCTAGTTACTTTCCCTTTGCGAACACTTTTGAACCTTTAACCCTATTTTTCAATCAATCACCTTACGTTGAAACCCAAAAACCCCATTAGCCTTACCTTATCACAAGTTGAATGAAGCATTGAGTAATTTGAGACTTTCGTTCTGTATTATATTTTGAGATATTTTTATAGGTACTTCTACTTATGTGTTTATTAAATTATGCTGCTAGTAATTTCTTTTATTTTTATTATTTTCCCTTGTTTTTAGCGTTATTCAAGTAAAGAAAAAATAAAAAGAAAGAAAAGGGAAAAAGAAAAAATCAAAAAAAGAAAAAAGAAAGAAAAGAAAAAGAAAAAGAATAAAGCATAGTAGCATTAGTTAGTTATGGTCCTTTGTATTCATGTGTTAATCTCAGAATTTTAATTTGAGTGTCCTGTTACTTGATACTTTGTGAATGCTTATAACTAACCATTTGCCATTTTTACCTTACCTTTGAACCTAGCCCCATTACAACCCTTAATAAAGTCCTTATGATTTATTAGCTGATGTAATTCGAATGAATGACAACTGGTGAATTTGCAAGCCTATCGTAGTGCAATATGTTAGAGGGAGATTTGAGAGAAACACTTTAACCTCAAACACTTGAGTGTAAAAGAGAAATCCGTGAGAAGAATTCATTTTGATTTCATATTTACTTTTGAACAAAAATGTCTTATTTTGGCTTTGTTTATTTGTATTGGTGAAAAGTGGTTATGATATATGTTGCAACTTAAGTCTTAGTGGCCCAAGTTAATGGATTGTGTATGCTTAATCTTATGAAGGATGAATTGATAGAGTCTAGTGGTTTGGCATGTTTGCTCGAGGGCGAGCAAAGGTTTGGTATAGGGGAATTTGTTAAGTTGTCATTTTGTGCTTATTTTCTACTTAATTCTCTTTAATGTGTGGAAATTATGATCCAAAATTAATGGAATTGGCTCTTAATTGTTTTTAAGTAATTTTCAACACTTTAGAGATGGAATTGAATCAAAAGATGCAAAAGAAACAAGAAAATCCAAAAATTCCATATTGACAGCAAAATTCAGTGACTAAGCGTGGGCACGTGCAAGGATGGAAAAAATCTATAGATCTGTTTTCAAAATTCAAATCCGAGATTTTCATAATCTTTGAAGATCATATTGCTATCTTATCAATGGAGATCAACATCTTGAAGTGGGATAAGGACTATCTGTTGAAGATCACGAAAGAGAGAAGAGAAGAGGGATCAAAAAAGTATAAAAAGAGAAGAAAGTTACTGTTCACGTCAGCTTTTGTCTTAGAATAGTTTTACAATTTCTGCAGATTTTTTATTAGTTTAGATTTACGTTTTTGCCTTATTTTTCTCAGTATTTTCGGATTTCCTAGAAAGACCAAGGATGGAGACTATGTGTTTTGTTATTTACTTTCGTTATGAGTAGCTAAATTTCTTTTCTTGGTGGAGGGGAACCATGTTATCATCTATTATGTGTGAGATATCTCAATAAAGTTTGTTTTGCTAATGAGCATTGAGTGTCTTCCGAGTTACTTTTTCCAATTAAACTGATTGATTTCTAGGTGCACAATTAGGAATTGATTCGTTTAATAGCTAGATTAACGAAATATGATGTTCAGTTTTGTTAATCACAAGTAGCAATTAGGATTACCTTCTTTATGTTAGAGTGGGGAATTCTAAGAAGATATTCATCTTGATTAAATGCATGTCGTACATGTGTTATCTATTTCATTGGTTTCTTGGTTCTTAACGCTATTATTCAATTGAACCTACGATCGTATCTAGGTTGTTGATTAATAAGAATACTTAGAATACATGTTTCTAATCATTTACACTTAAGAGAAAACATCACCCAATGAATGTTTATTGATGAACTGAATTTTATATCAAGGATCCATATTAGTGTGATAACGTTGGTGACCTGAAACCAAGGTTTGTCTCTTAAATTTTCAGTTCCAATTATTTTTGTTAAATTCTGATTTTTTATTTCTAATTTCTTAAATTATATGAACCAAACCCCCTATTTGTTTTATTTTTAAACTCGCTAATCTTTACTGTTAAAAATTCCTTGTGGGAACGATCTCTACTTTTCACTACTACATTATTTTGTATTAACGGAATTTGGTTTCTTTTTAAATTTGGTTGCAGACGACAACAGTACCATAACCTTTTGGTAGTCTTTTCCTTTATTAGAACCCCTGCAAAGAATTGCAAATATGGTTAGTGGCTCCTAAATCTAATATCCAAGAATCAAATAAATCTGCCACATTTCTAGTTCCTAATAAACTTAGGAAACTGATACCTTGTTTGCTTGTGAGAGACTTAAGGTAGACTTGACAGTTTCTTTTCCAATGGCCCATCTCATCACAGTGGAAACACTTTCCCTTGATGTTCTATTTGGCCTTCTTTTTCATGGGTTGGGCCTTGACCCCTGTTTGGGCCTTCTTTTTCATTGGACCCTCTTCTTTTTCTTGACCTTACCATTGGCTTTAGAAGAAGATGCTACATTAGCTTCTGGCCCATGAGCCTTGATATTTAATATCTCCTCCGTACTCTGGAGGGTATTCATCAACTCACTCAAGGCGTAATCCCTACTGTTGAGCTTATAGTCCAACTTAAATTGATGAAAAGAAGAGTTTAAGCTGTTGATGATCATAATCATCTGCGTGTCCGCATCCATATCTGCCCCAAGCATCCAAGCCTTGGTGACCGTAGAGATTACCTTAAGCATGTAATCCTTCACTAGTTCACCAGATTTTTTTTTCTGAGATTGTGAAAGGTTTGGATAGCTTTCACTCTTGCAGACCTGGTCCTCACACCAAACATCTTATATAGGTGATGGACTATTGCACTAGTAATTTTCATACAAGCAATTTGCTTTTGCAACATACCGCTGATAGAAGCTAGAATATAACACTTAGTAGTTTTATCAGCATTTTGTCATCGCTCATGTTGTTAGACTAGCTCAGGAGTTGAATCTCCACTCAGAGGTGTAGGCTTATTTTCAGTTAGTACTTATGAAACTCGTTCATATTGAAGAACAATGTCTAAGTTACGTCTCCATTCATTAAAATTCTCCCCATTTTCCAATTTTTTATTTGTCAAGAGCAAAGTAAGTGGATTCATTTTGTGGTGATTATGTATAAAAAAATAAATTATTAAAGAGTAAACAAACTAGTCAACAATATTGGAACTTTGTATAAAATCATGATGCATGTATGAATAATGATAGATTTAACAAAACTTTAAAAAAAATTAAATCTTTATACGACGATTATTTTCTTATCTATAATAGACTAAGTGACGGTGGGCCCATCTTATCTATTAAAAGAATAACTGGGACCCTCCCACTCAAAAGGCTACCAAGCATCTTCATGCCTAACTTTTTAAGAAGCGTCATAATTCGATCCATACTTTTACCAACAAAGTTACGGCAGGCAGGTTATTGATAAAATATGTTAAGTGTGTAACCATTTGATTCACCCACTAAAGGTACTTGCAAACCATGCCTCGGTAAGAGGTCACATTTGCTACCAATGAGTGGACTTATCCTTAAAGAAACCCAAACCATGCAAGATCTAGGATTCATGCCCTCCAGTGGGGAGTAACACTTCACCATATGCAAATAGGCCTTTATATGGAGACCGTGGACTCTCATATGAGCATCCTCTCTTACTCAATCTTTTTGGGCTTGAAGTTTTAATAAATACCATCTTGTCTAGATGCAATTTATTATCCATCCCATATTGTTTCATTATATATCTCGTTCATAATGAATGCATGGCAATGCCTAGCGTTGGCAATTTTCTAAATGGCTTACAATTACATAATATCACATATTATTTGCATCCATATATCCATTCATCTCATGAACTAATAAGCCACTTTTGATTGTCCATCCTAGAAAAAAAAGAATGATTACAAGGCTTTTAGGCCCAAAATAATCTTCTTGGACTTGGATCTTTCGCTTCAAACTCTTTGCTCACATAACCCGGCCCATTCGGTAAAAAATTGTGTAATGGCATTTTATAAAACCGAATTTTGTAACTTTGAAAACAAAAATTCCAACACTATATTTTCATAAAAACCAAAAATTGTTCCTTTAAAACAAAAAACCAGCACTTTGTTTTTTATTAAAAC
>JANITX010000009.1:21715370-21730217 GCA_027564395.1 Erythroxylum ulei | reverse complement strand
TTAAATTTTCTTTTTTCTTTGCACATGAATAATTTACCCCAAATTCCTCATTTTATGACAATTTATACTTCAAAATTCAAGAAAAGTTTGGGGTCCAACATAACCATAGTAGGAAGCTCCTCAACCTAGAAAGGGATAGCTGCCTCGTGGGTTCATGTAACATATGGTATGTAGTGGGTAGTTCGAAATGGTTTAATGGTGTGTTTTTGGTTAGATGACTGGTTAGGGGATTTGGGCCCTTTGGTACAGCATGCCATAGGTGAAATACTTGATATGCTTATACAATTATCAGTTTATAGGTTTTATGGATAATTGTGGCCACTAGAGGTGGGAGTGTTTCCAATAGTGGCTCCCCTCTTCGGTTTGCTTGATGATAGCTAGTATTCTACCCCCCCAGGATGGTGCTTGGTAGAGATCAGGTAAGATGGAAAGCTGCTTCTGATGGTCTTTTTACCATAGCTTTGACTTATGAGTTGATTGAAGGTTTGGGTCGTAGGCACACCGGTGGGTTGTGGGATTTTGTTTGGAGATGACCGGGTTCTCAACAAATTAGATCCTTTTTATGGTTGCTAGGGCGGGACCACTTACTCACTAATCAGCAACGCGTTCTTTGTCATCTAGCTACTGATAGGGCGTGCAACTGTTATGGTATGGAGGAATCCTCTATACATGCGATTCGAGATTGTAGACAAGTAAGGGATATACGGGCTATTTTTCCCTCAACTGCACTCTAAGGGGACTTCTTCCAGCTCTATAGCCGTGATTGGATGCAAAGGCGTCTTCGACGTTGTAACAAAGTCTATGGATGCGATTGGTCCCTTATATTTGGAACAACATGCTAGCTTAAGCTTATATGGATGTGGCGCAATAAGTGTCTATTTGAAAAACAATATGTATGGCCAACTAATGGTATTAACCTCATCAGAGAGTATGTTGGTTAATTTACGACTGTTAGCGAAATGCAACTCCGTGCGTTAAATCCAACTACTCTGTACTATAAACAACCTACTGGGTGGTCTTTTCCATGTGAAGGGTGGGTGAAACTTAACACATATGGCTCTTCTAAAAGAGCTAGGCATCAAGCTACTACTGCTGGGGTTATAAGGGATCATACTAGGACTTGGTTAGAGGGTTTTGTCCATAATATTGAATCTTGTCCCCCACTTAAGGCAGAGCTATGGGGAATTTACTTTACAATTCAAAACATATTATTTTACAATTCAAAACATATTATTTAATTTTTTTGAAATTTTTACACGTCTAAATAAATCTAATAAAAATTTTAATATAAATATTATATTTTTAAAATTAGTGTTTATGTATTTCAAAATTCAAATAATAAGTTTGAATATAAAAAGTTTTCCTTTTGTTATGTGATACTATAATTTCTTATATAAAGTCAAAGTCCACATTTATATTGGCTCTGAAAATGACGAGTTTTGTTCTTACAAGATCAAAAATATTAATATGCTAATTGCAAAAACATAATCAATGCATAAACATGGTAAATATAAATGTTCATCATGCCTTATTATGAAATTTGTTTTTTTTCTTGTAACTTTCGTCAAATCGATTTCTAAAATAAGTTCACTGTCGCCACCACCGTAAGCCATATAAGCATCCACTCTTTAATAATATCCACATACGTAAGTTGAGAGAACTCTACAAGTGGAATAGAGATAGCTAAGCAAGAAGTGATAACTCTTTTAAAGCCTGTGACTATTTATAATAGGACTTGGATTTGTTAGTAACTTAATAAAAATAAAATTTTAATTTTAATTAAACGTTAATTAGAATTATAACTAATTTTAGTTAAATATCAATTAAGATAAAATAAAATATATTATCTCATATTAGTCCTTATTTATTAAACATCTCAACCTTTAAAAATTTTCAAGTTTTACAATTAAGTATAACTAGATTAAATAACCTTTTTCTCTCTTCAATTGTTATTTGCGTAATTAGATAAATTAAACTCCTTTAATTTATCTTTAATTATATACTTAATAATTTATATCTCGAGATCAAGATGTAGCCTGACAATTCATCATTATCATCTAAATATGAGAAATCTCAAAATACTTTTGACTAATATTTTAATATATAATTTTTCATATAATTTAATCATTTCATTATACAATGTCTTGATTAGATATAGAGTATGATATTAGTGTCCACTCTATTTAACTCCAATTCTAGTTATCTATTATTAATAATTGATTATATTAATGACATTTGAAAGCCATTTTAAAAATGTCATTCTACCTTGATCAAATTTTCACAGAGTTAATACTTATTAAGAATAATAGAATATTATTTCTAATTACGTTAGAGTGATGAATCATATATTAATCATTTAACTACCTGATTCATGCTATATCTAATAACTACCAATTGAACTACCTTTGACTAGGATAGGTTATAAGTAGTATCAAAATACAATAATCCCTATATGAGATACTTTGAAGATCTTAACTCAAAGGATCAGTTAGACAATCATCACAATGAGATTTTTCATGGATGTCCAATTAATGCTCCAAATAAAATTCTCATATTAGGGCATTTTAGTGAATTTGTTCTCTAACAAAAACTCACACATTTGTTTGAATATATCTATACTTTAGGATATGGGATCAAATATAAGGAAGAAACATAACATGTACGAAGTCTTTACACTCTATTAATGTTTAGTCTCAATAGAACAACGACTAGAAACAATTTAGGTATAATACAAAGATACAGTATGACTCTCTGTTAGACCCCAACTTATTTATTTATAATTTATTTATTTTCTTAAAATTTAGCCTTTAATTTAGTGAACACAAGTAGGAATTAGAATTTAGAATAGAAATGTTATAATTAAGTTAAGGTATTAGATTTAATAGACTAAAGGAGTTAATAGGTATTACATTAAATTAAGAGGCGCAATATTGGAGACAAGACAAAATGTTGTCTTGAATAAGAGAGAAGAGAGAAAATCGTGAGAAGAAAGAAAAGAAGAAGAGAAAGCGTGGAAGAAAGAAAAGAAGAAGAGAAAACGTGGAAGGAAGAAAAGAGAAGAGAAGAGTGCATGGAGAGGGTTGGAGAAGCTATGAAGGAAAGAAAAAGAGAAAGAAGAAGAAGGAAGAAGATTTGGCTAATCTTAAGGTAATTTTCATCATCTTTCCTTCTTACTTAGATAGAAAAGGAAGTAGAGAAATGGGTTTGTGTTGGGAATGAAGGGAGAAAGAAGAACCTATTTTGATTTTCATAGATTCTTAAACTAGGTTTTTGTTTTTCTATCTAGATAGACTATGAGTAGGTCAAGTTAAGCTTGATTTTATCATTTTGATTTTTGAAGTTTTATGAATTTCCATTTGAATGTTGGATTGAATGAGAATTTGGTTTGTTTTAGGAAACCAAGAAAATCTTACCCAAGAGCAAAAGGAAAGGCACAGTTGAACTTGGATTTCCAAGAAATTTAGGTGGGTAACATATTTATAGTTATTGTTGAGATAGGCAATTTGCTTACATATGTATGTATATGCTTAATTTCTTGAATTTGAATTGTTGTGAATGATGGGAATTACATTATGATGTATTACCATGTCATACCTTGAAAGATGCTATGACATTTTGTATATTCGAAAAAGAGGAAAAAGCATGAGAAGCATGAAAGTATGAATATATGTGATGAATTGAATTGAGCATAGAACTGCTTGTGTTTAGGCAAGAGAGAAACTATTTTGTTTGTCACGTGCACATTGACTAAGGCTTCTCCTGGCTGCTTGCTTGTGACATATGAGCTCCAAGGAAACAGACTCATTTTGTTCATGGTGTAAACTTCGGTTTCTCCATTTCTATCCATGGGACTCTCAAGCCATTTGTTTGTGTATTTCATCTTTGAATTGTCAAGTATGATACATAATTAAATGTTATGTTTTGATGCTTAAATGTACATGATATGTTTTATGTGATAGCATCTTTAACTATGAATATTTGAGTTAGAATTGTTGATGATTACATGCTAGCTAAAATGAGATATAGATGTATATGGATAAATATATTTATATCTATGCTTAATTGTGTGGCTCATTACCGATGGCTATAAATATATTAGCCACTGAGCTTTGTAGCTCAACCTATTATTTTTTTCCTCAGGTACAAAACAAGAAGATTGTTGATCCTTACAAGGCATTTGGCAACTCCAAGACAGCTACATTTAGTAATTAAGTTAGTTCGACAACTTTTGGGTAGCTTTATAAGCATATCAAACATGAGCATCCATTGTATTTTGTATTAAGTAATGATGTAGTTGTTGATATGTAACTAAAGCTACATTCAAACTCTATTTTGTTCTAGAAATGAGATTGAGAATTAAAGAAGTTTCTTTTGTGTATGTGCATATGTATCTTGTAGTTGAGTTGTTGATTGTTGTGGTTGGAAATAGAAGTGTATGATAGAGTTGGATTGTTGGGTTCTGGGTTATGAATCGAAGGTTTCGCTGTGGTGAAGCTAGACTTTGGCCGCGGTAAACCTTTCTCGAAGGGTATTTTTGTTTGATTTGGCGACTTTGTCGCGACGGAGCTAGACTCTTTTATCGTATTTATCCTGAGAGGTTCTTGGAGTTGCGGCAGAGCCAGACTTTCGTCGCGACGTATTTGTCTTGAAGGGTGCCGTGGAAAAATTCTCCCAAAAGTTCTTTGGAAATATTTCCATAGCTTCGCCGCGGTGAACCCATCAAATGCTGACGTTGAAATTTTCCTTAAATTGAAGTTTTAACTTTCCTCTCACATGATCCTCACTCGACCGTCCTAGATGGTTACCTAGGGATTAGACACGGGATTGGGGCTAACATCTTTTGGTAACAAAGCTTAGGCTTTTTAAGGATTTCTAGGCTTAGAATACATAGTGGTATAAATTATTATGATGTATGATTAATTGTTTGCATTATGAATTGATTGATTGCATTAAGTGTCAAGCATATCATATATACATTTAGGAAATAAGATTAAAATGAAATGTAAGCTAATCGTTAGTGTTTAAATTGAAGGAGTAAGATGTCATCTCGTAGAAGGACATGAGGAGTTTTGCAAAGATCTATTGCAGCTGATTCTCTATCTAGAGAGGAAGGTACGGATAAGTCTAGAGCCCTAGGAAATGTTGAGGCTTTTATAGGGCACGATAGTAGGCCCTCTCGATCACAGACGCATAAGTCACCTCTTCCACAAGAGTAAGTGCCTACTCCCTTGGATCCTAGGCTATTCTAGGCATTTGATCAGGCTTTTGTCCAAGCGATGGGCCAAATGTCGCAAACATCTACTCCAGCCTTAGTGAAGAAGGGAAAGCAATTCGATAAGCTTAGGAAGTATGTGGCAGTGAACTTTTATAGGACGACGGATCCAGAAGAAGCTAAAACCTGGTTGAGGAAGACAGAGAGGATATTGGAGTAAATGGGCTGTGAAGATGATAAAAAGGTTGAGTATGCTACAAGTTTGCTACAAGGAGATGCTTTGCGTTGGTGGGAAAGTGTGTCAGGGAGTCAGATGAAACTGTCAGTGTTGACATGGAAGGACTTCCTAGCTGCTTATAAGAAGAAGTATCTGTCAGAGGTGTATATCTAGCAAAAGCAGAGGGAATTTCTAATTCTCACTTAGAGGGAGATGACAGTGAGCAAGTATGAGCAGAGATTTACACAACTATTCTGATATGCAGCTGAGATGATGGTGAGTGAAGTAACTAAGTGTCATAGGTTTGAATCGGGATTGCATTTAGCCATTAGAGAAAAAGTAGTGGCGCAAAATTTTTGTGATTTCCAACAACTGGTTGAAGTGGCCTTGCAGGTTGAGAATGTGGAGAACATAAAGGGCACTGCGAACAAAAAGAAAAAAAAAGGGAGAGAGCAGTTCAAGAGGGGAGGTGGTACTCCTTTATCAAAGAGGAGTGTTAGGACTTTCCCTGTACAGTCGGAGGAGAGGAGTAGTAGTGCAAGCAGTTCCAGGCATATGAAAACTGTTTCTCATCAAGCATCAGCGGCGGGAGGCAATAGAAGAGGAGAGGGGGATAAGCCACTCATTCCTAAGTGTAATCATTATGGCAAATTCTATAAGGTGGAGTGCTATAGGCTGGCTGGAGCTTGTTTCAACTGTGGGGAAAAAGGGCACATAGCTAGAGAGTGCCTGTAGTATGCAAGACAAGAGGGAACTTAGATGCAAGCTTTGAAAAGGGCTAAGACTGTGGAACACAAAACTGTAACTGAAGCTGGCAGTTCTGATGCAGCTAAGAGAGTGAACCCTTCAGGAAGACCATGGGGGCAGGCACTAGGTAGAGTGTTTGCAATAACGAGGGAGGACACAGAAATCACTCTAGAGGTTGTGACTGATATGGTTAAATTATTTGATGATGATATTATTGTTTTAATTAATCCCGGGTCTATTCATTTATTTTGTCGAGTAGAATTGTGAATGGTTGAAGTTTGAGCCCTTAGATAGTCGTTTGATGGTTAGTGCCCCAATTGGTCAATATATTATTATTAGTCAAGTCTATAAAAATTGTGAAATATATATTGGTGCAGAAACATTAGTGTTGGATTTAATGCCATTGAAGATGAAAGAATTATATGTGATTTTGGGCATAGATACGTTAGAAAAGTATAATGCCAATTTAGATTGCAAATAGAAGATGGTAGAGTTTGATCTAGATGAATGTAGAAAGGTGGTGTTTATGAGAGACAGGAAAGGAAGCCCGCCTAGAATCATTTCGGCTCTGACAGAAGAGAAAATGATGAGGAAAGAATGTGAAGCATTTTTGTCATATGCGGTAGACACAAAGGTAGATGAAGGGAAATTAGAAAATATACCTATGGTCATAGAATTCCCAGATGTCTTTCTAGAGGAATTACCAGGACTACCACCACTTAAGAAAATTGAATTTCCCATCGAGCTGCTTCCGGGTACGACATCGCTCTCAATTCCGCGTTATAGAATGGCCCCGATAGAATTGAAGGAGCTTAAAGAGCAGTTAGAAGAGTTGTTGGAGAAGGTTTATATTAGGCCTAACTCTTCAGCTTGGGGAGCTTCGGTTCTTTTTGTGAGGAAGAAAGATGGATCACTGAAAATGTGTGTAGATTACAGGAAACTTAATCATGTTACTATCAAGAATAGATATCCGCTCCCACACATAAATGATTCGTTTGATAAATTGCAAGGGGAAAGGGTCATCTCCAAGATAGATTTGAGATCAGGTTACCACCAGTTAAGGATAAAGGAGTCCAATGTGACAAAGACTGCTTTTAGAACACGATATGGGTATTTTGAGTTCTTAGTCATGCCCTTTAGATCATGGACTTAATGAATTGAGTCTTTAAGCCTTTTTTAGACCTATTTATCATTTTCTTTATTGATGATATATTGGTTTATTCCAAGAGTGACAAAGAGCATGAGGAACATTTAAGGATTGCTTTGAAGACATTGAGGAAGAAAAAGTTACATGCCAAATTCGATAAATGTGAATTTTGGCTAAGGGAAGTGGTGTTTCTTAGACATGTAATTTTAGAAAAAAGGAGTACATGTGGATCCGAGAAAAATAGAAGCTGTGGTTGAATGGGAAGCACTTAAGAATATAGTAGAAGTGAGGAGTTTCTTAGGTTTAGCTAAATATTATAGAAGATTTATAGAGGGCTTTTCTATGATAGCAGCCCCATTTGCCAAATTGACAAGGAAGAATTAGAAGTTTGTGTGGACGGAGGAATGCCAAAAGAGCTTTAAGGAATTGAAAAATAGGCTCACAACTGCACCAATTTTGACTTTGCCTTCTAACAGTGATGGGTATATAGTATATAGTGATGCCTCAAGGATGGGATTAGGGTGTGTGTTGATGCAAGGAGATAAAGTGATTGCCTATGCTTCTAAGCAATTAAAATCTTATGAGATGAATTATCCTACATATGACTTGGAGTTAGCTGCCATAATTTTTGCATTGAAGATTTGGAGACATTATCTGTATGGAGTTCAAACAAGGATTTTTTTTCAGATCATAAGAGTCTCAAGTACTTATTGAGCCAGAAAGAGTTGAATTTGAGACAGAGAAGATGGTTAGAACTACTGAAGGATTACGACTTGTTAATTGAATACCATCCAGGAAAGGCAAATGTAATGGCTAATGCCTTAAGTAGGAAATCCTCCATAGCCCACATTCAGACAATTTATCTATCATCGTTGGAAAAGATGGCTAAACTTAGAATAAGCTTGAAATAAGAGGAACCTGATTACATTATTGCTACTTTCAGAGTGAGACCAATACTCGGGGAGAAAGTTAAGGAGTTACAAGCATAAGATGCAGATTTGAACAAGCTCTAAGAAGAAATTAAGAATGGTACGAATTCTGAAGTGGTAGTGAAGGATAATGGACTTATAGTTGTAGGAAACAGACTTTGTATTCCGAATGTCAAGGAAGTAAAGGATGAGATACTCGACGAGGCATACAATGCGCCTTATGCCATGCACCTAGGTAGCATCAGGATGTATAGAGATTTAAAGGAGCATTTCTGGTAGAAAGGCATGAAGAAGGATGTAGCAAAATATGTAAGCAAATGTCTAGTATGTCAACAAGTCAAGGCTGAACACCAAGCACCTTTAGACAAGTTAAGGCCATTGTCCATTCTTGAGTGGAATTGGCAAAGGATAACCATTGATTTTTTTTATGAGTTTGCCCAAAACTAGTAGGAAGCATGATGCTATATAGGTTATTATTGATCGTTTGACGAAGTCAACCCATTTTCTAGCAATGAATTTTCGTATTATGAAATTTTGGGCCTTTTATCCTGACAACTGAATATGTGAGGCGTGATCTCGCTTTACGAATTTTAGTATTCTAGAATTTAAGACTCAATTCCCCTTTAAACTAATAAACTAACTACTTAAAGAAAAACAATTGAAAACTATATATAACTAAAACAAAACTAATAAAAATTATCATGTTTTGTATTGCCTCCCAAAAAGGACAACTGTTTAAAATCATTATGTTTGATGGGTCTTTTCTGCTCAAATTTTTATGTATTAGGGAAGTGCCAAATCAGTGTTCACCACACTTGAAACCATCATCTCCTTATAAATGGTTTCAATCTACGTCCATTCACCTTAAAAATCTTTCAATATCTAAAGTTTTGATTTTGATTGCACTATACCGAAATACATTAGTGATAACAAAAGGTCCAAGTCATATAGAACGTAATTTATTTGACATAAGCATTGGTCAAGAATTATATAATAGCACTTTCTGTCCCACCTCAAATTGCTTTCTCAAGATCATATTATCATAGAACAGTTTGGTTTTCTCTTTGTAAATTCTCATATTCTCATAAGCATCCAACTTTAATTCCATAAGTTCATACAATTGTAATTTCCTTTGCTTCCTAGCTTTTTTTTTTTTCCCAAATCTATGGTATAATGCTACATGGCCCAATAAAATTTATGTTTAATCTCCATTGGTAAATAACATTATTTACCAAAAATATTCCTATGATATACCTAAAGAGCATCATCTAAACGTAAACTCCAATCCTTTTGTCTCGAGTTCACAGTCTTTTTAAAAATATATTTCACTTTTCTGTTTAATACTTTTGCTTGTCCATTCATTTGTGGATGGTATGCGGTAGCTACTTGATAATATACTTTGTACTTTTTAAACAAAGCTACCATTGCTCTATTGTAAAAATGACTTCTTTAATCACTAATAATGGCTCGTAGAACTCCAAATGTATTAAAAATATTAGAATTTATAAAACCTACAAGAGTTGCAAAATCATCAATCTTAGTGGCTTTTGCTACCACCAACTTTAAGATATAATCAATAACTAAAAGTAAGAAAAGCCAAAAAATGAAGAAAAAGGGCCCATAAAATTAATGCCCTATAAATCAAATATCTTAACTATAAGAAATGGGTTTTGAGGCATTTCATTTCTATATGATAACGTACCTATATTTCGGCATCTGTCACAACTTTTACAAAACATATAAGCTTCTCCAAACAAAGTCTCCCAATACAAATCAAAATCCAAAACTTTTCTAGTAGCTCGTTTAGGAACAAAGTGACCATCACATGCATAATTATGACAAAATAAGAAGAATGATGTTCATCCTTTGTCACATAACGCCTAACAATTTGATCAAAGCAAAACTTCCACAAATATGGTTTATCCCAAAACTAATATTTTGCCTCATTCCTTTTCTTT
The DNA here is from genome assembly GCA_027564395.1 of Erythroxylum ulei. Taxonomy (NCBI): domain Eukaryota; kingdom Viridiplantae; phylum Streptophyta; class Magnoliopsida; order Malpighiales; family Erythroxylaceae; genus Erythroxylum; species Erythroxylum ulei. The sequence continues at coordinate 21,720,007 of JANITX010000009.1, read as the reverse complement.
TCCTTCCTAACGTTACTAATATATTCAGGCAAAACTCCAGTAACTAAATAATTAATAAGTTCTGCATACCTTGGAACCATACATTTCATTTTGAATAATTGTTCATTAGGAAAAGCTTCAGAAATAGGTAAAATATCTTCATCCCTTACCAATCTACTTAGATGGTTTATTACTAAATTTTTTACTCCTTTTCAATCCATTATTATCAAATCAAACCCTTGAAGTTGCAAAATCCATCGTTTTAACCTCAATTTAGACTCCTTCTTTACCAAAAGGTATTTTAGTGTTTCACGGTCAAAATACACAGTAACTTTAGAGTTAAGCAAAAAAGATCTAAATTTATCTAAAATAAAAACAATTGCTTAAGACTTCTTCTTAGTTGTAAAATAATTGCAATGTATAACATCCAATGTTCTTAAAGCTTAATAGATAACATCATTTTTTTTGCCAATCTTTTGACCTAAAATAGCTACCACTGCTAGCATCGCTAATGATCTCAAATAGTAGAATTCAATTTGGTGGCTGAATAATAGGCACACTTGTCAGCAATGCTATGAGTTTGTCAAAAGAATCTTACCATTCCTTTCCAATTCAAATGAAAAATCTTTTTGTAGCAACTTTGACATGGTGTCACAATCTTGGGGAAATCTTTAATAAATCTATGATACAATCTTGCATGTCCTAGAAAAGATCAAACTTCACTAACATTTTTAGGGTACAATAAGCTTAAAATTAAATATACTTTTTCTTTATCAACTTCTATACCCCTTGATGAATTGACATGTCTTAAAACGATGTATTGATCAACTACAAACTGAATTTTTTTAATTCAACACCAGATTTGTTTCAATGCATCTTTTGAGAACCTTAGATAAATAATTAAGCAATCATCAAATGAATCTCCATAAATAGTGTAATCATCTATAAATATTTCAATGCAATTCTCAATATACTCAAAAAAATACTCATCATATAACTTCAAAATGCAATTAGAGCATTGCAAAGACCAAATGGCATTCTCCTTAATACATTCTAGAGAGGTATATAAAGCTAGTCTTTTCTTAATCTTCTTGAGCAATTATTATTTGGTAGTAACCTAAAATACCATCCAAAAAGTAAAAACATGATTTACCCATAATTCATTTTAACATTTAATCTACAAAAGGTGATGGGAAATGGTCTTTTCTAGTGGCTAAGTTAAGCTTCAAAGTCTATACACATTCATCAACCATTATGTACCCTTTTTGGCATAAACTCATCATTCTAATTTCATATCATTTTTATCCTAATTTTCTTTAACACAACATGCACTGGGCACACCTATTCACTATCTAAGATTGGATAGACTATATATGAATCTAAAATTTCTGGAATCTCTTTCATTGCCACATATTTCATTATTGGATTGAGTATTCTTTGGGTTTACCATATTAGCTTAAAGTCTAAATGATTGCAGTCTTGTACTCCTTAAATAGTGCTACTAGCCTTTTCTCATGCCTAGTAGTCATCCTGTTAGAGATGGTCGCAGGTAATGACTTTCCTTCCTCTAAATAGATATACTTTAGGTGATCGGATAAAGCCTTCAATTCTATAACATAGAAGGCAACATTTTCTTATAATTTATAGTAATTTTAACATTTGAAATTTTTGAATCTATTAGTATTACTGATAATGATTCAACAACTTTACAAGTTTCATCAACTTGCTTGGTTACTTCCAATTTAGAACTAAGCTTTGATTCATCATCAACACTTTCTTCTTTAAGAATATTCTACACAATCAAATCCACAATATCTATACGAAAAAAGGAGTGAAAATTATTAGGATACTTTATTGCCTAAAAAAATTAAACTTCACTATTTATCATCAAACTTAATATAAAGAGTACCCTTATCCACATCAATTTCCATCATGGTCATCTCTATGAACAATCTTCCTAGCAAAATCAAAGCTGAATGTTCTACACAATCTTCGTACATTTTTTAGATGTAAAAATCCACTGAAAATACTAAACCGTTAACTTAAACTAAAATATCCTCTAGAGCACCAATAGGACGCACATAAGAACGATCAACTAGCTAAATAATCACATTAATTAGTTGCAAAGAATTCAAATTTAAATCTTATTAAATTGAGTAGGGCATGAAATTAATAGATCTACCTAATTATAGCATGGAATGATCAATTTTATTATCACCAATGACATACGGAAGTGTAAATATACCTGGACTTTACATTTTTCTGTAATTTCCTATTTATCACAGCTGATACATTCTTATCCAAAATTATTCTCTCCTTATCCTTCAACCTCCTTTTATTTGTACATAGTTCTTTTAATAACTTTGCATATTTTGGAATTTTCTTAATAGCTTCTAAAAGTGATATATTTATTTCCACCTTTTTGAAGGTCTCTAAAATCTCTTTTTCATATTCCTCTTCTTTTGATTTAGCCAATCTATAAGGGAAAGAAGATATATGTGCTTGAGTTGATATCGGTAAAGATAAATTAACCTTTTCCTTTATTGATTCTTAAGATGGAGGTTCATCTTTCTTCACTCCTTTATGCTTTTCTACCTCCATTGGCAAGGAAAAGATATATTGAATCCCCTTCCCACTTTTCATTGTCATTATCCTCACATTCTCGTTAAGATTCACCACTATTTGTGAAGGTAATTTTTTCGATGCTTGTTCTTCTAATTTACTAATAGGGGTAACTAATTGAGGATCTAATTTCCTAAGTTATGAAGGCTTGGTCTTGTTTCTTGTTTAAATTGTTGAGTATTAGTAGCAAGTGCCTCAAAAATTTAATCCAAAGACACCTAAATTTTAAGATTGAGATTGATCATGTGTTGGTGCTTGAGATTGTCTATTGAAATTGTGAGGTTGGTGTCTTTGTTTCTTTCTTTCATTTCTATAACTAAAGTTTATGTGATCTCTCTTTCCTAAATTATAATGATTAAAATAAAGGTCATAGTTCTATTGAGGTTGATCAGGAAATCCCCCTTTTACATAAACTTCTTGAATGGAGTCTTGTTGCAACGTAGGGCATATGTCTGTAGGATGACCAGGGAATATGCATATTCCACACACTTATGTTGATTGCAATTGAACAAAAATCATTTGGCGAACTAAAGTAGTTAAATCAGAAATTTTATCCTCAAGGTTAATATTACTTACCTCATTTACATGTTTAACAACGCTATCCATCCCTGTACAAATTGTTGAGAATTTTTAGTCATGTTTGATATCAATTATTTGGCTACTTTAGGTGTTTTATTTACTGAACTTCTCCACTAACTACATTTAACGTACTCCTATCCATTAGTAATAGCATTTATAGAAGTATAGGATTAAAATTTGATCCGGGATTTGATGGAGTGGGCAGCTAGCTCATAACTCTTTAAACCTCTTCCAATATTCATACAATGTTTTCCAGTGAATTGTCTTATCTCACATATCTCCTTTATGATATTGGTTGTTCATGATAAAGAATTTATCTAAGAACAACCTTTTCATTTGTTTCACTATTTTCACTGAGCCAAAGGAAGATAATATAACTAACCATTTGCCTCATCTTTCAATGAGAATGGAAAGACTCTAAGATTAATTTATTCTTTTGTCACCCCTTGTGGCTTCATTTTAGAGCAAATGACATAAAATTCCTTTAAGTGTTACTGTGGATTTTTACCTACAAGACCACAAGAAATAGGGAATAAGTGAATCAAACCATAATTTAGTTTGAAATCTAAACATTTGTAAATAATATGAATAAGGATTGTTGATTCAAAAATGCAGTTGCTAACTCCCTCAATGTTCTATTGTTAGGATTTGTCATCTTTCCTTCAACTTCTTAGAAATTAGAATCTTCAATAATCGTTAAGTCTATCTCAACCATCACTTCTAGAGGTAAACAACCATTTCCTTGCTTAATCTCTTTCCTTAAATGATGGATTATCTTCTTAATATTAGGATTATATTACAATTCACTTGTTTGAGAAGAACGAGTCATACAAGACAAAAGATTAGCAATAAAATATAAAACATCACAAATAAACTAGGAAACTAAAATAGTTCCCAACAATGATACCAAAATTTTGATCAAGTTATTGAAGCCCTTAAAATCACCTGTCTGAGAAGAATGAGTCATATAAGACAAAACATTAGCAATAAACTACAAAATATCACAAAGAAACTAGGAAACTAAAATAGTTCCCAGCAATGATACCAAAATTTTGATCAGGTTATTGAAGCCCTTAAAATTAATTCTGAGTCACTAAATGCTTGTCGTAGTCATGGAACTAGGTCAAATCCTAAGAGAATTGAAAACTAGCTTCTTAATTTTAATTGATAAAGCAAAATTAGGGGTTTATGATTAATTAACTATTAAACTAAATTTAACAAGGAATTAAGCTAAATCAATTAAGTATTAAAATGAGAAATTCAATGGTGCTTCTATAACATCCCGTTACCTATATTAAGGCTAAAATAGTAAATGTGAGAGATTATTGAGAAATTAGTAAAAACACATCTCATGCTCATGCATTACACAGGATGCACATACACATGAATATCGAATCTTTGCACATAAAGATCATTGTACATGCATTCATTGACAATTTTCGGGTATAATTGTTTAT
>JANITX010000009.1:21688816-21714119 GCA_027564395.1 Erythroxylum ulei | reverse complement strand
CCTTCCTGTCCCCATCCTCAGGTGATAGCTAGAAGATCAGGTGATCAAGGGCCTAAAGAAATTTTTGCTTCAGTTACAATTTTGTAATTTTGTAATAAGCCAATAGTGTGGCTTTTGATTTGTACATAAAGTTTGTCGAACTATGTAACTTGAGTAATGAAATGATGGATTGAAGTAATTTCGATTTCGTTTGTTCTTTCATGTATTTTGTTAAGAGTTGGATTTCGAAAATAGGACCCAACAAACAGGCCTGGAAATAAGTTTCCTAATTAAATTAAAACTCTTGAGGTGAATCTGGCTTTAGACATGATCTCACCTTATTTATTGCAATAATCTGTCCACTTTTTTCAAATTCATAAGTTTGAAAAATAATGCTCCAATTTCATCCGATCCAATTTTCAGTTATGATCTCCTAAAATAAAATCAATATTAATTTTTCTATATAAGCAATAAATATAGTCAAAATAAAAGAGCTAGATCCATTTCATATAACCAAATAACATCTTATTAATAGAGAAGTACATATGAAGTGAGCTAATTTCATATATTTGTGTCTCAACTAGATCATAGTATCTTCTTTGGAGGAGTTATGCTTGTAGTTTGGATTAGCATTGAGAATATCATTTTATCTTCTTGTGTTCACAATATCATATGTACTGCTTAATTTCCACCTTTATTTTGACATTTAAGGGATCACATATTACAGTGACAAGGAAAATAGAAATAAGTGAATAGGGATAACAAAAATGACTCGGCCTGGCTCGGGTTGAGTGACCACAAGCTAGGGCCATAGGCCAAGATTGCTTGGCCTGATCGGGCTAAGGGTTGGGCAGGCCCGGCCCTCCAGTGGCCCATCGAGCTGGGGGCCTAATCACGAGCCAACCAGCCTTATCCGTTGCCATCCCTATAAGTAGATAAGGGCCAAATTGGACCCATCATCATACCAAAAGCTAGTAGTTTCCCCATTACCAATATGAGATTTCATTTCCCTAGCAAATACCTCTCTAAACTTCAACAGTTGGTTAATGGTTAAAGAGGTGTCATGCTTGGCTTTCATATTCCCAAAGTTGTTTCCCTTTAAATATCCCTTGTGCATCCATTTCACTCACAAGGTTTTATGATTATTTAATAATCTCCAAATTCTTTTAGTCACGAGTACCTTGTTTGTGGTTCTAATGCATTTTATCCCTAAACCAACTTAGTCTTTAGGAAGATAATTGTTTTTTTCAACTAATCTTAACTACTCCTTTGAAAAGGTTGTATAACTCCACGTAAAATTCTTAGGAGTAGTTTCAATTATCTTGATGAGGTTAAGAGGCAAAAATAAATGAGAGCTCTAAAAGACATACACGTTTATTAAGAATAAATGTTAAGCGTACACCTACTTGCATAAGAGAGAACTTTGCTCTTCAACATAAAATCAGGATTGATTGTCTCTTCAATTAAGAGAGTCATTTAAATTAAGAAACAAATATGTTATAAATTAAAATTTTATTTTCCAAAATATTTAAAGAAAACTCAATTTTCTTAATTAATAAATAAAACAATTTTCAAATTTAATCAAGAAATATATTTTTTAATAAAATCAAGAAAATTATTATTCAAAATAGTAAATAAATAATGTCTAAATAAAATAGAATAATAACATTCTAAACAAATAATAAATTAAATTTATTTAGTCAAGTTGAAATATATTATTTTAATTAAGAAACCATTTGCTTAATTAAATTGGGAATTTTTTATTTTATAGGAGCCTAATTTATTAATTTCAATATAATTTAAATATAATATAATTATAATTATTTAAAATTATATTAAAAATTAATTTAATTATTGATCTTAATCAAAATAGAAAATAAATGATTTAATTTTGTACTTAATTAAATCTGTTAAATTATGATTAAATTAAGAAATATTATTTTATATTTAAAATAACTTTATTTTAAGTGGTCTGCTTTCTCATCTGCGATAACCAGCTTCCAGTCGATGAAGAATTAGAAATGCTGGGTTCCGAACCCAGCATCTCCGTATACCAGCGCAATGCAACTTCCATATAACTCCAAGAATAGCCAACAACTTCAACAACCACGTTTTACAAAAACTCTTCTTAACTATCGGTAACCACAACTCATTTTATGCCACCATTCCTATATATATGGCGTTTCGCTTTTCCTCCAGTAAACTGCAAACCACAAGGGAAGTCCAAGACTTATTCATCTTTTTTATCGTAATTGTGAAACATTGGAACCAAGTCTCCTTTATTTTAGCAGACATAAAAAGCTTTTAACAGAAATTTTAGGTTATATACAATGACGTCTATTATTTAATTATCTTTTTTTTTTTGGTTACAGAGGAAAGAAAAACAAAGAGACTAACTCATAGTGTCGAATTCCCGACGAAGGGATCGATGGTAAATGGTTCCTCGAACGTCGCGGTGGAGTGCATCCAAAAGGCTCAGGGGGGCTCCTGAAGAATATGCATTCCTGGCGAGACGATCGAAGCTAGGTAAGCCAAGTGATCAGCACATTGGTTCCCTTCACGAGGCGTATGCTCAATGTGGACGGTCCACTCCCGCTGAAGAAGTTCACGAATACCTGCCACCAAAGAAGAAATCTCAGTCAGAGCCTGAAATGAAGATGAAAGAATATTAATGACTTCTAGTGAATCGACTTCGAGAATCACACGTCGATAACCTCACTCCCAGGCCAACAGCAACCCGAAATACATCCCGTAAAATTCTGCCATGACCGGATGACCGGCTCCCAACTTCTGTAAGAAACTGCCGCACCAATGCCCATGCCAATTACGAAGAAGCCCGCCCGCAGACGCAATATTAGAGCCCAGTTTGACAGACCCATCCGTATTAAGCTTGATTCACCCGTCTGGTGGGGGGTTCCAGCCTACAGGAGAACCTAACGGCAGACCCTGAGTCAGAAAAATCCGATGTTCGATCATGTGGGCACGAAGAATCCCATGTGTATGGGCCATGACAATATGATAACCATTAATGGGCCAAACAAAATCCTGTTCAAAAATGTTGTTATTCCACCAACGCCAAAAAAACCAACAGGTGACTCCAAAGATAGTAGCCCACTCGGCCCGATGAACTTGCACATGATTAAGAAGATTAAAACGAAACCAGGGGCTTTCCGCCTGATTAAAAAACTCCCCGCCAATCATGTGAGTAGGAAATTGCCGCCAAAAGGAAGTAACTCTGGGACAATCCCGCAAAACATGAAGGGTCGTTTCCTCCTGCCCACAAGTAGAACACCCTGATTTTTTTTAAGCCAATGTTATCGCGAATCATGATGCGTTTGATGTAACTTAAATAGATATAAGCAATTAATAATTTTATAAAATAGAGAAAAGAAAGAATAATGAAAGAAGCAGCCAAGTTAGCCTGTTAGGGTTATCAGTTGTGTTCTTCACATCTGACAAGACACAAGAACACTTTCGGTAAATTTGTTAACATTTTCGGTAAATTTGCAAGAACGAAAGTTGAAGAATCATTAGAAATGGGCTTCAAATCTCCTGTGCCGTAATCTTAACTCGCATTAGTTTTGTTTTCTGATCTTGTCTGACAATCTTGGACGAGATATGATTATTGAAAAGGTAGGTATTGTAATATGATAGGCCGGCGTCAGTAACTCTCCCTTCTGTTTTCCATTTGTTTGACATAAAAATTGTTTAGGTCAATTTATGCTTATTTTTAAAATAAAAGGCTACTTAGTTTTTCTCAAATAAGATATCTTTTCTCCTCCATTCTACAAGAAGAAACAGATTCCAGCTATCTTCCACCACCCACTAGTATTTGCTTGCTGGCAAATGATTCTAATCATGCATGCTTTCTCTTTCCGTCTATTAATGCCAATTGAAAATGATGGAATTGACCCACCACATAGATGAGAACCATTTGGATGCCAGTTTCCTTGTACGCGAGATTAATTAAGCTTGATGGTGTTTTACATTGTAGTCTTTAGCTGGTACTGATAGAGACTTGAACTTACACAGAATGTATGGAACTTCCATGCAACGAAATCAAAGACATATCACCTTTTCTTTCTTTCTTTCTTTTTTCATTTCCGGAAGTAATCAATGTTAGTTTGAGGTTGACAGTGTTCTTACTTCTCTTGCTTGCAATCTCAAATCGCAGTCTGAAACGTTTGATTTTTGTAATCGTCTCATTGTTCTGTAAATAGCTTTAGACCTAAATTGAAAACATTGGAACGAAATATATATTTTAAGACGACCAAAATTTATACATGTTATTTCAATTTAGTAGGTTCCTCTTCTTTTTGGCGTGTGTGGTAGTGTTAGACTATTGTATGCTAAAACATGTCTATTTATTGTTGACGTTGGTGCAAATTTGGTAATATTCCACTTATCTCATGTAATAATTTAATGTTACTAGTGGTCTTGATTGGAGTCAATTATTGTGATGAGATTTCTTGAGGCTTAATTTTTATTGGAAGATGATGTTGGTGTGGTGGTCTTTTCAGTAGAGGGAATTTACTTTATTGGGGTTGCACAAATCTAAGGGACCATTTATGTTTTGTTTGGCACCAACGCAGCCATACTCTTAGTGGGCAGATATCTGTTTTTGTACGAAGATCATTACCAGTTATATGATAACATATTGGTATTATAAAACAGCCCGTCACCATGATAACATCCTGAAAATTAAGTTCATTGGCAGATGTGAGTAGGACTCCACTATATGCATTAGATTTGGCAAATTATATATTTGCTTTAATATAAGATTTTTATATATGAAAATCATAATTAATTTTGCACTAATTAATTCCGTTTTAGAGTGAGAAATAATGAATACATGTTACATTAGACACAGACAATTGAGAGACATTCTATAAGTATTTCGTTTTCTTCTCCATTTAGTTTATATGTTATTCTGACCTATATTATTGTCGAGTATATGTTAAATTGACTAACATATTCAAGGTTTCCCTAAAAAGATGATGCATTTGAAACCAAAAATTTAAATGTTCTTTTACAAAATTGTTTTTGAGAAACTCCTCTGATTTTTTTTAATTCTCAGCTGATATTTGATAAAGAGCAAAACGTCCATTGCTTGAAAGAAGATAAGAGTGAAAGAGACATTTATGTGAAAATACTTCAACTCAAATATTAAACCTAATCGTTTTATTATCGACTAGGAGACAGCTAACTTACCGTTCATTTTATTTTTAATAAAGGGACAGCCGTTTATTGCAATTGTTAAGAGAATTATAGTCGGAGATGGATCGCTATGCCTTATTAGTACATGAGAAACAAGAACAGATTTCATTTAGAAGAGGAGAAATTAAGGGGAAAAAGAAAGAAAGAAACAATTAGTCCACTTAAAGGCTATTGGCTGGTTTCTGTTAGTTTGTTGACAAATGAAAAGCACGGAATGATGGCCCCTCTCATATCAACATCTTACTTACTATGTATATAATTAACGTTGAAAATTTTGAGTTTGGCCATCATAATCATTGTCCTGCAATTTGTTTTACTGGTGGAGCTCCAAGATTTTCAGGCTTAAGAATCAGGAAACTCCATTGGTTAGGTAATTTAAGAGATGTTGTAGATATGCTCGAACTTGGTTTGACATGTTTCACGATTTCTCTCCAAGCAAATACCACCTATCATCCTTTCATTTTCCAAAGAACCAGGAAAAACAAAAACCGAGAACCACCTGTATGGTTCCATATAACAAAAGCATTCACTTTCGCTCCGTACCTCCAAAGACAAAATAACAAAAATGTCATGTCAACCACACAAACCAACATCAGAAAAAAGATGTTGAATGTAAATCATTTATGATACAATTAATAAGATGTAGTATTTCGTTGAAAACATCTAAAGTTTGGATTGAATAGAAATACGAATATAAGTACATTTTTTAGCGATCAATTCAAGTATCCCACTCAAAACCCTATCTACCTAGCGCTATCCTTAATCTAACCAGGGGAGCAGACATCAAGCTTTTTTTTAATAAAAAACTGTTAATTAGATTAAGCTATAAAAGGTAATAATAATTATTACAAACATAAATCATCCTATCAAATGAATGGGTTTACAAACTATTATAATGGTATTAAAGGATCAAACACAAGTGTACATACTAATCATTAATCCCATGCTGACATCGATCTTTGCTCAATTCTATTGGATGTATTAGTAATAAGGTGCATGGAGCCAAGTGGGAAAGATAATTGCAAGAAGCTGTGACAATATTGCCCTTGATTTGTATATGCTTGTCATTTTCCAATCTGTGTATTCACTACAACAGATAAGCTTATTAACGACGAAACCAAACGTCACTAAATGAAAAACAATCGTCGCTTTAATGGACGTTGAATTCCGGTAGCAAAATAATATCCACGACGATTTTTTGAGATCGTCACAAAAAGATTTTAGATACAAAATAATTTCGTCGGTAAAACATATAACCAACGAGAACGAAGAATGTCGTATATGTTTCGTAGAAAAAAAATTTTACCTACTAAACCATAGTCGTAGGTAATTATTTTTAACTGACGATTGTTTTTGTAGCATAATAGTTTTAGCTACTAATTGTTTGTTGTAGGTAAATATTTTTATAGACATTCTTGTAAATGTAAGTAAAAAAAAATTGTAACGATTTTGTTTTGGTAGCTAATACTTTTTAGTAACAATTATGTTTTTGTAGCATAACAGTTTTAGCTACTAATTTCTTGTCGTAGGTAAATGTTTTTATAGAAGTTCTTGTAAACATAGGTAATAACATTTTGTGACGATTTTGTTTTGGTAGCTAATACTTTTTATTGACAAAATTTTATTTTTAAATTTAAATTTTATTATAATTGTTAAAAACAATTTTAATTTAATTTGTTACAAATTTTACTACAGTTTGAAATATAAATTAGTTACATTTTATAATTAATGTTGGTGACATTTTTTTAAATAATAATAAAGTGAAATAAAATAAACATTAAAAATGGAATGCATTTTATTAAAAAAATAATTACAGGACATATACAAACTAAGACTCCTCATCGTCGTCACAACTACTGACATAGTTTGAGCCAAGTAATTATTTAATCATCTTTTTAAGCTTGTTCACTTCTTTTACATTACGATCTAACTTCTCTTCTGTATATTGTAACTTAGTCTTTGGTGCCTGGTTTTCCTCTTGAAGCACCGTGACATGTGCTGGTCGTGACGAAGATGCACCAACAGGCTTAGGGCCATACCCAAAACCTTTGATATACCCTGATCTTGTACCAAGGACATTGTTGCAAATTTCATCGGCATTGGGCTGATTCCCTTCAGACAATGATATCTGCAATAACTCCTGCATCTTGTCCTACAATTTAAAGTACAAAGTCGAGTTAACTAAAAAATTATTACTTAGTATTGCATAGAAAAATAAACTCTAATATTAATTTGTTTGTACTTACATAATTACTTTGTGCCTCTTCAGATGTCCAACTTTCACCTTCCTTGTAATGTGTTAGCTTGTAGAGTGTGATCTTATCACTCTTGTCCTTAGAATTGAGTTTGACTCTATTATATGAATTTAAAAAATTAGAAGATAATAGAATTTATTTTATTAAGAAATAGAATAATAAGTTGAAAATGTTACACTTACAAATTCTTGTCAGACGATAACAAATGATTTAGAGCTGATGTTTTGAGAAGTCTTCATTTTTGATCTGTTCACCTTGGCTTTCTCACACGTTTCCTTAAGAGAAGTAGTCATGAAATGTATAAAAAAAATAATGGAAGGAAATATAAAGAGAAAAAAACCTGAACCTTCGCTGAGGCTCAATAATCACAAATTTTACTCCAATTTTTTGGAGTCACCCATTCTGGAACGTCTCCTTGCCTCTTCATCAGAAGGGAAAGACTAGTAATATATATGAAGTCTATATTGATGATCCTTTGCCCTTTATTTCAACAGTGAACTAACATAGCTTAAAACCTTAGGCTTGTCAATATCAACAATATTGAGCTTCATCTGTGAAGAACATGTATAAGTTAAGTTACTATTTTTGTTAAGTAAAATCGCAATACATATAATCAAATGAATTAAAATATTACCGAAACTTTGTACAAATCATTTTGGAGCAAGTTGACTTCCTTAAACTGCCTGGCATGTTGAAGGCAAGGCAATTCATTCCTCGCAATGAAGCCCAACTCACTGGACAATTTTGCAGATTGGATCTTATTTAGAGAGCGACGTTGCATGGGGTTAATGGTCACGGACATCTTGTTGTTCATTGCAACATTCATCTGTTGCAACTCAGCTCTTTGTGTGATACCTCTACCTCGTTTTCTAATGCCAGTATTAGAACCTGAAAACAAAAAAAATCATAATAAGAAAAACACATTAAACATGTAATAAGTAATTTCAGCATTAATGTAAATATGTTTGGTTAACAATAATAGACCTGAAGATCCCTTAGCACTAAGAGACGATGTTGGGAAAGGTTGTTGCTGACTATCTTCATTCGAGGATACAATTGTTGGTTGTTGAACGATAGGGTCGGATTGAGTTGGTTGTTGTGTGGGAGGAACTTCTTCGGTCGTTACCACCCTCTTTCCCTTGTTTCTACCAAATGCCATTATATTGAACTTTTGCAAAACAAAATATGAACATAACACATAATCTTAACTCAAACATCAATATTCCACATGAATATAAGGAGATCGGTAGTCAAATACTAAACATTTGGCATAACATTTCGTAAAAACATATGTGAAACATTAAAATATGCATCTAGTCATTGTAAATTAACATAAGTAAAACATCAACAACATAAGGCAATTATGAACATACCATTTCAAACAATACAAACAATTTATTTACATTCAATCATCATGATCAAGATTTTGAAAATCATCATCATTAAGTATATTATCATTGGATTCTTCATCACTAATATATTCAAGCAAAGACAACAACATAAAAGGCTCCTTCGTACACTTCCATGGAGGTAAATTGTAAGAGACTAGAATCACCAGCCACATGCTATATAAATTAATCATATTACCGAAAGGATTAAATCCATTTAAGGCCAATCCAAGTTGAACATTACGACAATCTTGTCCAAACCATGGAAACTTTCTATCAAGCTCTTTCTATACCATTGAGTCTGCTGGATGATGCATAATGTTGTCATCAATGTGTTTCTCTTTATGCCACCTCCTATCTATAGCTATTTTTGCTGACATAAAAAGTCTTTCTAATTGTGGTTTAATAGGAGAGTATCGAAGGATTTTATTCCGTATCTTTTCCCTCTCCCATCATCCACCTGCCACCTGCCAACTTGATGTACCACAAATAGGACACTCCTGAAGATCTTTACTTTCCTTCCAAAAAAGAACACAATCATACTTACAAGCATGAATTGAAATATATCCCAATCCAAGGTCCCTTAATAGTTTCTTTGCATCATAGTAAGATTTCGGCAACTTGTGTCCCATAGGTAATGCATCATTTAGTAACTCAATTAACATGTCAAAGGATTTGTAACTCCATTTATTATAAACCTTCAAATGTAATAACTTCACAACAAATGATAGTTGGGAGAAATTAGAGCTCCCCGAATATAATCATTCTTGAGCAACTTTCAGTAACTTCCCAAAATTATCTTCTATAATACTACCAATTATGTTAGGCATTCCTGTTTTATTCATCATCACTATATAGTTCTGACAATCGTCTAAAGCCTCGTCAATCCCATCATCCCCATTATCATTCACATCACAATCATCTACATCATTATTGTAACTGTCATCGTAACATGTACCGCCACTTCTACTACAACTTGCTTCCTTACATTCACCGTGATAAAGCCATGGAGTGTAGAATTTATCTATGCCTCAGATTAGCAAGTTATTATATACTACATCTTGACTTTGGAAGTTGACATTTAAGCAATACAACGAATACTACATTCATCACCCATTTGATCTTTTACAAATTGCATAAAACTCTGAACTCCTTCTACGTATTCAATTGACCATTTTCGATGAGACATCCAACTCTTATCCATCTAGCAATACAATAAAAGAAGATAACTGAGTTATTACATGCTTTTTTAGTTCAATATTACTTTTTAAAAAACCAATGTAATTAAGGTATGTGGCGTTGTTTCTTGTTTCTGACCTATATACCATCCTTTGTCTGTATTATATTGAGTTATTTCTTGTTTACTTTGTCTATTTAACTTCTTCTATTGCATAATGACATTGTAATTGGTTAAGTCTTTTATATTAATTTTTGTTGTTTACATTGAAGCTATTATTTTAAATGTCATTGGAAAAAGAAATAAATTAAGGTTCCAATTTTTATCTTTTTAAAACTGAGAGCATAAAAGCATGAACCACTTACCTCAACTACAATTGCAAGGAGATGATGGAGGAGAAAATGAGGAGAACAAGAGGAAAGATGATGCACGAACGAGGAGAAGAGGAAAAAAATCAAATAGAGGATAGAGGAAAGGTTGAGAGAATTTAGTGGGGGGCGCGGGGAGGGAAAACATCGTTTTAGCTATAAAAAATTTTCAGGCCAACACATTTGGTGACGAATTCAACTAAATTTCCTTTCAGGTTGACACATTTGGTGACGAATTCACAATTCATCACCAAATGTTAATGGTCTATTAAAGATTTGGTGACCAATTCACAAAATCGTCGCCCTTTACATGAATGTGATGTCGTTTTGCTTAATTCGTTTACATTCCCTTCCATTTTGTGACAATATCACAATTCGTTGCAAAATGTTCAACATTTGGATACCTAATTTCGAAAGCGTCGCCAATGTTGTTCAATGTTTATATATTTTTAATGTTTGCTAGTTTTTTTAAAAATATCATAAACATAAATTATTATAGAAAATATATTTAAGAAATACAGTTATGTGAGACCATATAAAATTATGAAATCGTATATATTAAAAAAGAATAATAAAAATTTTAAATTACATTTTTGTTAGCTAAATTTATTTTTACACTTTTACAATCATTGTCATTAAGAAAATAAAATGAAACTAGATAAATAAAAACATATTAAAGAAAACATGCGAAAATTGTTAAAAGTGGAGAATTTGGTAGGGGCACGGTTCTTTGGTTCAATCTCGGCCTACACCCTAATTAAAGCATTTTCTTTACATTCTTTCTTAATTGATTAAGTCTTTGTATGAGATAATCCTATTACAAATAACAAAAAGAAAATTTTGTCTTTTACACTTATATATGCAATTGTTCTTGATTTGCTTCATTTTGGGAATTACTAATCTTTAATTTGAATTTGGTAGATAAATAAAATAAAAGTGGGAAATTTTTAAAATTTTGTATCTTTCATTTTTACCAATTTCATCACTAACATGACAACATATACCCTTTAGCCCTTAATCTACCATTAAGCTTTTTATTTGTATAAAAAGATACATTTAAATTAAATATCCTTAGGTATTTGCAACGAATTCAGTTTAGTTGCAGAAGACCATTTTTGCGACCAACCACCACACTTAGTAGCAAATGGTAGACAATTTGCTACCAAATTTTCACATTGTCGCCTAAAACAGTTTTTGCGAAGAAGACGTGTGAGTCGAAGAATATCGATTTCGGCGACTAGCTTCCACACTTAGTCACAAATGGTTGACCATTTGCTACCAAATATCCACTTCGTCGCCAAAACCAAGCAAATTCTTTACTTTCTAAATAATTAACATCTAAATAAATTATCTACATTACTTTCTTAATTATTTAAGTGTTTTATTTAATTTGAAAAGTGGTTTTCTTATAATATCAGAAAATAGACCAATATGTTACAAAATAGTAATTTCTAAAGATGTGTTAGAAATAGTTTTCTAATTATATTAGATTGTCTTGCTAAATTTTTAAAAATTATTTTTTCAAATTTCATATAATTAAATAGTATAATTTTCTGAAAACTGTAAGTCAACTATACTTTATTTGAAGCGTGAACAAATTAATTTTGAAATAGTTTTCAATTGAATAATTTAATGTTTAATTCAAATTATGTTTTCTTTGGAATAGGAATATAAATTTATAAAAAAATATTTATGAACCAGTGGGCTTTGGCGACGAACCATGTATTAATCGCTACATCTGACGTTTGTCAACCAAATACAATAGATCGTAGCAAATTAATTAATACTACTTCCAAACAACTATAGTAAACGAGAAATGACATCGTTTACCTAAACAAGAAAAAAGACGTCATTTTGTATTAGGTTTTCAATGACAACCACAATAAAAGACTACTCCATTCTCATTCAAGTCATCATCGTTTCTCAAAATCCTCTCTTCTATTTGGGTTCTGTATTGTTATGGGTTCTGTATTGTGGTCATCACCGTCGAAGAACCATTATTAACTGAATTGGTATTATTCTTTTGTTCTATTTTCGTTAACGAAGTTGTGCTAAGTTTAACTTATACCTTGAGATGTTTATTGTGAGTTCTTCGTTATGCATTTGAGGTATTAGTTGTGTTTATGGTTATGTTTTGAACATGATTTACTGTCTGTCTTTGTTATTTGTATATGGGTTAGCTTCGTCCCAACGACCTTCAACGCTTCCCTCATTAAAGCTTCGTAACTATCTGATGAAAAGTCTTCAATAATATTTTACTTTAATTCATTTCCATTAATAATAATATTACCCAATATAGATAATATTATATTTCTGTACATCAAGAACATAGTCATGTCCATTTTACTTTAAATTCTAAATTTTGTATGTGATACAAACTACATAATAGATTTCTGAAATTTTAGTAAGGATAACTTTTGTATCATTAAGCACATTGAAGATTTATAAGTGCTAAACTGGACTACTTTCACTTATCATCGAAATTGGAGTTGAACATATCATCATTTTATTATAAATCGACATTTGCAAAATATATACCTCTTAACATTATTAATCAAGGAATATCGACATAGCGACTAGTTCCGAATGGTCCTAATTCATTCCGTTGGGACGAATATGGAAAATTTGGCCCTACTGAAAAAATAGACAATGCAGAAAAAATATCTACTTCATACTCTAATCATCGTTTGCCTTCCATGGCCGATTTTTTACTTCAAGGTGTTTAATATCATCCAAACAACGTCACTTTCCTTATTATGTATATCTCATTTTCTTTTATGAAGTTATTATATATATTCACATTTGATGATATATACTACTTGTTTTAAGCTTCTTTGAATTTCGAAGATAACATGTATGCCCATAGAGACAGGAGCGATTTCACAATGGTTCGTAAAGGCTTAGGGAAATTGGTTGTTTTGGAAAATTCATCAATTGCACAAATTTTTCTGGTCATTCACGTATGCATGTCACTCCAATTTTGATTCGTTTGATGTTTTACTAATTTGACAATATCTAAATTCTATATTGATTGTGTTTTAGGTAAACCATTTCGTACTAGCAGTTCATTTGAAGAACTTGTCTTCTATACTAAACCTGGTGACTTAATCACTGTATCATCTACAAGTTTAGCTACAGCGGAAACGTTGTTGCAAGCGGGTGTGAAAAATCCTACACCTGAGGAAAGAACTATCACTGTTTCAATTGGTGCCTTCAAATGTGCAAGGACACTTCTTAGGAATCCAGACGTTAGGGACTCATTTACCTTTATCGACTCTTATGTCACTTGGAATTCAAAAAAATAATTATAGCATTATCATTTGTTGATGCAATCAACTAGACTAAGCTTTAAAGTTGATTTATAGTAGCATCTATAAGAATTTGTCAAACAACCTCTCTATTAGTTAGGGGTTAAGCTGTATACTATTGAGTGTGGACTATTCTTGTTCTTGTTCTATGATTGTATTAATTGTTAAACTTCTAATTTAAAGTTCGTGCTACTCCATATATCATATTATTATATTGATACAATAATTTAAATTTTTTATAACTAATTTTTGCAATGTTAATAAATATTAATAATTAATTAATATTGATACAATAATTTAACTTTTTATAACTAATTTTTGCAATGTTAATAAATATTAATAATTAATTAATACTGTTGTTTAGCACTTAAAATTATGTTGTGTATGTTTTTTTAACAATACGTGGTAAACATTCAAAACAAATCTCCAATAAAACATATCTTAACTATGATATATTATAAAAATGTTAGTTTAACAATTTTGAGAAATGTCAACCCTTTGATGACGATTTAGACAAATGGTCGCCAAATGTGTTGCAAATTACTGTAGAAACTTTGGTGACAATTTCCACCGAATGTGGACCATTTAGTGATGATGTGCAATATTTGGTGACGATTTTCAAAATTCGTCACCTAATGTTGATCTTTTGGTGACGCTTCCAAATATCGTCACCAAATAGTCACTTTTAGCAACGATGTCAAAAATGTAGCAAAAAACCAAATGTCTTTTTAGTGACAATTTTATATAATCATCGTCAATTGTGAACTCTTTGGCGATGATTTCGGACATTGGTCACCAAATGTTTAACAAATTATGGTGATGATTTATGAAAAGCGCTATAAAAAGTTTATTTAGTAACAAATTTCTGAAATTATCACCCATTGTGGATCATTTTGTGACAATTTTCAATAATCATCACTAAATATTCATCATTTGGGGACGATTTTTGTCATACGGCACAAAATGTTGTTATTTTTTAATGCTTTTTTAGTTAGTAGCTAAAGGCTTAGTTTTAATAACAATTTGAAAAATTGTCACAATATGATATCTTTTGCCGACGATTTTGCGAAAAGACGAGAAAGACATATTTGTAACTAGGTCAAAAAAACGTAACTAAATGTCTACTTTGTTGTTGTGGATATAGTCTCGAGCATTTCCACGCTTAACATATTTTCCTAAGCATTATGATGTTTGTAGTATTTTAAGGTATCTTTCTCAAAGTTTGATAAATATTAAAGCAGTCGATTAATTTGTTAACAAGTTTGCAACTAATTATAATTAAATTTGGTACCGTAACTGTTCTAATTTTGGTATATGGGAAATTATGCAAACTGAAAATTGGTTTACAATTGTTAATTACTATGAGATTCTTAGGAGTGTCCTAGACTTTCAACATGTATAGAAAAAATGAAAAAAAAAAAAGGAATAGGAGAAGTTGAATTTAAAAGATGACATAAATAAACAAGAAAAGTAAACACACGATTCAGGAGTAGCATTAAATTCAAAGGAGCAAAACAACAAAAGAAAAGGTAGACAAGCAGAAGTCAATACCCGAACCACCACCCTTGCTGATTGGTGAGTCCCCATATCTCATCATCTATCTAAGAAGGGCCTTACCACAAAGCAAGGTTCATAGGTTGGTGCGCTCTTGACTTCCCCTATTTATCTTCACAACCTCCCAAATACTTACTTTTTGTTCTTTGCTTTTATAGGAGTTTGGTTTTCGACTCAACATTCACCTAACTACATGCATGCATGCATGCCACCATTAATGCTAAACACATATCCTTCTCAGTTTTCCACAAGCCTACTAACTTACCCAACAGACCGCCACATTAGTATGTATAGTCCTTTATTTACCTACTTACTACTTAGTACACAACCCATACTACTCTTTTCACTTTCCTACTGTAATTACCTAAAATCTCCCTACTCTTCATAACAAACCATGCCTTTACCCTAGCTTGAAAACCCTGCAGTCCAAATTCGTTAACCTCCTTGAGATGGGGAGACTTTGGGTAATTAACAACCGGAATATGTTGAACTCTTAACTAATGTTTGTGAGCAGTACTAGGCTCACCGGAGGAGCCTACTACGAGTGCGGAACCGTTATCCGGGCAGCTGCTGGCTGTGTTAGGGGTGGTGGTGGTGGCGGTAGTTGCCGCTGCGGCTGTGCCAAGAGCAGCATTAATTTGATGTACTGTGCTGCATAGGTGGTTATTTATTGCAGTGACAGTAGAGAGATTGAGTTTTGCAGATGGGATTGTGCTGGCAAGGACTTGGAGCCCCATAGTGAGTAGACAGCCTGAGCTGTGATGTCCATTTCCATCTTGAGAAGCTGTAGCTGGCACCGAGTTGCCTTCATTTATCGTAGCAGTAGTAGTACTGCTACTTGTGCCCATTTCAGCTGGGACTATGACAAAACCTAGCGGAAGCAACGGAATGCATGATGGATCCTCACCGCTCATGGCTAGCTGGATTGAATTCACGTCAATAGTTGTATACACTACTAAGCTACCAGACTGGTCAGTGCAACTCTCTTGTAGCATTAGCTCTATGTGCTGGGATGAGTTGCTGGCAACCTACATTAAAGAAAGCAAACCTTTCATGTTACGTTAGCTCTATATGATTATTGAAATGTATTGAATTTGAACCCTAAATAATGTTAGGAGTGGTTTACATTGATGCGAAGAAGAGAAATGCAGTTCCCTGGATGAGAGCCATTGGCAATGTGGGCGACTTCGTGCAATGCATTCCCATTCGAAAGAACATCCAACTGCCAAAAATATAACAAGTTAGTAGCGACTAAGATTTTAAAAGCCATTGCTATCGAAATTCCTGGAATGAAAACTAAACCTGAGATCTGCGGTGTTCATCCCTCAAGAGATCGAAGACTTGGTGGTGAGGATAGGGGAGCCAAGTGGTGGATACAGCACAAAGAATGACCCCATTTGGCTGCCCGGGCTCTGTGATTTTTCTTGTTGTAATTCTAACAGTGTCTTGGGATGAATCTGACAAAGCAGTCCATGACTGGCCATTGGAAGCACTTATGTTGGAGCAAAATATTCTGATCATTCTCTGCGCCAGTCTCATCACGTTCTTACGTGCTTCCGGAGAGGGTATAACTGCAAAAGCTAATTGAAATGTAATGATCTTCAATCATACAAAGAGAAATTTATAAGAAAGATGGAATTAGATGAGAACCTCCTAAATCAGCAATATTTCTGGCCATGAGACTAGCAACCCTCTCACATTGTCGCTGCAACACAGCTAACCACCGGTGTGCTCCAAACGCCATCCCACTATACACCAAGTCACTAAATATCTGGTGGACTGGCTTCACCTCAACCTCTGCATGTTCTACCCATGTTACCTATATGGATAAGTTCATCAATGTCAGAGAACCAAATACATATGCGTTTCATCTATGAAGCTGCAAGTATAGAGAATTAGTAAAACAGCACAGACCCTCGAGTACCCATTGGGCATATCTTGTATGACACAACCAGAAGGTCGCCTCCTGTATAGAGGAAAAGAATGTTGAATATCGGTGTCATGGAAGCTATCAATGGGAAAATCAACAACGGCCCAAGTTCCCTCCTCGGCATTTTGTTGGCAAAAACGGAGGAAATAGGCCTCTCTAGTAGGCACCAGTGGAGAAAGAACTTGTAGTTCTGCATACATCTGTTAAAAATAGCAAATAAATATCTTAAAATATCTAATTTGTCCAGCTACAAATCAAAAAGTTGGATCATCAAATGAATCTTTACCAGGTGAAGAGAGCCACTTGCACCCGAGACACCAGGTGATATAGTTTGAACAGTTTTTGCCCTCGCGACGATGGAAGGAAACAGTTCCGCCCATTTGTTCTGAGTAGGTAAACGTTCAAAGGACATTAGCCAAAAAACCTAGCTTCAACTCATATGGAAGTAATAAAATGAAATAATTTTGACTCACTGCATCAAGGAACGCGTCAACTAAGGTGATGCTATTCATTATAACCACGGCACTGTCACGAGAGGCTTCGGTCCTCAACTCACTTGAATGCGGCTTGTGATTCAAAGGCCAGGGAAACATCCTTGCATATTCTTCATGATTAAGCACTTCCTTGGACGTTCCACTGTTTCTGATCCAAAGGGGCTGTGTTGCTCGGCTCATCTTCACAAGTTCGTCTATGGAAGGAATTGCTAGCTCCATTGCGATGCTTTTTTCTTCTTCCATTAACATAAGTCCGACCTCTGGAAAGGAAGAAGTTTCCGGCAGCATTGGCAGGGGCATCATATCTGTGCACGTACCCATTGGCTCTGGGAATTGCCTTGAGTATATATTCATATCCAAGTCCAAGGAAGTGGAGACAATAGGGGGAGCCATAGTCATTGCTTGGATTGGCCGCCCACTATATCGTGAAGCCATACAACAGACACGCTCTAACTGTTTAAGATTGTAAATAGAGGAAAACATTTATTAATTATCCATTCAAACACTTTTTGCTCCATAATCTGTAACAGTTTTTCAATCAAAACAGTATTTCAACGTTGATATAGTGTACCTCCTCTCTCAGACGTGCATTTTCGATTCGAAGCTCCTCAAAGGAAATTCCACCTAGTATTGCTGGTCCTCCGCAACTAGGGCAAACAAGATTCCGTAACTCTGCTTGTAACCGATAGTTGTCATTCTTCAGGGACTCATTCTCTGCCCTAAGTATGACATTATCTGATCGGTCTTGTTGCGCCTATTGATTTCAAAGGAGAGAAGATGAATTAATGTTGCAGACTGGGCATTGTCATCCTAGTACCTATAGCTTATTACTGGCCTCAAGAAAATAACAAAAAAGAACATTCACCATTTTTTCATCCTAATCCTAATTACCAGTTTTTCACCCTAACCTAATTTGTACGTGTTACATGACATTAAACCATCACTATTCGGGAAGCAGGTGAGGGCTTAATAATTTCTACCAAGCAGGCCATTAAAGATACCCACCGTAATTAATAAAAA
This sequence comes from Erythroxylum ulei, assembly GCA_027564395.1. Lineage (NCBI taxonomy): Eukaryota > Viridiplantae > Streptophyta > Magnoliopsida > Malpighiales > Erythroxylaceae > Erythroxylum > Erythroxylum ulei. The sequence goes on along the minus strand of JANITX010000009.1, from coordinate 21,695,429 downwards.
AAAAAAAGATACCCACCGTAAGGTAAATGAGCCAGTGACCCAAAGGTATAAATGCGATTCTTTTCTTACAAAGAAGTGATGATGGCTTAGTAAAAACGCTGTTTCACCATGAAATGGACGCGCGCTCTCGGGAACCGTGTACACCATAAGTAAGTTCAACGACTTCATTTATAGTTGGGACATTCTAGGGTTGCCATGAAAATGAAAGGCTATAATGTAGTTACCTTCATTTGGGTACGACGGTTTTGGAACCAAAACTTGACTTGGCGTGGTTTAAGACCCAGTTCTTGGCTAAGTCTCATCCTTTGCTTATCATCTGGGTGTGGGCATTCCTTAAACAAGCTGCAAAACAAGCTTTATGATTTCAGACATTGCAAGAAAAACTTAGCACGATCATCCAGAGAAGATCGACTGAGAAGGAGAAAGAATTACCATAAACACACATAGAGTTTATGTAGTGCCTCTAAGAATTGTGGGTTCTGTAAATTGCATCTACTTGAAATTTTCAGGGGAGGGCTTGTAGAATGTTCAGTATGCTTACTCAAATTGTTTACATTCAACTAAAACAGAAAATCCAAGTACAACTAAAATATTTTCTAGATGTGCAGCGAGAGAGAAAATGGGAGAAAGAGAAGTACGCTTCCATTTCTTGGATCTGATGTTGAGTGTGTCTGTGATAACGTTTCTTCTTTGGAGGTTGCTCCCCGCTCTCTTGCTCGTTGCCAGACTTGTCTTCAACTTGCTCGCTACCGGACCCACTCTCAATCTCCTCCTTACCTCGCATCATTAGCCCACTTTCTTCTTTCTACACCAAAACCACCAACATTCCCACGAAATTCTCTATTAATCTCTCGAGAAAGTTAAGAAAAAACTTCTTGATGGAAAACAAAGCATGTCACAGAGAACTTGATCTTACTGGAATCATAGGAGAAAAAGGATGGAAGGGTAGGTTTGACATGAAGTTGAAATTAGGGTTCCCGATCTGCGACGAAAAGACGGATTCTGAAGAAACAACGTTGCCACCCATATTTGACATAACTTGGCAATCTCCATACATAATGTCTTGAAAGGCAAAGACCTAGATCGGTTTCGAGTTCCGAGCTTAATTTATCTCTACGGCTGATTATCCTTCACGTCGAAGTTCACTTTGTCTCTGCAATCAACAGAACATAATCTCAACGAGAAAAAACAAAAGAAAGTTTATGTAGTACATACCAAGAGATAAAGAGAACTGAAACTATGACAGGACTCAACAGATACTCACAAAGCACAAAAAAACTATTAAAACAACGCATGCAGTTCAATAATAGCACAGAGACAAGGAGGAAAACCGCAAAAAAAGGAAGGACGACGAAGGAGAAGAAAGCTATGAGACATTCTCTTAAAGTGGAAACACAATGCAATCATCGAAGATATTTTCCTTTTAACTTAAGAAAGAAAAGTCCTTGTTAGCTAAGGACAAAATCTTGCTAAAGATTGCAAGATTTTCTGAACACTAAACAAGCAAATGGCCTTCAATTAAGGGAAAGAAACAAGTAATAAAATCAACTGAAAATCCATGACCATCTTTTAGAGTTAAAAAGAAGAAGATGGTGACCTACGGTGAAATTTAATAAGTGATGGCAAGTTGAGATGGTGAATACTATACCAGAAGCAGCAATACATGAAGCACTTCTGCTGATTCGTTTGGAGGGCTGAGAATTCTAAGAGTTCAAAGAGAAACAAGTCTCTCTTCTACTCACTCTCCTTTTCTCTCTCTATAATCTCTATCCCCTATCTCTCTTTGTCATAAATAGGTTATTTAATGTGGTTTCACCGGATAGGGATAATATGGGCATTTCCGGATAACTTTTAGGGTTTTTGACGGAAACGGATGAGATACCAATTACTGCATTTACTGTTTTTCTTATACACGTGGTATTTTCTTAATGGCTCTTCATGCGTTTCCCAAAGCTAAGAGAAAGCCCAAAGTCAAACCCCTTTCTTTTCTTTAATACAGTCACGCGCCGGTGCAATCCTAATTTCTAAACGTGGCCATTAATTAGGGTTTTGCGATTGAGGTTGGAGAGCGTGTGGGTTGGTTTGGGTTACAGTGAGTCAAATAGGATGGGGGTAGGGTTGGGCCACAAGGGCTGAAAACTAGAACGAGAAGAAAAGTCAAAGCCAGTCCTATGGATCAGAGCCGTTCATTTGTTTATTGCGTGGGTCCCACAAGTGATTTTACAACTTTATCCCTTTCTTTTCATATGATTATCCAATATTTTAATAAACATGGACAGGCGAATGTTCAAATTTTACAGCATTTATTACACAAGCTCCTGATGATTTACATAATTTTTTTTAGTCAGTGTATATGAAGCAACTTGTATATTAATTTCCTAATTTTGATTTAAATATTTATATTATTAAAAAATCCTTTATACAACTTAAAGGGTATGGTTGAGTGACAAAGGACTCATTTACACCTAACCAAAGATCTGGAGTTCGATTCTTAGCTTTTGGTATGGAGCAGCTTTAAATTCTTAAGTCAGCTGTCTCACCCTGTGAGATGCCTTCCTATTAGCGAGGAGATTAGTCATTAAATTTACCTGTGGGTACTTTGGTCAAAAACTAAAAAAATCCATTATACATTTTATGCACTATTAGGTAGGAGAGTGAGGTATTCTTGTTGTTTTCTTATTAATGGGTTGAGAGTTTAAAATATTTTAAAGGATACTTGAGTTAGTGTAGTCAGTGTGATATTGAAGTTGTAATTTTGACTTTATACATATTAAAATCGAAAGTACATGTTTGGTTCTAACCGGGGACCAATTTCTGATGGTCCAAGATTTAAAGGAAAACGTTTCTCTACACTTTATCTTCTGTCTTCTCCGTTTTCTTTTTCTTTGTTTCGGGACTAGGACAGCAAGAAAAAGGAAGCATTTAGCAAACAATTTCTCAGTTATTTTTTAATTTATTGACTAAAAGCTATTTTTTTTTGACCAATCTAAAAAAATTATTGATTTATTTAATAAACGACTTATTAATTAGCTTATTTAACTTCAGTAAATTAATTTCTAAAAGTTCCATAAAAAGAACTTTTGGAGTCTAACTATTTGCCTAATAACAGTATTACCCTCCATTTTATTCTTTACTTTTGCTTTATGTGTTTTAAAGTTGACTTTTTTTATCGTATAATTATATCGTGAAGTTTAGAAGGATATAATAAAGGAGTTAATTAAACTTTTAAATCTTTATTTAATTTTATAATATTAGTTTACATTTAAAAATACCATAATTTTAAGTTTTTGAGCATAAAGAGTCACATCAAATTAATATTTTTAGTATATAACTACTATATATTGTATCTGTGTCATACTATAATTATAGATATTTTTATTTACTAAATAATAAAACTCATACATATTATATGAAAAATACTAATATGATGTAGTTCGCTGCATCACTCATATTAATAGAGAATTTAACGTTAGATTATTATTATTATTATGTTCTTTTATTAAAGTTATAAACTTAATTTTTGTAAAATTAAATGTCAAAATATAAATTCTTATAAGAATATTCAACGAAATACAATATTCATACCCTTATAATTTTGTTTAAATCATATTATCATAAATTATTTTACACGTCAATAGCTAATACTAAATAATTAATTTTATTAAACATCTTTAATAAACAACTAATGTTATCTGCTAGTCAAATCAGCTGATATAATTAGCTATCAGTTAATATTATCTACTAGTCAAATCAGCTAATATAATCAGTTATCAGCTAACCACATAAAAAATCAAATTACAGCTAATACAATCCGTTGTTTGCCAAACATGGCCAAAACACCTTATTCCCAGGAATTTTCTTCTTCTTTATATATGTAAGAATTGGGCACAACTAGCTAGTATAATGTGGTGTATAGGAGTATCCAACGATTCAATTTTACATTTTCAAGAGTGTTGTATTCAGTATCCACTCTATATGTATAAGATTTGGTTAAGATACTGTATTGTTGTTTTAACCAATGTCTTAAAAATCCAATTAGAAGTTAAACTATATAATTAATTATATTTAATTAACAATTATATATAACAGATTTTATTAAAACTAATAACCTGAATTTATCTGAGACAATCTAACTTAATTCTAATCAAATTAATTTTAACAAAAAACTAACTTAACCATAATTTTAACTTAAGCTTTGCATCTTCTTCTTCCTTTGTCGCTGACGGACCAAACCTCACCAGTCTTTGATCACTCTGCCGTGGAACATTCTGATTCTGGTATGGATCCTGATTACCGTAGGCGGTAAAAGCAGGAGAATTTGCCTGGGCCGTTTGGAAAGTGAGTTGTACTTGATCTTAGTGGTCTTATAATGTCAAATGCAACATTTCACGATTTGATCCTATCCAAAGGCGAGCTAACCTCAAGACCCAAAGAAAAACAATCGAATAAGCTTCGAAGTTTCCCCACTGCACTCTTTGCTAACAAAATTCTACTTCCAGAAGTATCAGTCCCTCGCATCCTATTGAGAATCTGCTCGTCCTCTCCTTCCTCAACCCATCCGACATCGCCAACTTTGCTTGCACTTCCCCTTGCCAAAACGAGACCAACAAGCTTTGGTACGCTTTCTGTGACAATAATAGTCTTAATACTTTAGTGTTATGATCTTTCTTGTTCAAGGATATTGATGTTTAATGGTAGTCATCTGATTACAATTTATTTTAATATCTAACGCATGAGTTCCGAAACATTCGGGCATAAGGTTAGACAAATATAACAACACTATTCTCATTAAAGTATTGTTGGCGCATTAAACTAGAAAAAGGTTACTAATGGTGCACAATATCAACATGCACATTGCAACTTTATTATTTATAACATGAGAATGCTACACCATTAAAGGGCTTGGCATATGTTTCGTGCATTAAAAGAACACGAGAACAGTAATCTTTATCCTATCGGCACTAACTGCTCATGGCTTGTGTGCGAATAAGAAACAAGGGCAGGTTTCTCGAGCAGAATAGAACATGTCAACTACACATGACACCGGAAAACGACTATTCTACTCAACCACGAATGAAAGGTGATGAAATTTTTTGGTCTCGTTATTGTGTTTCAATCTTATTTTTAACTCAATATAATGTAATGTACATAAAACGGTGTCATATTAAGACGATAATAAGATTAAAATAAGTTAATAGGTACAAAAGACCTCAACCTAGTGATTGATTTACATTAATGTTGAAGATTAAACATCTTAAATAATCAGGTTAAATTTGAGTTTTATAACTCTAAATCAAAACTTTTCTCAAATAATTCGAATTAAAATTTAATTAGTTTTTAGATTAAATTTAATCTATTTTTTGAATTTTTTTAAAATTACAAAATTTAAACTAAAATATTCTTGATCGACTTGGTTCCAAATTAGACCCACCAAAATGTCAAATCTACTATTGGGCATAATCTTGACGAAATGTTTTGGTATGAAAGGACCATCATATTACGAGACTACCAACTATAGGTGGCGTTGCGTAGGTCCCCTACTATCATTAGATATAATACATCCATTCCATTTCTTTATACTTTCTTTTGTCTTCTCATACGCATTATTGGATTTGAATCATACGATTTTGCTAAGGTCACATTGAGTTTCCCTTTGAACCTGCACCTCTTTGGTTGGGCCTGGTTTTGAATAAGGAGTTTAGATTTTGGTTCTAATTATTCTATTCCAAATCTATTTTTAAAATAACGTAAATATCGATAATTTGTGACAAAAATATGGTTAAAACAAAATAATTAGTGCAAAGGATTTAATACCCTGAACAAGGTTTTTCATACAAAGAAGGTATTTAAATTAGCTGGACCTGGAGCTGATATAATAATATGCTAATTTGTTATTTTATAATATAGTTAAAATTATCATAAAAAGAAATAATAATCAATTTATACATATAATTTTATGATGCCTTTTGCTTTTAAAGTTAGATATTATATATAAACTAATTCAATTTTTTAATTTTTTAAAAATTACAAAATTTAAGCTAAAATGACACTACGAGAGACGATATTCAGTCATAGCAAGAGCGAATGCCTTCATCCGTCAACTTCGCCACTGTCGCTGCCGCTGCCGGCATTGTTTTAAAAACCAGACCGGTGATTGAACTAGCGAAGCAACTGATTCAAGGGCCAATGGTTCAACCGGAATTCAACCGAGGTTGAACCGATGACTAATAAGTAATAAATATAAATTTTTATTTTATATATTATATATATAAGATAATTTTTAAGCATACTATTTACTTATTTATCTAATTGTAAACTTAACTTAAACTCTAAAATTCAACCTAAAAACTTCAAAACATACAAGTTTTTTTAAAAATTCACCAACACAACACAAAATAAGATAACAAAGCTCACTAGTCATATTTCATCAAAAGGATTAAAAAATCACTAATCATAATATTCATTCAAGTTAAGATCAAAATCAAATGCTCCTTCATCATTGCCGATATAAGCATCTTCAACAGATTCCAAATTTAGTTGTTCGGCAATTTCTTCATCACCTAATTTCATAATAAACAATATTAGACAAAATTACACTTGGAAATAATATATC
>JANITX010000009.1:21667669-21683326 GCA_027564395.1 Erythroxylum ulei | reverse complement strand
CTTTTAATATCAGAAAATAGACTATTATGTTACAAAATAGTAATTTCTAAAGATGCGTTAGAAATAGTTTTCTAATTATATTAGAATGTCTTATTAAATTTTAAAAAATATTTTTTCAAATTTCATATAATTAAATAGTATAATTTTGTGAAAATTGTAAGTCAACTATTATTTATTTGAAGGGTGAACAAATTAATTTTGAAATAGTTTTCAATTGAATAATTTAATTTTTAATTTAAATTATGTTTTCTTTGGAATAGGAATATAAATTTATAAAAAATTATTTATAAACCCGTAGGCTTTAGCGACGAACTATATATTAATCACTACATCAGACATTTGTCAACCAAATACAATAGATCGTAGCAAATTAATTAATACTACTTCCAAACAACTACAGTAAACAAGAAATGACATCATTTACCTAAAAAGAAAAACGACATCGTTTTGTATTAGGTTTTCAATGACAACCACAATAAAAGGTTAGTTCATTCTCGTTCAAGCCTTCAACATTTCTTAAAATCCTCTCTTTTGTTTGGGTTCTGTATTGTGGTCATCACCGTCAAAGAACCATTATTAACTGAATCAGTATTATTCTTTTGTTCTATTTTCATTAACAAAGTTATGCTAAGTTTAACTTATACTTTTAGGTCTTTATTTTGAGTTCTTAATTATGCATTTGATGTATGGATTATATTTATGGTTGTGTTTCGAACATGATTTACTGTCTGTCTTTGTTATTTGTATATGGGTTGGCTTCTTCCCAACGACCTTTAACGATTCCCTCATCAAAGCTTCGTAACTATTTGATGAAAGGACTTCAAGAGTATTTTACTTTAATTCATTTCCATTAATATTATTATAGCCCAATATAGATAATATTATATTTCTGTACATCAAGAACATAGTTATGTCTATTCTACTTTAAATTCTAAATTTTGCATGTGATACAAACTACATAATAGATTTTTGAAATTTTAGTAAGGGTAACTTTCATATCCTTAGGCACGTTGAAGATGTATAAGTGCTAAACTGGACTACTTTCACTTATCATCAAAATTGGAGTTGAAAATACCATCATTTTATTCTAAATCGACATTTGCATAATATACCTCTTAACATTATTAATTAAGGAATGTCAACATGGTGACTAGTTCCAGATGGCCCTAATTCATTCCATTGGGAGGAATGTGACAAAATTGTCCCTACTGAAAAAATAAACAATGCAGAAAAAATCTTCACTTCATACATTAATCATCGTTTGTCTTCCATGGCTGATCTTCTACTTCAAGGTGTTTAGTATCATCCGAACAATGTCACTTTCCTTATTATGTACATCTCATTTCCTTTTATAAAGCTATTATATATATTCATATTTGATGGTATATACTACATGTTGTTTTAAGCTTCTTTGAATCTCGAAGATGACATGTATGCCCATAGAGGCAGAAGCGATGTCACAACAACCCATAAAGGATTGGGAAAATCGGTTGTTTTGAAAAATTTGTCAATTCCATAGACTTAGTCTGGCCATTCACGTATGCATGTCACTTCAATTTCGGTTCGTTTTACGATTTACTAATATGACAATATCTAAGTTCTATACCGATTGGGTTTTAGGTAAGTCATTTTGTACTTGTAGTTTATCTAGAGAACTTATCTTCCATACTAAATTTGGCGACTCATTCACTGTATCATCTACAAGTTTAGCTGTAGCGGAAATGTTGTTGCAAAAGAGTGTGAAAAACCCTACACCTGAGGGAGCATTGTTTCAATTGGTGCCTTCGAACATGCAAGGACCCTTCTCGGAAATCCAGACATCGGAGACTCATTTACCTTTACTGACTCTCATTTCACCTGGAATCCAAAAAATTAATTATATCATTGTCATTTATCGATGCAATCAACTAGACTCAGCTTTAAAGTTGATTTATTGTTGTATCTGTAAGAATTTGTTAAACAACCTCTCTACTAGTTAGGGGTCAAGCTGTGTATTATTGAGTGTGAACTGTTATTGTTATTGTTCCTGTTCTATGACTGTATGAATTGTTAAACTTCTAATTCAAAGTTCGTACTACTCCATATATCATATTATTATGTTGATACAATTATTTAAATTTTTTATAAATAATTTTTGCAATGTTAGTAAATATTAATGATTAATTAATAATACTGTCTAACACTTAAAATTATGTTTTGTGTGTTTTTTTCAACAATACACTGTAAACATTCAAAAAAAATCTCCAATAAAACATATCTTAACTATGATAGATTATAAAAATGTTAGTTTAACAATTTTGAAAAATGTCAACCCTTTGCTGACGATTTAGGCAAATAGTCACCAAATGTGTTGCAAATTACTGTAGAATATTTGGTGACGATTTTTAGAAATTGTCACTGAATGTGAACTATTTAGTGACGATTTTCATAAATCGTCACTGAACGTGCAACATTTGGTGACGAATTTCACCGAATGTGGACTATTTAGTGACGATTTTCATAAATCGTCACTGAATGTGCAACATTCATCACCAAATGTTGATTTTTTGGTGACACTTCCAAATATCGTCATCAAATGGTCACTTTTGGCGACAATGTCAAAAACGTAGCAAAAAACCAAACTTATTTTTAGTGACAATCTTATATAATCGTCGTCAATTATGAACCCTTTGGTGATAATTTCGGACATTGGTTACCAAATGTTTAACAAATTATAGTGACAATTTCTGAAAAGCGTCACAAAAAATTCATTTAGCGACGAATTTCTAAAATCGCACCCATCATATGTCATTTTGTGACGATTTTCGGTAATCGTCACTAAATATTCACCATTTGGGGACAATTTTTGTTATCCGTCACGAAATGTTGTTACTTTTATGACGCTTTTTTAGTTAGTCGCTAAAGGCTTAGTTTTAATGACGATTTGGAACATCATCGCAATATGATAACTTTTGTCGACGATTTTTCGAACGTCATAAAAAAAACGTAACTAAATATCTACTTTGTTGTAGTGATTATTCGACATAAACTAATTACCCTCCCTCTTCCCTACATAGGTTATGAAATTATGGCATGGAAATATTGTCGTGGGTTACAAGCAGTGGCGTGGTCATTAATCCACGCTGACATCAATCTTTGCTCAATTCTATTAGATGTATTAGAAATATTTCTCCAAAAAAAAAAGTATTAGAAATAAGCTGCATGGAGCCAATCGTGGAAAAGATAATTGCAAGAAGTATGACAAAATTGCCCTTGATTTGCACTTTTGTCATACTTGTTGTGGGTTACAAGTAGTGACGTGAAAGTATTGGCTATAGATGTATAAGTCTCAATAATATGCCTATAAATAAACCCCTGATGAAAGTATGAAACCTTCACATAAACTTTGAAAAGAAAAACTAGAGGCAATCCCACTATGGCCCTTTTCAGTACCTCCTCCATTTTTCCTATCAAGTACTTTATTCTGCCGTGTCTCTGCCTCCTCTTCGCTTCAAAGAAGAGCTATGGCTTTGAAGGAAGGAAAGTTGCAGAAAGCCAGCATCTTCAGGACAGTCATGTAATCGAAGTGAGCACGCTATTTGCTGCAACTTCTTGCAAGCCTGCCTCTCGAGGTTAAGTTTTTGTTACTCAGTAGGTGTTGTTAATCTGTAGCTTTTTATTTCCAATCCCACCTACTGAAAATTTACAATCCACCACCGTGACGAAGCTATTACTTGTAGGCATATTAACTTTTTGATTTGCTATTTATGAATTCATACTTCCTATCTGTGTCAAGATTTATAGTTCGGTAGTACGAAGAATATGTACTATTTCCTCTTTCATAAAGTTCAAACAGTTAAGAAGCTGGAAAACTTTATAATGTATGTGCCAGGCTGTTCTGACGTGAAAACGATTTCGATGATCTGCCCAGTTTCAGTTCTTTTCTTTACCCTTGGTTTTTCTCCAATTAATTAAGTTGGAGAAAGCAAACTACAGTTAGTTCCTGGCTGGTTGGAGTGGTAAAAAGGGCATAAACTTTTTGTTAGGAGCAATAGCAAGAGCAAGACCAAAGTTTCTATTCAATTATGTAAAGTCGAAGTATTGTGATCAATCATGAAAGTTAGGTGGTGGAGAGGTCCCTCTATTTTGGGTTATGAGAGTATAGTTTCTTGTAGCAGAGAAAGGCAAACACGTCTTTGTTCATTGTGACGATGGCAAGACTACTTGGTCATACTGTCGTGTGATTATTGCATATGAAGGTACTAACAAACTAATAATGACACAATTTTTTACTTTGATTAAAACTAATTATTGGTTTCAGAATTAAAGGGCGAGTCATCTCTGAGAGTAGTGCACAAATACGGAGCATGCAATCACCGTCAAGACACTACTACTACCACAATTCCCGATCACGCGGAGATCCTCCGGCAGGACCAGTCCCGAGTGAACTCCATACAATCCAAGCTCTCCAAAAGCTCCACCCGCAACGATGAGAAGGTGACGGATGCAGTCACCTTGCCGACGATCGACGGCAGGAAAGTTGGTTCAGGTAATTACGTAGTCACAGTTGGACTGGGAACGCCAAAAGAGGACCTCTCTCTTATCTTCGACACAGGAAGCGACATTACATGGACTCAATGTCAGCCATGCGTGACATCTTGCTATCAGCAACAAGACCCCATTTTCAATCCTTCCAAGTCTACTTCTTACGTCAACATCTCGTGTACCGACTCACTCTGTAATTCACTCACCTCCGCGACAGGTATTTATCTGGATATATAGTTGAGGTTTTAACTACAAATAGCATAATACAATTTCAAGGTTGTATCATTTGTTGGGTTCACTTGTGTTTGCAGGCAGGACCCCACGTTGTTCTTCTTCAACATGCCTCTATACCATTCAATACGGAGATTCCTCATTCTCCGTCGGATTCTTCGGCAAAGAAAGGATGACTTTAACATCCACCGACTCATTTGACATCTACTTTGGTTGCGGCGAAAACAACCAAGGTCTCTTCGGCGGATCCGCTGGTTTACTCGGTTTAGGGCGAGACAAACTCTCGTTCGTCTCACAAACCGCTCAAAAGTACAACAAACTCTTCTCTTATTGCCTTCCTGCAACATCTAGCTCTACTGGGTTCCTCAAGTTTGGTGGATCGCCGTCATCGTCTGTTAAATTCACGCCGTTATCCACCATCTCCGCTGGGTCCTCCTTCTACGGCTTAGACTTCACCGGGATCAACGTCGGTGGCCGCAAATTGGCAATTTCCTCATCAGTGTTTTCAACATCTGGGGCAATTATCGACTCTGGCACTGTGATCACCCGCCTGCCTCCAGCTGCTTACTCTGCTCTCCGATTTGCGTTCCGACAGGCGATGTCCACATACCCCACAGCGCCGGCTCTATCAATACTCGATACCTGCTATGACTTTAGCAGCTACAAGACATTGACAGTTCCTAAGATTGCATTTTTATTCAATGGCGGGGTTGTTGTGGATATTCACATGTCGGGCATTTTCTACGTTAATAAAGCAACGCAGGTGTGTTTGGCTTTTGCCGGAAATAATGATGTCACAGATGTGGCTATTTTGGGGAATGTGCAACAGAAGACGCTGGAGGTGGTTTACGATGACGCCGGAGGCAGGGTTGGGTTTGCTCCCGGTGGCTGTAGCTGAATTTCAGATAAAGTTAAAAGGGTGTTGAAAAAGATGAAAACTTTGGAATTGATGTGTGGTGGTACATTGATAGGACTAGTAGTAAGTGGAATTGAAGGCAGGAAGTAAAGCAAGGAATGTTAAAGTTGCAGAAATGCATAGATAGTGACAAATAAGATTGTTATATGCCGATGCAGATTGAAAAGGCAAGCTGTGAATAAATAGAATTTCAATTTATATACCTTTATATATTTGGACACATATTTCGGTAGTTTTGTTACAAATTTCTTCTAAATATCGAACTTTATGCCTGCACCTTTACACGACAATCTCATTTATATCCGATTAAACAAGACTCAACCTTCGATTCCGATATTCCTCAATTGAATCTCAATCTAATAGGTACTAGATATTAATCCCTATTTCGGATGCAGTCCAAAGACAGCTTCATCAGTTTTTCGTTTTCCATCTTCATGATTCTGGTCCAGATCAAGCTTTTGTAGATGCTCTTCCTATTTTTCTCATTATAAGGAAATAATGGGTCTAAAAGCGCCTTTGGATTATGATGTTTGCTTATGTGAGTTCTCTGAGAAAAATTAGCTAAGATTGCTCCCTATGTGCAGCCATGCTTTCCATATCAATTGTATAGACATGTGGTTACTATCAAACTCTACTTGTCCTCTTTGTAGAGGGACTGAACCCTTTTCACTTATGGGTTTCCAATGGAAAATTCTGTATTTGATTAGAGAAGATGAAGGGTTTCCTGGTAATGGAGAAATTGGCATGAACTATAATCCAAAAAATGTAGAAATTGAATTGAAGACAACATTATTGAGAAGGGGATTTTGCGTGTGAGACTTGGTAAATTCAAAAGGCTAAATCATGGGACATGAGAGGCAAGGGTGTTTTTTGAATATGTTGTTGGCATTCATAACTCAGGGTGGCTTTATAAAATGATTGGTGCATCCGAGATATCAAGCACGCGAGAGACAAAAACAAAGTGCGAATGCGGAAGGAAAGACGATTAGTAGTACGGCCAAAGGATAAAGCTTATGTGTGTCTAAAATTTGGCTTTGTTCTCCACCTCTTCAGATGCTAATAATGATATGCCTTCTTCCCTTAGCGTGGCCTTGCCATAGATGGGTAAAACATCAGAGAAAACAAAGGTATTTTCCTTTTTCTATTTTTAATTTGTTAATAAGTCACGCAGTAATTAAGTGTTCAATAACTTGATATGGCATTAATATCGTTCCTTAAAACTTATCCGACGAACTAGAATGATTTAATTACGTGAACTAGACTGTTATTACATCAACTTGCAAATGCTGAATGACTCTGTTTCATAGTTGTCGACTCTCTCACTTCGCAAAGATAGGAGCTTCCTTTTTTTTTTGCGCCTACTGCATCTAGGTTTTTTTCCGACAAGAAGACAGTTTGTTTTGGCATAGATATACAGACAACGGAGCTTTGAGATGGGAAAAGGAGACAAAGGGGGGGTTTTTGAGATTGAATGATAAAATTATAGAAGCAAAGGAGATTTTTTTTTTTTTTTTGAGGGGTAAAGCAAAGGAGAATTAGTCATTAACTGCCAGCTTAGGATTGTTAGTGTGATGGGCTATTGGCTAAGGATGACATTTTGATTGCTAAATTACCTGACTAATCTTTATATGTTAGACTATTTACAAGAGTAGACATACCTTGTAATTTTAGTGCACTGATAACTTTTATTTGGAAAAAAGAAATAGCTTTTCATTTCTTTAAAATAATTTAATTGCAGCTACATACTTTATAATAATTAATAGTAATTTAGAATAAATAAATGCTAGAATTTCAATAAAAAATACTTATTAAAAATTTTAAAATAATAAAAATAACTAAGCATTTTAAGTTAATATTTATGTTTTCATCAATTTTTATATTTTTCATTTTATTATAAAAATACTATGTTATGTTAAATAATATTATATGAATTATATAACAAAACTATTGTTAATATTACATAATAAAACTTGAGACCTTAAAAGTATGTTGTTCGTAATAGTAAAATTTTATGATAGTTTTACTCATAAAAATTTATAATAGCAATATTCCCAATATGCAATCTAAAGTTTGGCATTATCCATAATTGCAAAATATGCAATATGATTGCAATTGCAACTTAATTTGGAGTAAAAGATATGAATTTGTAATGTAATTTCACTTATTTCTAAAATATTTTATTAGATTTTTCATCAAATTATTTTTAGTTGAATTTTGATCACCTGACAAAGTATGTATGATTAGTCTAACATAATTTTAATAGTTAATTATTAAAATAGCTCAATAATTATTTTATATTTTATATTTCTAATATTCGAAATTATTTGAAGAAACAAGGATACTTTTAAGAAGAGTAAAATTATAAATTTGGATTGTTTGCCTATAATATAGAAGTCAACTTTTAATAAACATATGGTAGCTTACATTAATTCCAAATGTGTAGAACTATAATTAAGTTTACCATATTTACAGTAAATCTTAAACTTTTTAGATATTCTCTTTTCCCCTTTCTTGCTAAATTTTTCTTTTGAAATTTATTTGAACATGTTCATTATATGTTACTACAATTTTATTGAAGCAAGATATTCTATTTTGTCTTCAGTTGAAATAATAAATTTAAAATTGAAAACTATCAATAAAATTATTATCTCAAAATTTTAGAAATTATTAATGGATTACTAACTTTTTAGGGTATATAAACAATCTCTAAAAAGAGTCTATTGTCTAGAAAGCCTAATACATTAAAAACTTAATCAAGCATGAATGAACATGAGTCTAAACTCTAGAGATTATTGACCTTACCTGAAAAGGGGGATTACGTTAAACTAAGGAGAGGAGAGAGCTAAGATGTCGAGAATTGAGAGACCTAAATTAACAATCATCTAAAGACACTAGAGGTTCCATAATTCTAAAATTGATGTGGCAATATGTTATGAGAGAAAGAGAAGAAGAAGCAAAGCAACAATAAGGATAAGGAAACATTGTTGTATGGAAGGAATGAGATAATGTCATACATTATCATTGTATAAAAAGGAATATAGTAGTACACGTGTTGTAAGAAAACATTGTTGTATGGTAAAGAGATGAGATAATGCCATACATTATCATTGTATAAAAAGGAATATGGTAGTGCACGTGTTGTAATGTTAGTGGATATAATTTAACAATTAAATTAGTTATTGGTTAAAAGTCATTGTAAATTGAGAGAAGCTCGTAACAAAAATAATAAGATTCTCTCACTTCTTCTATGTTTTTCTTTTATATCTCTCAGCCTCTCTCTTTATTTCTTGATTCTATAGTTGAATTACAAGTTATCATAATACCTTAATCATCAACAATGAATCAAATTAAGAAAATCAGTTATGTTAAATTAGGGTCAGAGCAAGATTTCGACAAAGTTAACACTACAATATGGTTGAAGAAACAAGAGCACAAGAATGGAGAATAATCAAAGAAAATTTATACAGTGAAATGCAAGATTTAGAGCTCAAGCATAAGAAGAATATGTAGGAGTTAAAGGAGTGGATTATACATCTTTGTCATAAAAACAACCCAAACTCTATAAGAAGGGGGAATGAAGACCAACAAGTTCTAGACGCTGGACGATTTAAAAGGGCATTTTGTGGCCATTACAACATTCCACAAGATTTATAAAGATTGAGTTTATGGTGCTTAATGGGAAAGGGATGGGAACTTAGATTTTTAAATGCCAATAGTTCTTCACATTCAATAAAATAATAATAGATATTAAAGCAGGTTTAGTTGGAATGAGAAGATTAGCTTGGTAAGAACTACACCTCAAAAATAGGTTCATCCGAGAGCCTCTAAGTTGGATCGAGTACATACTTATAATGAAGTGGAGATTTAAGGAATCCATTTTTTAGGTGTGTGAACTAAAAGAGCTTAAGCAAAAGAACTACTAGAGAATATTATGTTGAACTCGACTTACTTTCATACAAGCTAGTGATGTTAGACTCGTCATTTGTGATAAGTGTAAATTGCATCGTGTTTTAGGGCATAGTTTGGTACATGTTTAGTCGTTAATTCAATCATTTAGTATGTGTTTTGGCTAAAATTGTGTAAGTTTGTGATTTATTTATGTTTTAAGTGTTTTAAGGGTTAGTACAAGTCTTTGAGCTTAAATATTATGTTTTTGAGATATCTTGATGTGTTTACTAGTGTTTCAAGGTCAACATCGAAAAATGAAGGAGTTTCGGAGACATTTGGACCGAAACAACAACCCACGATTGTGGCATGTCTGATCAAGATCGTGATAGAAACTTCAAATTTGGCCCACGACTGTGGCCCTGCAGGCCATGATCGTGGTTGAGAAACCCTAGAGAGAATTCATCAAGAGATAGAGGAAGAGAAGAAGGAAGAGAGAAGAGGAGAAGAAACTAACTTGACGTACTTCCCGAATCAGGAGGTTTCCAAATGTCACTGCCTCCCATCCTCCATTTAGATTGTATTTCCTATTTATTTTCAGTTTTATCATTGTATAGAATTGGATTGAATAGTTGATGATAGGATCTAGAATATTAAGGATGTTCTAAACTCACATTCGAAGTTTTATTCTTGAATTAATCAAATCTGATTGTTTTTATGTTTATTGGATTTTTTGTGGTTTGATTTTATGATTTCGGTAATAAACTGAGAGGGTGAATCAAGTGAAAAATGATTAAATTAGTCTAACGAGAGTTAAGTGATTTAATAGAACAATAATTGAATCAGATCGAGAAATTGTGCGAAGAGAGATCTTGCATAGGTTTCTGATAGTTTATTAGAGAACTTCATAATTAATTAAGGTTTTGGATAGGTTGTGAATTGAGAAATTGCATCTTCCATAATCTTATTAGGGTTTATGATTTAGGGTTAATAGTTATAACTTGAGATAGAGTAATCAACCCTAGGATAGTCTAGAACCAACAATTTAATAATTTTTAATTAGTTAGGTTAGCATTAAGGATAGGTCAAATTTCCTTTCTCTCAATTGATAATTTCTTTTGGTTGATTCTTGTGTGCGTTGCAATTGCTTAGTAATTAGTATTTCGTGTTTGATTCTTAAATTGTTCAACTGAATTAAGTTCTCATTTTTGTTTCGTGTAATTTGAATTTCTATTATTATTTTTGGCCTTAGATTTTAGGATTAAATTAATTATCTCCTCATGGGATCGACACCTTTGGTACTACCTAACGAACCGTGCACATGTGGATTATCGGAGGTTATTAATTAAAACTTACACATAACAAACACCCAAGTTTTTGGCGTTGTTGCTAGGGAAATGACTAGTTTAATTCTTGTAGTCTAAGGCTTTTTCACCTTTTTTGTGTTAAAAAAAACTGGGCATAAGGTAAACAACACATCAACGTGAATATCATGGGACAACAATGGGGAATTTCAAGAGTTGAATGCTAAAAAGAGGGGGAAAAAAGAACGATCATAGAGGATGTATATTATAAGAAGCAAAGGACTCTTACAGATTTCAATGAGCCCCAATTTAGTTAAGGAAATCATCATCCTTATATGAACCTGTACACTTCAGGGTGGCAGAACCAACCATATTTTTGTTGATCTAACAATGTAAGTACTCACATAGGACATAAAGACCTATTAAGACTTCAACAAGATGAGTCTAGTTCATGAGATTCCGAATTGGACAAAATCATGGATTAGCTAACAAATATGGAAGAGACTCAGAAGAGACTGGAAGAGTATTTTGATTGAGTAACGGAAATCATGCCTCTTTGATTCACAACTTGGAGATTCAAGTGAGATAGTTTTACCGTGAATTTTGTAAGAGAATTGTGGAAGACTCTCTGAACAATATGGAATTATACCAATGAGAGAAATATAAGGCTATCACACTTAGAAATGGGGAAGAATAAGAAAAACCAATAGAAGACCAAGCCCCTATCTTGTAGAAGACCAAGAGACAAGGAAAGAGGATGAAGAAAAGAATGACAACTCTCCCTATTATTCCCTAGATCTGCAAAGATTTATTAGCTTGTGAAATTAGTGGCCTAAGTTACTTAGGGCTAAATATGTTGGTTAATTAGGATACGATGTTAGTCCATTCACCCTATGAATTTGCCGTACTCATTTATAATTTTAGGCCAATCAAATAAATGGCATTATTATTACATTTTCATGAGAACAATTAGCTAAAGCAATAAGGTAGGCAAAATTTTGTATTAAAAAAAGAAAAGGAAAGTTGTATAAATTTTAACTAAAATAACTATTTCGTTGGCCATCGGGTTATAAATATAGGTAGTAGCCAGTTGAGAATGTGATGTAGCTAAGTAACCAAATCAACACGCATCACAAATGTATGCATTCGTTTAAAAAGGCTATAATGACATTCCAACCAAGTAGCTTAATAACAACATGACTTAGTTGAGTAACCAGAACGACATTCATTACAAATGTTTGCCTCCGCGTAAAAATAATACATTCATGTCCTTAAAGAAAAATAAAAAATGTTTTCTAAAAAAACCTACCAAACTTGTTAGTAGCTTGATTTTTCATGAAAACCTACTGAGGAATAGCTACACTTTTGTTTTGACTGAATGATTATCAATGTGTGTGTGCAAGTGATAGAGCTGAATAGGCTCAACATTAAAATTTTGATTAATTTGTATATTTAGTCCAAGGTCCTTAAACGTGGATTTCGCTTATTAATAAGTTAGAATGACTTGAAGGATGGTGTTTATAGTTAAATTTGTTTTGCTAAGTTGAAGTCATTGTCTCATTATTGCATATGCGTGTTTTATGTTTTCTTGATTTGTTTGATTGTTTCTATTTGCTTAAGGACAAGTAAATGTTTAAGTGTGGGGATGTGATAAGTGTAAATTGTATCGTATTTTAGGGCATAGTTTGGTATGTATTTAGCCATTAATTCAATCATTTAGTATGTGTTTCAGCTAAAATTGTGTTAGTTTGTGATTTATTTATGTTTTAAGTGTTTTAAAGGTTAGTACAAGTCTCTAAGTTTAAATATTATGTTTTTTTAAGTACCTTGATGTGGTTGCTAGTGTTTCAGAGTCATCATCAAAAAACGGAGGAGTTTTGGAGACATTCGAACCAAAACAACAACCCATGATCGTGGTATGTCAGGCCATGATCATGATAGAAGCTTCAGATTTGGCCCATGATTATGGCCTACAAGGCTACAGTCGTCGCCTACGTCGGGCAAATGCGTAAACACTCATAAACATCAAGTTTCGAGATATTTTTTAGACCTTTTGGACCCCAAAAAACCCTAGGGTTACCTAAAATACAAAACGATATAAAAAGAACAAAAAGAGGCAGAGAAATGAGCTTTTGCATACCTTGAGAAACCCTAGAGAGAATTCATCGAGAGATAGAGGAAGAGAAGAAGGAAGAGAGAAGAGGAAAAGAAGTTGACTCAACGTACTTCCCAGATCAGGAGGTTTTCCGATGTTGCTACCTCCCATCCTCAATTTAGATTGTATTTCCTACTTATTTTCAGTTTTATCATTGTATAGAATTGGATTGAATAATTGATGATAGGATCTCGAATGTTGAAGATGTTTTAAACTCACCTTTAGAGCTTTATTCTTGAAATAATGAAATCTGATTGTTTATATATTTATTGGATTTGTTATGGTTTGATTCTGCGATTGCATAATTCAGTAATAAACTGAGAGGGTGAATCGAGTAAAAAACGATTAAATTGGACTAACAAGAGTTAGGAGATTTAATAGAACAAGAATTGAATTAGATCAAGAAATTGTGCGAAGAGAGATCTTGCATAGGTTTCTGATAGTTTATTAGAGAACTTCAAAACTAATTAAGGTTTTGGATAGGTTGTGAATTGAGAAATTGCATCTTTCATAATCTTATTAGGGTTTATGATTTAGGGGTTAATGGTTATAACTTGAGAGAGAGTAATCAACCCTACAATAGTATAGAACCAACAATCCGATAATTCATAATCAGTTAGGTTAGCATTAAGGATAGGTCAAAAAATTTAATAAATCAGTAGAAAAATTTTATAGAAAAATAATAAGAACTTATAAGGTTTAGTTCAAAACTAAGGGACCTAAAAACAATCCTTGGCTACCAAAAGGCACACAAAGCCTAATGACCTAAGTCAAGTTCACCAAACGAACCATCACAAAGCTAATATAGCTGCCTTCAAGTGATTTTACTCAACTTGAAAACCAAACTCAAACTCTTAAGACCTAGTATCCACACCAAAATCCAACGGCTAACATAACCAGAAACATTAAAACAGCACAAACTCAATGACAACCCAAACTCAGGCCTCTAAAGTATGATTATTTCTAAGCTTATCAACTGAGTATCCTTCCTTCCTTTAGGTTGGGATCATCCTTGGATGGATTTCCGACGAGGGAGAGGCTTATAAAGGAACATTTCAAGTAGTACCTGGCAAAGAAAGGAGAAACTAGAAAAAGAAAACCAGAACCTAGAAAACAAAGACCCAACTTACCTACTCTCGGTGTTTATGCAAAGCTGCTCCATTACTTGGAAGATCACTTTAGAGTTGATGCTCCCCAATTCCATGGCTTTGTCTTTGAAGGTTCGGAGGTTTCTCCAAGACCATAAGTTATAAACAACAACAGAAATCAAGATAGAGAATGTGTTTAGGTTTAGGTTTTGGTGGCTTTGGTTTTGGGTGAACCAATGTTCGATAGCTTGGAGGTTTGGCAGATTTGGGATGTTCAGATGAAAGTGGCTAAGGCAGTGTTTCCAAACTGAATTCAAAAAGGAACATTCAAAGAAGAGGTGGCTAATGGATTCACTGACCAAAGAGCAGAGAGAACAATGGTTTGGAATAAAAGTATAAAGAAGTCGATCTCTTGCTTGTAGTTTATGAAGAAAAGCGAATCACAAGATAAAAGCATACTTTGGGGTTATACCTTTCTGCCACACCAATTTATACCAAGGAAATCTCGGAGAAGGAGGTCACATCGGGGTGTAAGCTGAAGCATTTGTGTAAGCTTTTGTGGAGCTAGGCAACCATTCTAACCTATCTGGTTGAGATTCATCAGGTTGATAGCGTAAAGGAGCTAGCATACGAATGACCTCAATTGTAGCTCCTTTTCAATTCCATACATTGTCTTGAATAAGCTCAGCTACTTTGGCACAATGGGAGTTCTGACCTATTGATAAGTCTTGGGGAAACCAGATCCTGCAGTAAACCTCTAGGATGCCACGGGTCTTGCCATAAGAAAGTTGTTAATCCATTCCCTACCCTAAATCTGAAATGGTTCCCAAGAATATTCCTAACTTGAAGTAGTTTCCTCCAGTTCCAAGAGCTATTGCTAGTTGGTTGGGTGCTCCAGAAATTCTGACGCCTAAGAATAATAGCGTGAACCCATTTAACCCTTAAAGCTTCCCTATCATTAAAAAGGATCCAGATCCTTTTGCCTAATAGCACATGATTCCGAGTGGAAAGATGTTTAATTCCTAGACCCCCCTCCTTTTTTGGTTTACAAAGGTCAGACTAGTTAACCTTGGCAAGAGTTTTTGTTACTACCTTCCCAGACCACAATAAGTTCCTGAGCCTAGACTCTATTTCTTTGATTATAGAGGCAGGGAGAATGAAGTGGTTAGCCAAAAAGACCTTAAAGGTAGACAGAACAGAATTTACCAACTGAAACCTACCAGCATAGGATAAGGCCTTATGAGTCCATTTGTTAATTTTGGAATCCATTTTGTCTAACAAGGGGATACAGTCTCTCCTAGTCAATCTACCAGTTAAGATAGGCAATCCTAGGAAGGTGCCCCCGTTGGAGACCCGAAATACCTTTCAATTGGTCAGACCAATGATTCATATCAGGAGAAAGGAAGAATTGAATCTTGTGTAAAGTCATTTCCAGGCCTGAGAATTTAGAGAAGGTATTCAAACAAGTTAACAAGGTATTCACCGAGGCTAGATCAGCATGGCAGAACATTAATAAGTCATCAGCAAACAAGAGGTGAGAAAGCTTAAGAGCTT
>JANITX010000009.1:21635617-21655908 GCA_027564395.1 Erythroxylum ulei | reverse complement strand
GAAAAATGTATATCTTATTTAATATACACGGATACATATATATACAACTTAACCAACAGGAAAATAGGTACTAATCTTAACTAAACTATATCTAGAAGTCTATAGTAGAAATCCCTTGATTATAGGGATTTTTGTTTCTACTAATCTTATCCCATAAGAATGATCTTATCTAAATCTCTATTCTTCAACACTCCCCCTCAAGCTGAGGAATAGATGTCTTCTATTCCCAACTTGCATATAAGATAATAAAATCTTGAAGCATCTAGCCCTTTGGTTAGAACATCTACTAGTTGATGATCCGAAGGAACATAAGACATACACACTAGCGCTTCTTCCAACTTTTCTTTGATGAAATGTCTGTCAATCTCGATATGCTTTGTCCTGTCATGTTGTACAAGATTATGTGCTATGCTAATTGTAGACTTGTCACAATAAAGCTTCATAGGACCTTTCCATTTGATTTTTAAATCATCAAGAATGATCTTCAGCCATAATAGTTCACATAGTCCCCGTGCAATAGCCCTGAATTCAGATTCTGTTGATGAACGAGCCATTACGTTTTGCCTTTTACTCCTCTATGTAACTAGATTGCCTCCAAGAAACATGCATTAGCCCGTTGTTGATCTTCTGTCAACCGAAGATCCTGCATGGTCTACATCTGTGTAGATTTGTAAGGATAATGTATGGCCCCTTTTAAACAATATTCCCTTGCCTAGACTGCCTTTCAAGTAATGTAGGACTCGATAGACAGCTTGAAGATGAGATTCTCTTGGGTCGTGCATAAATTGACTAATTACACTTATCGAACGTGCTATATCTGGCCGATTATGTGCTAAATATATTAGCTTGCTCACTAGTCGCCGATACATGTTCTTGTCAACTGCTGGTTCTTCCTTTGCTTCTCCATGTTTGTAATTTGAATCCATTGGAGTGGACATCGGTTTGCACCCAATTTTCCTAGTTTACATTAATAAATCTGCAACATAATTTTGTTGAGAGATGAATATCCCTTGCTTTGAATATGCCACTTCAATACCAAAGAAATAATTTAGTTTTCCTAGTTCTTTTATCTCAAATTCCTTTAACAGTTTCTGCTTCAATTCCAACTTCTCTTTTTCACCATTTCCCGTCGTTATAATGTCATCCACGTAGACCAAAATAATAGTCAACCCTCCTATTTTTTAGTGTTTCATGAAAAGAGTACAATCCCCTTGACTCTGCTTATATCCTGATTCTTTCATCACTTTTGCAAACCTACCAAACCAGGTTCTTGGAGATTGTTTTAGTCCGTAGAGAGCCTTTCTCAACTTACACACCTTGTTACCTATATCTTCTGTAAATCCGAGTGGAGCATTCATGTATATTTCTTCATTGAGATCTCCATGAAGAAAAGCATTCCTAACGTCATATTGAAGAAGCTATCAGTCAAAATGAGCTGCCAAGGACAACAAGATCCTTACTATGTTCATCTTCGCAACTGGGGCAAATGTCTCCTAATAATCCACTCTATTGGTCTGAGTATATCCTTTAGTTCCCACACTAGCTTTGTATCTCTCTAGGGAGCCATCGGCCTTGTATTTTAGTGTGTAGATCCACTTACAGTCAACAATGTTCTTCCCTCTCAGTTTGTCAACAACCTTCCAAAGCATTCATTTCTTTTCTCATAGCATCTCTCCATTCCTTTTTTGATACGGCCTCAGAAACAGTGTTTGGAATAGCAATTGTATTTAAACTCACAATAAACTTTTTATGGGTAGGTGAGAGGTGCTTGAAGGAGATATAATGGGATAGTGGATAGAGCGATCGATGGGTGCATTCTCTAGTTCCTTTTCTAGTAGCAATAGGAAGGTCTAAATCATCACTTGTGGAATGTTTACCTGTTTGGGTATTTGAGCATGGTTGAGAACTCACAGTGATCTCATTTCTAGGGCTAGGATTTGATTCTTGAACTTGCTTCAGTGCTAGAATGTCTGTTGTTTGCTTCGGTGGAATGTCTTGAGTTTGCTTCGGTGTTGGAATGTCTTTTCTCCTTGAGTATACTTGAGGAAAACTTGGAAACTTGTGGGGGGGTTTGGCTAGAATGGGAGTTAACTCAGGAGGTTTTGTGTCTGGACTTGGCTCGAGTTTTGTGATGTTGATAGAATTTGGTTAGGTTGAGTGGACAGGAGTTGGAGTACGAGTGAGGTCTAAGGTATTTATTGGTTCGAGGGAACTGCAAGGACTATCTTCCATTATGTTATTCTCCCCCTAAAGATAGGACTTTGAGGAGAAGAATTTGCACTCTGAAAAAGTGACATCAACTGAGATATGGGTCCTTCTTGTAGACATATTGTAACACTTGTATCCCTTTTGAGTTGATGAGTATCCTAGAAACACACACTTAATGGCTCTAGGATCAAGCTTCCCCTAATTTTGGCTATGGACATGAACAAAAGCAGTACACCCAAATACCCTAGGAGTGAGTCCATTGGAAGTTCTAAAATGAGGGTAAAAAGAGTTTAGGAGCTCGATAGGACTCTTTATTGTCTAGAACACGTTAGGATAGTCTATTGATCATATAGGTGGCATTAAGAACTGCTTCACCCCAACAAGATTTAGGAACGTTTCCTTGAAAAAGTAAGGCCCGAGTGGTATTAAGTAGGTGTCCATTTTTTCTTTCGGCCACTCCATTTTGTTGAGGTGTATTAACACAGGATGAATCATGAATAATACCATGTGATTGGAAGTAAGGAGATAAGACTTGGTTAAAATATTCTCTAGCATTGTCTGTTGTAAAAACCTTTATCTTTACCCCAAATTGATTTTGAATCATGGAATGAAAATTTGGAATAACAGTCCCTACATCAGATTTTTGTTAGGAGAAATAGCCATGTAACCCGAGTACGATCATCAATCAAAGAGACAAACTGAGCTCCAAAAATATTGGGTATAGTGGATGGACCCCGTATGTCACTATGAATCACATGAAAAGGATGAGAAGCTCTTTTATTATTAATAGGAAAAGAGACACGAGTATGTTTTGCCATTTCACAATGAAATTCAGAGATATCTAGTCCTTGAAACAAGTGGGGAAACATAGTTTTTAGAACTCTAAATGATGGATGAACTAGATCGAGATGGTGCAACCAAATGGAATCTTTATTCGAAGAACTAAGGATGAAGGTGTATTTATCTTAGCTTTTTAATATGGTTCAAGGCGATAGAGACCATGTCATTCCTTAGCAAGTCCAATCCTCTTCCCCTTGTCCTATCTGAAAAACACAGCAAGAAGGAGAAAAAATGGCAACACAATTAAGATCATTAGTAAGCCTTTGGATAGAGATTAGATTGGCTGATAATTTTGGTACATGTAGGGCATTTTTTAGAGCGAGTGTAGGGCTCAATTTCATGTCTCCATAACCGACAATAGTGGCTAATTCTCCATTGGCAACTATGATTTTCCTATTACTTGGACTAGGGTTGTATGTGTGAAAAAACTGTGATATAGGGGTCATTTGGTCTGTGGCACCGGAGTCTATAATTCAATAACACTTAATTTCTGAGGTGTCTGTAAACAAGGAGAATGTAGGTTTACTTGAGAGAGCAAAGGAACATGTACGTTTCAGCTGTCCAAAGGAACTCAACAAACCTCTTAATTTCTCAATCTCTTCATTGCTAAGACTCCCTGCTGCCGGATCTTCTTCATCTTCCTTCTGTCCAGCCGAATGTGCCCGTGGTCAAGATTACCCTCCTCGACTTCCCCATTCACGACTTGGTGGCTTCCCATTCAATTTCCATCAGGTCTCCTCTGTGTGTCTCAATTTTTTACAGTAAGTGCACCATAGATTATCCTTATTTTCCTTCCACAAATTGCCCTTTCCAGATTGCTTAGGCTGGGCTTGATCACTCCTTTCTTTGTCTTGTTTATCTCCCTTTATCACCATTGCTGACCCATCCATCTTCTAGGGCTCAAGCATCACGTTTCTTCTGCTCTCCTCTGCTCTACTTAGGGAAATAGCCTCTTCTAGTGAGGTTATGGACTCCCTTCCAAGAATTTGAACCTTGAATTGAACAAATTCAGGGTTTAATCCAGCCAAGAAATCACAAATTCACTCTTTTTCTATGAAATTTTTCAAAAAAAACATCTTCAGGACTTTTCATCTCAATGACCTGATAATGGTCAAGTTATTGCCACAGAGTTTGCAGAGTATTAGCATATTATGTGACTGATTTGTCTCCTTACTTGGTGGCATGGGCCTTGATCTTAATTTCATAGATTTGAGCAGCATTGCATGCCTTTAAATACATACGTTGAACACAATACCAAATCTCCTTTGCAGTGGTTAAAATCATGCATGTATCACTAATTGAAGGTTCATGGAGTCCCACAACCATGACATGATCATGGAGTCCTCTTCTTCCCACGTTTTTGCCGCTGAATACCCTGTTGTGGTTCCTGATTTTAGCAGGTGAGCAAGCTGCTCTTTCCCTTTGAGATAGTTGCGAACAAGAAGTGACCACTTGAGGTAATTCTTGCCATTGAGTCTGTTGGAGACACGAACATTCTGTAGTTCCCCAATTTTCTAGACAGAGACAGATTCATCTGGGCTAGAAATAATGGTTTGAGAAGTTCCAGAATTTGCCATGGTGAAAGAAGGGAAAGATTGGGTAAAATAAAGTTATGGAGATTGAGAAATCTGACAAGAATGAGCAGCAATGAAGGCTGACTAAGGCAGCAATGAAGGCTGCACCAAGAAAAACAAAGAATACTTCCAGAAAACTTTAGGGCTCTGATACCATGTTAAGATTCCCAGGAAAAACGTATA
The DNA here is from genome assembly GCA_027564395.1 of Erythroxylum ulei. Lineage (NCBI taxonomy): Eukaryota > Viridiplantae > Streptophyta > Magnoliopsida > Malpighiales > Erythroxylaceae > Erythroxylum > Erythroxylum ulei. The sequence goes on along the minus strand of JANITX010000009.1, from coordinate 21,651,103 downwards.
TCTTATTTAATATACACGGATATGTATATATACAACTTAACCAATAGGAAAATAGGTTCCAATTTTAACTAGACCATATCTAGAAGTCTATAGCAGAAATCCCTTGATTATAGGGATTTTTGTTTCTAATAATCTTATCCCATAAGATTGATCTTATCTAAATCTCTGTTCTTCAACATTTCCTTCCATATAGAGGAAGGAAATATTGAACCCCTCTTCCCATTCGCTAGCTACAGTTCCATGATCAATCATGCAACCAGCAATGTGAATCCAATTTTTCAATTAGATGAATTGTCAAATCAGTAGTTTCTTCACAGAGTACACTTCACTGAATACACAGAAATAACATTCGGTAAATTTTCACCAATGAATATGTTCATCTGCTAGGGAATAACGACAAATGGACAAATTAAGGAGTGCACTCACAGTCATGAACTATAGCATAAAGTATGCACTATCTGAACTATAGACTAAGAATACAGACCAGTTATCGTGAAAAAAAAATGTAAGCGGCTGGAGTATGAAAAGCAACCTCAAAAAGAACCAAGCATTCTTCCATCAGTTTGAAAAATAATCTGGTACGTGCAATGCTTTGCTGCCAGATCTTAACAAGGGATGCATCATCCAGATTGCAAACAATTTGCAAGATAACAACTAGAACTTCACGCTTTTCAACAGCATTCAGGTTGTAGAAGACAGGCATCTCATCTAGGATCTGCACACATCCAAGCTATGAACTCAGAACTTTCAGGAAATAGGAAGAAACTATTGCAAAACAGAAAATAGGAAGCAATACAAAATGACCATCCAGTTACTTTTCTTTGACATGTAAATAGCATTTATGTTGAAGATAGTGGCTCGAAGAGAAATGAGTATAAACCCAGAATTTGATGGAAAAATGTATCCTTAAAAGTTTTTAGAACGTTCCATTAGTGTAGTTGCACTTGTGTTTGGGGATGATTTTGAAGGAATAAAGGTCCTTGTCAGCAACTTCATCTGTAACAACAGACTATCTAAATACGCTATACTTCATACATCACTCATGCTAAAGTGTCAGCTTCTTATCTTATACCATCAGGAATTTGGCTCAAAATAAAAACACTAAAAAACATTTCCCAGATTTTAAAGACACATCAGATTACCAAAACCATGCCTCCTTAGGCTAAAATTGAAAACAACTTTCAACCTACCACGTGGGTCTCTCCTACACTCATTCTCTGATGACCTTAGGGTACCTCTCATCACCTTTCAATCAAGGTACAAGTACAAAAATGGAAACTAAACAACAAATATTGGACTTAAAGAGATGCATAATCACACATCTAACAGTCCCCAATGTGTACAAAAATGATCAAGCCAAATAGTATATATAAGAAGGAACATTAATGAGAGAACCGGAAATTGTCAAAGAAGGAATTGGGATTCTGAGATAATGCACAAGTAAACAAAGTATAATTAAGAAAGCCCATGAAGAAGATTAAGTACAAAGCCAGCAGTAATACAAACCTGACCAATAAGGGGAAAATATAACTGAGCAATGTACAGTTTATCTTCAGGTTTTTGGTATCGAGCATCAAACTCATGTTTGCATAAGAGTACCACCAAGATTCTAGCTGCCTAGAGCACCAAAAAGGTAATGCATAAGCATATATATCTAGCCATGCGAGCCCCAAGTGCACAAGCAGCTCAATTTAGAAGGAAGAAAAGTTTGAACTGTGCATTGTGAGAAGCAGAAAAGGTACTTCTGCCACCTAACCTGGAAGATAGTAAAATTGTTCAACATATAAAATTATGCATGCAAGATACTCACCTTGGACCGCTGAGTTAAATCATCATGATCCCAAGTCAGGAAAATCTCTTGTATCAAAACCGAAGAAAGATAATTTCTACAATGTGTAGATGAACATAATTAGGCAAAATATCCTTAAAATGGGTGACTTAAGATCCTTAAATTATATGGAGAAAAAAGAATAAACACATCACTTCATGCATCTGGTCCAAATGGACTTAGCCACCAGCTGACCCTTGACCACAAAAATATACAACTTTTAGTTAAAGTAAATACAACGCAATAACTGTGTTATGAGTCGAAAAGCCAGTCAATCATCACGAAGTATAACAACAGCAAACAGAGAGAACTAGGCAGTGACATCAAATTTTCATTAGAAGCCTTAGCCTATAACTGACAGACTGTAAAACAACTACAAATTTTATATGAGAGCAAAGTGACATTGATGTGCTGCAACCCTAACTTTGTAAAAGACACAAAATTCATTTCCTCTCAGAAAATTATATGTGACTATCTAAGAATTGCATCCAAACCGTTTATCTTTGATCTATAGACCCACTAGGGACCAAACCCTATCTTATGGTTTACCAGAAAGAATCAACTAATACCAAGAGAAGACAAAGAAGGGAAAAAAGAAGCTCCCAGTCACATTAATAGTACTCTTCCTTCGTGAACATGGAAAGTAGCCTAACCAACCAAAGATGATTTGAATGATGAAAAACCTGTCTGAAGGGTCTCTCCCGGGCATTTCGACAAAAAGATCATGGTCACATAAAATTTGTAAGAAGGTAAGCTTGCAGTCGTGCAGAACAGATTGGCACACCCCAGAAAACTTATCTAGGTACAATGACACCTGCAAGGAAAAACCAATAGTAGCAGTCACAGAATAGCCCATGCTTCTAGTTCAAAACAAATGCGACCATCATTTAGACTATGCTAATGTTACCACAAATATGCAATTGCAGTTCTTTTTGTCTCCTAAAAATTTAACCCCACCAGCTTTGGATAATCAGAGAACTTTCATGTTTTTACAGTTTCAAATACATCAAGCAGATCTGTCAGCTTGCTAATAGACATCATTCCTGTGCATGTACAATGAAACATAGCTACAGAAATAACTATTTCAAGTGCAACTTTTACTCGAAACAAAATTTTCCTCAGAATCTTATGGTTGTAGAACTTTACACAAAATTAAAATTAAAATGCCAAAGGCAGCATACCAGTTCAAAAACCTGACAGGGTTCAATGACCGATAAAAGATCATAACAGAAGAATGCCAAACTACTATTCAAACGTTTTGCCAGGCTTAGGCCCTTCTTACAACGCTCATGCACTTCTGTCAATAGGCAATCATATAACTGCATTATACATCTGAAGACACCTTCTTTTAGTTGCATCGGTGGGACATCTTCACCTATGACAGCACCATAAATTCCCAAAAGTAAAGTCATAAGAAAATTTTGGATAAAGTAATCAGTAAATTGGTACTTTTCCTCCCTTGTATACCTAATGGAAGACTCTGATAGAAAAGACGACTTTGCTCCAATGCCATCGACTTAACGACTAGCTCAAGAAAGAACCATGCCATTGCCAAGACATCATCATATACAGGTCCAACACGGTAGCCTTTAGCCTGTAAACAGTCAAAAGAATTTAAAATTATCAAAAGCACATAAAAGGGGAAGAGGAATGAAGTAAAATAAGAAACAAAGGAAAGAAAAGAAAATAAATGTATGCCTTCGTCAAAATGATTCGGTTAAACTCCCAGAATCATGTTTCCTTCAACCCCTTTCATATAACCACTTATGGATAGCAGGCTTCAAATAATCAAGGCTGACATTATGCACATCAATATAAAATTTGATTTAGATGTTTAATTCATTTCCACAAATTTAAATCAGAGCAGTCCCTGATCATCATAATTTGCAAGTGAAATGACACCTTCAATCCCTGCAATCACATTCTCAAAGAATGCACAGGATAGGAGTTTCCCTGTCATTTTGTCATTCCTTCCACTCTCTAAAATATCAGTTGTAACAATGGCTTTCATCCAATAATAAAGCAACAAAATCCAGTGAACAAAAACAACATGAGCAACACACAGATGTTGGGACAACATACCTTACTACGAGCCAAGCTTCCCCACACAGTTGATAAACCAGGATAAACAGGTGGTTGACGACCACCAAAGTCATCAAACACATAATCAACATAGTTTACAAGAAAACGGTTTCTTTCAGCATCATCAACTGATTCCTGCTGTACCCTACAAAAACGCATATCCTTAAGCTAATCACTAAACACGGAGCACCCTATATATGAGCTCCTATGTGCTAGTAACTAAATACAAAGCAGAGCCTGATGCCGAAGCAAGTTTGTGGAAAGGAGAACTAAAGTTTGAGTCTAAAATATTTCTGAAGATTTATTGAGGCTATTTTCATCAGTATTATTCACATAGCAACAAGGGAATGGAACCAAGAGGAACTAACTACACTTCACCATATAGGTGTAGAAAGAAAAATAGAGAAAAGAAATGAATAAAGCAATGATCATCTTAAATTGAGAATATTTGAATTATTCAGTTCTTCCTGCAATGGAAGGCATCTACTTTTTCTAACACGTAGGCAGTTGAGCCCTCTGATATTTCTTGATGATCAAATATTTTTTCAGATACATATAGCAAGATAAATTACAGCTTGTCCATGTGAAACTGATGCAATGAATTCAAAGGCATACCTAGTTAAGATATTAACCATAGCTCTGAAGGCTGCCACCTAGAGAAAAAGGAATACAGAAACAATGAGATGATAATGACCGTCTGAGAACAAACATAAGCAATGAAGTCAGAATTATTTCTAGTAAAACATCAATTAAATTGTTACAGAACCTGAAGAGTTTCCCCGCCACTGCCTATAAGATGTAGAAGCATGTTTAATATTGGGTGAAGGAACTGAAGCAAAGCAGTGGAATCAACATTCTTCAAGCTGTTAATAGCCTGCATCAGATAAAAAAGCAATCATGACAATCCTCGATGAAGAAAGCCATACAAATCTACTCATTCAGGATTCTTGTGGGTAACTACACTAATATCCCTGTGGTTTTGCTGTTTTTCAAAGAAAGTCCCTATGATTTGAAATTAGCTTCAAAGATCCCTCTTGGCTCAAAACCAGTAATTAAAATTCATTTTACCTGTTTTTTATGAACAATAACAACATGAAAGTACTTTGAATTATGATGTGCTAACAATTTTTAGATACCATACAGTAAAATATTTTTTGAAAAGGATATCAAAACACAAGCTGCACTAGAGCTAAATTAAACCACATGGGATTCCAGGAAACAGCAAATCCATGAGGGTCTTGAAATAATTCAGCCACATTCTTTCCAGAAGAAGTAATAACTGATGCAAAATTTTACCAATTGTTTATATCCAAAATGTAGCTTCTGCAAGTCAACTCAACCTATTGGCTAACACAACAGAATGTATGTAATGCACAGCACCCCAAAGAGGAACTCATACATGTTCTGCAAATAAATCAAAAGGCCAAATAGTAATAAACTATAAATAGATAGAAATAAATACCTCCAAAAGTTCAGAACCCCAAGGTGGGCTTGTTCGAAGGGTGTGCCTATCATATTCCAGAAAAAAGTCTCTAATGCGTTCATTTAGGGGATACAAAGATGAGCATAGTTTCAAACGCAATCTGAAGACATTTTTTCCATCTTCTATATAATCCAGCCTTTCCTATGAAAGGGCAAAAAGTGGGAAATATGAATTGACATCAGACTAATCACTGAACATAGAAACAAAGATGTAACAAGTTAATACAAGTCATCCAGAACAGACAAATTCTGCCAACCACGAGATTCAGAATCACAGAAAAACTGATTATGAGAGGAGAAAAATCATCAACCAGCATGATACCGATTAATAACCTCTGAAGAGAAGGATCATAAGAGATGAAAGGGTTTAACAGATTAATGAACCAGTGAAACGAAAAACATAAGTGGTTTAAACAAACTTATTGTTGAAAAATGAATTGACATCAGACTAACCACAGAACATAGAAACAAAGATATAACAAGTTAATACATGTCATAAAGAACAGACAAATTCTGCCAACCACGAGATTCAGAATCACAGAAAAAACTGATTATGAGATGAGAAAAATCATCAACCAGCATGATACAGATTAATAACCGCTGAAGAGAAGGATCATAAGAGATGGAAGGGTTTAATACATTAATGAACCAGTGAAACGAAAAACAGAAGTGGTTTAAACAAACTTATTGTTGAAAACAAATTTGACCTTAAACTCTCTTAAGCAAAAGCCCAAAAGAACTGTGATATCCTCATATCCAGCCCCCGGTGCCCGTGTTTAATGATTTTGAGCCAAACTCCACTGTTTATTTTAGTGTTCCTCTAAAGAAACACTGGTTTAAACTACCACTGCTTACAGTGGAAAGCCTGATGTGCTTGAATGAGAAATTTTGAAAGCAACTGAAATAAGCAGTATAATCCACAACAAATTTGAACTCAAAACAGAAGGAAAGAATAGTATCAGAGGCTAAACCACTGCATAACAACAAATTTGAAAGATATCAATGAAGATATCATACACCACTACAAACTTACCTTGCCAGTATCCTGGATATAATGTGGAACAAGCTCTCTCATGATTGGTAAAGAGATTTCAGATTTCAACCTGAGTAAAATATTTAAAAACTCTTATATGTGATATCAGACAACAGTAGTAATAAAAACTAACAGAGACCTCAACATTTTAAGACAACTGAGAAGTAAACATTTTGCATAAATCCTAAATGGCTGCACATTATGTAACAGGTCAAAAGGCGCAAAACTTACAGGTGAAACATTAACAGTGTTTACAGAAAGAGCACAACTGACATCAGTGGTGACAACTCAAACATTGAGCAAAGTTTCCCATGCATTAGTATACATATCTCGCCTTTTATTAATATATGGATTGCAAAAAAGAGAGACACAAAACATAAGAGAAGTCCACAAAAGACCTTTGGTATAACTGCAGCTATAAAAACAAGAACAGCGAGGACAGCGAGGACATCATGACAATTTTAAACTTAAATGTCATACCTTTAAACTCTTAAAGGTAAAAAAGTTTTTAGCAACTGTCATGAATTTCTTCAGAGATTCAACAAGAATGCAATGCATCAATAAAAACATCAGACAGACAAGTAGTATTAAATAGAATCAAATACAAAGCAAGCACCAAAAATCAGCTTTAAAATGTAAGAATAGCCTTCCAGAAAAACAGGGAAAAAGAAAAGACCAATTTAAGCTATTTACATACTGGTTGTAAGTAGACAGTGGAAGTGCTGCATATCCGATCACCACCTATAAAGAGGGGAAATGGCAGCTCAGCTGAAAAGGATTCATAATGGAAACAAAGCCTGAATACTAACGCTTGACTGTAAAATAGAATGAATTTCACAAAGACAAGTTCATCTCCACAAAACCTGAAAAGAGATCAACAATGTTTCATCTTTGAAGAGTTTGACCAATTTTAATTTCCAAATAACAGTGAAGTTTTCAGATCAATTTCTGCACTTCTAATCCATAGTTAGTTTTTTCCTGTCTATCAAAGTTTAATATCTCTCAGCATTTTTGTTTTAATACTGTTCCCCACTATAGAAGTCCAGAGAGGAAGGCAATTGAGATAATATACTTCAAAGCCAAACTGCCTTTAAGTTTAAAGGAGGACTCAAAAGCTCATTTGTCAATTAATTCACAAAGAATAATTATGCATGAGCCATCTTTTATTTAACTGGAATCTCTAACACCATAACCAGCCAATGTAGTGTCAACCAATGAGAACACAAGGCACATATAAAAGAAATATATGTGTGTGTGTGTGCACGCACACACGTGTGCATATGTGCAATAACTTACTGGCTTTGGAGCTTCCAGTTTTGTCTGAAGATCAACATGGAAGAAAGTGAACAAAAGATGATGTGATGGTGTCCAAGTGGCAGGCAGAGAAAGTTTAATCTCATCATGGTAACATGCCACTCTAGTACCAACGGCAACCTGGGTGTGGGCCCACTTTTGAAGTGATGCTCCTGGCTCTCTCGGATATATTGCCTAGTATTAAGGAAATATGCATTATATATGACTGAAATTTACAGACAAAAGTTTTCCTAAAATACATATTGCAGAGTTACCTCTAAAGGCTGTCTACGAATATCCATATCATCCTTTCTCAGTTCCACTCTCATAAACAAATTCCTCTTCCGACTCAGGTTAACAGTTAAAGGATAAACATACAGAGAATGAAAAAGCTGCGAGAAAGGCTCATTTCGCACTGTTGTTCGGAAGTCGAATGCATGAAACTGTGTCAATCAACATGGTGATCAATCAATTACATATGAACTTGAAACTTCCAAACTCCATACTTTTCACAATCAAATGTCCAAGGTGAATAGATTAACTGCCTATATGCTACACCCATTACATTAGTCTCATAATTAGAAATGTTTTTCCTGCTTTGCAGCGAATAATTAACTAAGAACGATAAGCATGTCATTAGGCCTTTCATCCTGTATTTCTTAACAAGGAACCACAGTTCCATCTAAATTTCTTCTTTTATCAGAACACATCCACACGCTTCTTATTCTTCATCTCTATCTCTCTTCTTTTTGAAAAAAGACAAAGATTCCAAAATTAGCATTGGTAATTAAACAATATCATAGAGAATTCTCAATAAGAAGAAATTTTTATTCAAACAAAAATATACTGATGGGAGCGTTTTACTGGTGCAATGCCAGAAGCCTCGGAGTAAACATCTAACCATGGGCAAGCATCTCTGTTTTGAGTTTCCACTTCATAGACATTAAACCTCATGTTGACCACCATGACAGTCATCCACTAATTTCCAAATGCATTACACCATTTATGTTTTAACGCATTGTATTGGCAACAGAAAGTCTTAAGAAATAGGCGGCACATAGACACCATGTACCTAAATATTCCAGTACTGAGATGAAGGCACGTACATGTTCATGTGACAGTAACATCCAAGAAGCAACATCAGGACAAAACATGTCATACTTACATCAGCAGAATTGGCATCAAGATTTCCATGAGTACTTGATCTATCTCGAGAAGTTTCTTTGCCATCAAGGGTGTTCCATTTGGAGCTGCTAGTTTGAGGTGCTTCAAAACCATTGATGGGGCTTTTTGCAAATCTGGAATCAACAATATGGTCCCCTGTTTCTATGGAGTCATTGGTCACCCCACTTTCAGATAAGTTTTCCAACTCAGCTTGACCAGACTGGAGCCTCTCAATTTCTAATCTGAGAATGCCTTTCACAGGTTTATGAACCTTGCGTTTAGGATCCTGTTAATTGGAGTAGGGAAAAAACTCAAGAAAGTAAGATAGGTCTAAAGAAGAGATTTTATTACTTAAATAACAAGCAAAAACATTATTTCCTAAGATTATGTTAGTGGATATGAATGCGTCAAGCAGTCATGGGATTACATGAAATACTCAGGGTAAACACACACCAATTAAATCAAGAGCAAAATACATACAACATGAAATTCTAAGCTGAACCAAAGTGGGAATCGAAAGAATAACAGAAAATATGAACATCAAACATGAAACATAAAATGATTACGTTTACAAGATCAGCTAAATAAAAAACATAATCATTTAACACATACACATACACATATGACATATGCATAAATTGCTATGCTTACATGAACCAACAAGATAGGAACATTTGCAAGCAGAAGATGACCTATAATTCATAATATCAAGTCAACAAGGGGTTCAAAACCATAATCCATTCATGTATTGTTCTCTCTTGAGTATAAACTTCTTAAGCACCAAATAGCCAGGATTTTGCAGGTTACTTTTTTCTTTGAATAACCAGACATTCTACTGAAGATCAACAAGGTTTCGCATCAAACCAATCAAAAAGGTTAGGCCCCATTATATCGTTTCTTCACATCGAAGGTGATCTTCAATTTGGGATTATACTTCTTCACATCAATTCCACCTCATTGAAATGTTATAATAACTTGATTTAGGGAGTATTTCATTTTACCCTTTAAAGACATCGGAGACCACAGACAAGTACATTATCCCAAAATGCAAGTCCTAAATTGGCCCCCTTGAGATCATCACTGAACACACTGTCACCCTATTCTAGTGCCCAAGAAAGGTTTTCCCTAATAACAGATATAATTATATAAAGCTGTGATTAGAGAATCCAGCTCCTTCAGGTTTTAGAAACTGTACTACTCAACTATCTTGAAGCACACAAGTTTATAATAAACACAATCATGAAGCACATAAAAATGGGTCTCAACCCACAGCTCTAACATTGAAGCAGCTTTAAGGACTGAAATTACTCCTTGAAATGATGTTACCAGAGTACAGTCTCCTTCAATTTTCCAGGCCTTCTTCTGTGCTTTATAAATGAAAGCATGCTCTCCATCCCCACCATGTCACACCCCAGTGCATTGTTCCATAAAAGAAAATGAGGGACGAAGTAACTTATTCAAACTACTGAAACCAATGCCAGAAGAAGGTGCATTCAAAGGGCAAGAACAAAAAGTTGAAGTCCAGGACAAAGTACATTGCTCAATTTGAGTAAGATAACAAAAGCCTATAAGGATATCCTGGCTGAAACAAAATCATGAATGTTGACTACTATCTACCAAGATGGAGAAAAGGTATAATTTTCACAATAATCAAAAGCAAAAGCACCATCTGAAATTGCATGCTATCTGAAAAATAGATAAGAAACAAATATGAGATAGTGACAAGACTAGCACTAATCAGGACTATCAGACTCTTATATAAGCAGTTGATAAAATATGGAAAACAAAGCCATCAAGCCCCTATTGAAAAGAGTAAGAAACACAACAAACTGTCAATAAGCTTCTAATGAATCTGCACATGATTATAACCAATCATAAAACAATTGATCGTTCACAGAACAACTGGAGTGTCTAGAAAAACAGTCTAAGAGGGACAAAAAAGACCACCAAAAACATTAACCAAGCGCATATTTTCCTCACCTGAAGTGAGTCCTCAGTATAGCTCTCTTTAACTTTGTTTAAATTTGAAATTTCAACCACAATTGAGCTTCCACTTAAATAACCCAACTTGCCATCCAGTGTAATCTTTGCAGTGGGTTCATAAACACCGTCATGAGAACTTGAGCCAGATATACTTGGTGCAAGCGGGCTGCTTGGGGAAACTGGTTCACCAGAAGTAGCACCAATGCTATTGTCAAATAGTGGAACAATTGCCCACGCAAAGGACTCTCTATGAGGCATAATTCGGGACCACACTTGAAGCTTTTGCTTCTCTCTCTCACTCAAGTGAACCTATGGAAAAGAAGGAACATAATCGTCAAACAATATGAGAATTCGAAGCTTGTTTCAATCAACGAATAATTTCAGCCCGCCCGCATTCACAAGTACAATCCCCCTCATTTAACATGTATTCTGGAACTAGTCATACTTAAAGGAATCAGGTATACATAAATATTGAACATGTCATTTCCTTCTTACGCTAATCACAAAGACTCCTCTTACACCAAACTCATGCATTTTTTTCTCCTACATGAACTATTACCTATTGCACTTGAATGAGGAAATGGAAGGGGACAGGTTGGAAAGGGAGAAGACTACTCTCTACCTCTCCCCACCACTATTGTCAACCCAGGCAAATGCAGAAGAGAATTGCGAACAGGCAACAAACTTTAGTTTTACATGATTAAACAATCTAAGATAAAACAATCATATGTTACTTGGACATACTGGTTCTTTTCGTGAATAAACGGATGGACTAACACCTCCTTCTTCTGCGGCAGGCTTCTCAAGTTGGATTAGCAGACATACTGATGCGGATGGAGCATCTAAATAGAAAATCCCACGACTCCCATCAGATACTTTTGGCTGGAAGAAACAGAAGAAACTATGAAATTAAATAATTCACATCCAAGAATATCAAAATACCTGATGATGAAGATGACATTGATAGTTAAAATAACAGATATGAATAAGTAAGTAACACAATAACGAATGAAATTACAGAATAGTGATATAAGTAGGAGAAGTACTTTTGTTTCTTACATCTTGTGTGTCTGTAGGCAACACAGAAAAATAAACATCCTCAGACAACTTCTCTCTTCTCTCCTTGTTGTACAAGCAAATTGTACCATAAAACGGCTCTGGGAAAGAGAATGAGAAAGCTATGTCAGAAACCTTAAACCAAGTAAAGTAACATACCATGCAATGAAAAGTTGCAAACTCTTGGTTACTCCACGAAGCGTTTGATCATGAGAAATATTTTACAAATGCTTAACTTGCAACTTTCAAATTTTAATGGCTATAAATAAAAGGTTCCAGCTATCTATAACACGAGCAACCAATGGGCCAGATATTCATCACAAGCATAAAAGCAGGACCAACTAATAGGTATTCAGCAAAAAGCATAAAACAATGGAATCAACAGTTGACACTTCCGACGCATCATCAAAAGGGACACGACATGGCATTTTAATTTCAGTCAAAACCTTTATCATATGTCAATTGCACAAGCAACTGCTCCTATTTATTTAGTTTGGAGGGAGTTAAGAACCTTCCAGACTAACCATTTGTTCCAACACAAGTTATCATCACCTCAAATATAGTCAACCAAAAAGTAGCAATGTGATCTAACAGCTGAGCAAATAGGCTCAAAGTATCCTGATTCTACTCATAAGCAAGCATAATGAAAATGTGACTTTAACTCAAAGTTTTAATGTTTTATAAAAGAAAAACCCACCTACGAGTCCTGCCTGAAACGATAGGGACAAAACTTTCACAGAAATCTTCAATCCACTGCAACCATCCCATGGAAAAACAAAGCAATAAGACTAGCATTTTTAATAGGGAAACAAAATGAGAACACTGAAACCGCTTTTAATAGGAATTTAAATTTAGAAAACCTGGCATACTGTGTGGTTGGATTATCTGGAACCCTTTGGCCAAAAATCATTGATCTTTCATTTTCCCAATCGAATGCTGGCTCATAAGCAGGGATAGGAGACTGAACAAAATGCTGTTGGAACACAATCATTAAAGAAGGAAGGTAAAATGATCATACAAATCATGGAAGGTAAATTTATTAAACAAATTGCATAGTTAGAACTAGAAAAATTGACAAATCATATAATGAGTTCATAACCAAATTAGCCCGATACTCCAGTCAGTACAACCTTTGAGATGTGTGAGTTAGAACTTGAGAGGATGCCATCTGCTAATTGTCTTCCTGAAGTGCTTGGGATATCATCTTCAGTAGTGTCTTCAGCTTTTGTTCGTCTAGGATTGGCAAGCTGCATTTCTGCAGAAAGTTTAAAGAAATGGCATCTCAATCAAGCATATCAATTGAGTAATAAGATATCAATAACTGTACAATTACGGGCATTAGGACAATGATAAACAACACAGAAAATTGTAAGCTTCCAAAAATTTCATTAGCAAGAAGATTGTAAGATTCCACTAATTTCATTAGCCACTAAGTACAGTAAAACAGATATATTAGTGTAAGATTCCACTAATTTCATTAGCCACTAGGAACAGTAAAACAGATAGATTAGCCTTAGAAACTAACACTCTAAAAATAGTATAATAGTTTAATTATGGCAGACTCATAATTCCTTTCCTCGACCATACCCGTCTCAATATCAGTATCAGGCCCTTCAAAAACCTGGTTTTGAAAAGGTGGTGGAGACATGCTTTCATAATGACCATACTTGTTTTCATCCTTCACCCAATCAGTTCTGTAACATTGAACAAGCTCATGCAGGTGAGGCCATTGCTCCAAACTGTCATCAAGCTAAAACAAGAAAAAGCATTTACCAGAAAAGACATTAGCATCGAAAACGCATGATTTACAGAAAACATAAACGTAGAACTACTTTCAGTTGAAGTTAGCAATCTAAGTAAGTAAAGAGCAGATGGAAACACCAAAGCCCTGTTGATGTCATAAACTACAAAGAATAGTAACGAAGAAAAAAATAACTCACCAAGGGTTCCATCTTGAAATGAGCAAGTGACTGACGTGGTATTCTATTAAAATGTTGACCGCCACTGTTACTACTAGAATCCATCTACATTATTAAAAACCAGAGCAAGTTCAAAGATTCAAAGTCAGAACAACAACAGAAACAAAGTCACCCAAATAATCTAATTCTCGGAACTAAGAAATTAATAAATGCGCGACTTTAAGAAAGAAAAGAAGAGCAATAAGTTACTGTACAATGTCGTACGCTCTAGATCTGAAACGAAAAACGATAGAGAGAGAGAGAGGGTAGGGAGGTACCTTAGAGAGAGCAAGTACAAGAACCAAAGTACTGTGGAAATGGCGACTGAACTAGAGCCAAACATTAAGGAACGGAACTTTCATTGTCGAGATCTTGAGAGAGACATAATGGCATGGAAAATTTTGGCATTTTAGGGATCAAAGGGGAGAAGTAGTGGGAAAGAAAGCACAAATCGTACAAGCCAACCAACCCTAGCAAGTAGTAAGTGAAAGGGATAGGTTAGTTAATTAAATTTTGTAAATTAAGGGAGAAGAAGAAGAAGAAGAATATAAAGAAAGAGGAGAGAGAGTGAAATGAAGGAAGCGACAAAGTCAAGAGTGAGTCCAAAGTGAAGCGCTTAGCTGGTCAACAACTCGCGAATACAAAAATGCGCTAAATGATTAAGGCGTGTTTGGTTACGCCAATTAATGGATTCTATATAGTGTTTGCAAATTCAATAATTATATGGTTAGATTTGGATTCTTTGTGACAATATTTGACGAACAAAAAGTATCAAGCATTCTATTTCTTGTTTATGACATTCTAAGAAGATGGTTATAACAAAAAATTAAAAAACTCAGCAGATTTAATCAATTCAATTGTAAAAATTTGAAATTAGTTAATTTTTTTGTTCGATTTCAACTTCAATTTACTTTAGCTATTCTTATTGTTAAAAACTGATCAACCTATTAATTAATTGGTCAATTTTAGTAAAGCAATAATTTCTTATAAACCAAACAAATTAGTTAATTTTTTTTAACATTCTACTTTTTAATTCAAATTCAAATTCTTCGATTGATAAGGACAATCTCTTTCAATCATATTTCAAATTCTTTAATTTTATTTTATTTTTAGCTGATTTTATGACAGTTTAATACCAATTGAACCTGTTAAACCTTATACTTCTTGTTTTACGAATTTAACTTCTGATCTGATTTTTAAAATATTAATTATGAGGCAATTGTCTATTGAATAGTATCATATAGGATACTTCTTTCACTTTGTATATAAGTTGTGTGGAAAACTTTATAAGGCTTTCAAGTTAGAAGATGGGTTACATAGGTTCAATTTTCTTTTTATAATTACAAACAATTAGATCCTTGAGTATAAAAATAAAAAGTTTTCCAACAACACCCCTGAGTGATTTTCCTTTATAGTTAAGATTGATTGTCTTGTAAGATTGATAGATTGTCTTGTAAGATTTCAAAGTTTATATTGAATAGATCTTATGATAGTTTTGTATCTAAGAAGCACAGACACGGACACGAACACAGACACGACACGGATACGAGGACACACCAACTTTTAAAATTTGGTGGACACGGACACGGACACGGACACGGCATATA
>JANITX010000009.1:21611462-21623556 GCA_027564395.1 Erythroxylum ulei | reverse complement strand
AAAGCATGGTTGATGTAAACAGTAAACTAGTAAAGTATACAGTACAATTGTATAATATACTAATATGGACTATTTTGTAATTTTTAAAAATTTTATGGACTATTTCATAATTTTAAAAAATTTCTTAAAACGGTACCCAATACCGACTAATACCAGTACAGTTCTGTTCTAGAACTCAATCCAATACTGAGACCGATACGGTATTCATAACATTGATCGATTTACAAATATCAGCTTGGTCAAATGGTTTATCTGCCAAAGTAATATCAGCTTGGTCAAATGGTTTATCTGCCAAAGTGACGCGGTGGAGCATTTGACTTTAAAATAATCATATACTCACATAAAACATTCCTTTGGTTTTGAACGACATATTCATATAAAGTCACAGGAAGAAAATGTCATCCGTGACAAAGAAAACATGGGATAAAAAAGACACAGTCTCCTTATTTGTGTAGATCAAAGACCACATTATTTTCTGCATGTAATAGCTGTTCACCTTATGGATGAGAGAATTTATCCATTAGATGGTAAGGTGAGACATGCGTGGGGCAAAATAGATATAAATTTACATCTCTAAGCAATATGAGGATTTAGGGATCCATTTCATTGGTCAGGTCTAATAAGTGATACCACAATTCACATGTTTAGCTCAATTGTCAACCAAATTGTTTTCAAACTATAATCAATTATCTTGATCACGAGGACTAATGATTTACCAGATCAGTGATATTCACATAAATATGACAGTAATAACTAGAAACTCACTTACGAGCAAAAGAAAATTTTCGAGATTGTTAGAAAGGCCTAACTCACCTCCAAAAGATAGCTCAAAAGAGAGAGGTTGCACATTATTATAAATTGTTGAATGCTCTTATACTTGTACGATGTGAAATTCCTGACACACTCCCTCAACTCAGAGCAGGGCCGGACATCTGATGGATATATTAGGCAAAGGGATAGAATCGGACACCGGCCCAAACCATCGAGACAAGCGAGTTATGATACCATGTTAGAAAGGCCTAACTAACCCCCAAAAGCTAGCTTTAGAGGAGGAGGTTTGTACACTATTATAAATTGTTGAATGATCTCATACTTGTACGATGTGAGATTCCTAACACCCCCCCTTCAGCCCAGAACAAGGCTGGATATCTGATGGACATATTGAGTAAAGGGACAGAATCGGACACTATCCCAAATTATCGAGACAAGCGAATTCTGATATCATGTTAGAAAGGCCTAACTTACCTTCAAAAACTAGCTTTAGAGGGAAAGTTTACATACTATTATAAATTGTTGAATGCTCTTGTCCTTGTCCGATTTGAGATTCCTGACAAAGATCTCAACTACAAAAAAAACAACTACGTGATTCAAACAGTCAGGCATTTCAATTATCACCATAGACTCGTCAAAGTTTCTAAACGAAAGAACACCTTCAAACACTAAGTCAGAATTATGCAAATCTGATGGATCAGAAGACACCAGACAAGTAAAGTTCTTTCTTGTTCAACTAAAGAAACAATGAACGTAAGAAGCATAATGTATAAAGATATTATTTTACCCTAAAAAGTATTTGGCATAAAAAGTCAGATTATAAAACCTGCAAATCGCATGTAAATAATGATAAATCAATAGAATTAGTATTAATTACCTATTCGAAGAATTTCTATTTATACCCTCAAATTTACATTAATTAGTTTGGCAAAAGATATACATCTCCCGTATAGTTTAAGAATTAAAAAAACTTAAGATTTTAAAAAAATTCACCTTTATTGCTTCCTGAATGTATAATTAATTATTACAAGCTAGCCATCTGTTTGGAATAATCGAAAACTAATGAGTTAAGAAAAATTTGCAATCTATTCTTCCTTCATACACAAGGCTCTCAATAAAATTATTATTGCAGATGACTAGTCACTAGAGTCGTTTATAATTTATCATCTTTCCTGTTTTTAGTACCACGTCTAACTCTATGCCTTCATTCCGTAAGAAAATTGGTTGCAATAAGTTGTTTATAAATGATATAAATATTATTCTTAATTATCATAATCATAAATCAATTAAATCGCGAAAATTAAACAACTTGTTAGCTCTTTGCAATAAATAACACGTTTCATGGTCAAATTAAACGTGTTATTTCAAATACATTATAGATTGTCATTAACACTAGTTTTTGTTAATAAATAACACGTTTCATGGGCAAATTAAAAAAACACCAACATTAATGTCATTTAATTAATGATATTGATTACAAAAAGGTCTTAAAATTTATTCAATTTTGTTCAAATTAAATATTCAAACTTTAATTTTTTTTTATTCTAACCTAACGTAACATGACTCGCCATATAAGACATAAACCCTAAGCATTTATAGATTGTCATGCATCTAAGTATTTATTCAATCATCATGATAAGTATTTTTACATATACGTAATTAATGTTCTATAAAGAGTTACCATGACGATCAGATCAGTTTAATGAATTTATTATCTGCCAAGTATTCACATGTTTGTTTAATAATATTTATATTTTAATTTATGAGATCTGCGACTCCATAAAAAAAACATTTGCTAATTTTTTTTCATTATATTAATGTCTAATTTTATTAGAGCAACGATTAAGGATAATTTATAAATAATACATAAATACAATACAAATTTCATAATTTTAATATCAGCCTAATTTCACTTACAAAACTTAAATGTTATCTTATAAGTTAAACATGCATAAATTAAAATTTTCTTTAATTAATTATGTTTATGCAACCAAAACCGAGGCTATTCTCACGGATGTCCATTCTTTCTAATTCATTTCTAAGGATGGACTGCAATTTAATGGCGTTGGATAAAGGGTTGAGTTTTTTTTCTCCCTGTTTGTCTGTTTAAGAACAAAATATGACGAAACAAACAAGTGTATGAATGTCCGCATTTGCAGTTATTCAGCAATTCACGGTCCTTGAAGGGCTTATGTTGATGGGGGATGTCATTTGGCTACCTCGTTGCTCATGCTGACTGCTACTTTCTTTCCCTTCGAAATGTCTACGCCCCGCTTCCTGATCTTACCGTTGTTGTTAATCTATGTTAATGCCTTCTGCTTTCAGGTTCATGCCTTCAACAGCCATAACTACGGCGATGATAATGGCTCATGTGGACCAGATGATGCGATTAAGTTTGAATTGATTCACAGGCATGCACCTGAGCTAGCTGATTCAGGCTTTTCCACTCTTGGACCACCCAAAAGCAGGTTAGACCGCATGAAGCAGCTTATCCACAGCGACCATTACAGGCAACAAACAATTGGGCATCGCCTGGGACAAAGAAGGAAGGCTTTTGAGATCAATGGGACAATTCCTGCCGAGATACCAATCCGTTCGGCTGCAGACGTTGGAATTGGTCAATACTTTGTATCTTTCAGAGTTGGAAGCCCACGGCCTCGTAAGTTTGTGTTGATAGCTGACACAGGGAGCGACCTCACTTGGATGCATTGTGAATACAGATGCGAACATTGTCTCAAACTCCAACCATATCCTGGGATAATTAGGATCTTCGATGCCGATACATCACCGTCCTTCAGGACAATTCCATGCTCATCTATAACCTGCAGAGATGAGCTCTCTTCATCCTTCTCTTTGACTGATTGTCCTGCGCCAGAAGCACCCTGCCTCTACGACTATAGGTAACGGAAGAAACAGCATTTTGGCTCTGTATTATAATTATTTAGGATGGATTCAAATAGCGTGCAATTATCCATCGGCAGGCCAATGCTTATTCTAATGTCGTTATGACAGATATGCAGATGGCAGAAATGTTATCGGATTGTTTGCAAACGAGACAGTAACTGTTGGGCTTCACAATCACCGCAAGATAAAGCTGCATGATGTCTTAATAGGGTGTAGTCAACTGTTCAACGGTTCCTTTCGCAACACTGACGGTATAATGGGGTTAGGCTACAGCCAGCATTCATTTGCAATAAGGATTGCCAAACTTTTTGGCTACAAGTTCTCCTATTGTTTGGTTGACCACCTTAGCCCCAGCAACCTTCGAAACTTCCTCATCTTCGGAGGCGTTAAAACCACACCAACACTGAAAATGCAATACACGGAGTTGGTGGTTGATGTTATCAATCCATACTATGCAGTCAATGTCTCAGGCATCTCAGTAGGCAATACAAGCCTGAAAATTCCGTCCTCAGTGTGGAATGTCTATGGCAATGGCGGAGCCATTCTTGACTCTGGTTCCAGCTTGACATATTTGACAGAGCCTGCATATAATGCTGTCATGGAAGCTTACCAGCAACCCTTGGCAAACTACACGAAGGTACAAATGCCGGACCTGGGGCCAATGGAACATTGCTTTGAAGCGAAATCGTTCAACGAAACATCAGTGCCCAAATTGACAATTCATTTCATGGACGGGGTTAACTTTGAGCCACCAGTAAAGAGCTACTTTATAGATGCTGCTGAGGAGGTGATGTGCCTGGGAATTGTACCGACCGCTTGGCCTGGCGTTTCGGTGATCGGCAATATAATGCAGCAAAATTACATGTGGGAGTTTGATCTTGGGGCTGCCAAGTTGGGTTTCGCTCCTTCATCCTGTATTTCTGATGAATAATTGCAACTGTATAAGCTTCTTTTCTTCGCTCTTTTGTACCTTAAAACTTTTAAAACTGGTTTGCTGCTGTAAACAAAATAGCCATTACACATTTGCATGGCTACGTATCTAATACTTATCCCAAATACATGAATCTATAAAGCAAATAAGAATACAACTCTAGTAATTACTACTTAGCAGAAATAGAAAAAATCAACTGTACTGCTACTGGGTGCGCCTAATACAAAAAGCAGTTAGAAGAACCTCAAATACTCATTGAACGTTGGAGCCAATACAAACTAGAAAGCAAAGATCTGCTAATCAGCAGTAGCAAAAGTCTCAATCATCTGTCACAGCAACATTAGACACTGGGCAGTCAGGCCAACCACGCAAGCAAGCAACAGGCTGGTTAAAGGCGGATGACCTACGCCTTGCCTGAATTCGGTCGTCATATTACGCCAGCTTCCAGATTACGGTTTTTACATTAGGACGTTTCGCTAACATTTGATGTTAAAAACACTGAAAGCGATTGCATACTTAAATATCCCCACTTTACTGGAGTCTTTAGACACCATTGGATTGCCACACTCCAAATCTCCAACATAATACAACAGAGAAACTGGAGTAAGCATAACTGCCAGCCCAGGCCTTCCGAGATTCTCCAAGTAATACAACCAATAAAAAAAATGGTAGGGTAAGGACAATTGCCCAAGTCCTTTGGACAACTATGGCATAAAAACATTGGATCCACGCAACCTCATACTCGGGACCAAAACCACTCAGTCGACTGCTATCTACAAGAAGCTTGATGGCAAAACCTCTCATAACTTGAAAAACTTCTAGAATCACAATGGCAATCTTCTGTGTGATGAAGCTTTGAAGGATGTCCAACATGACCCCTGACTTCAAAGTTGGTCAAAATTTACTGTAAAAGACCACCTGTATGCACATAAATTCATAGCCATAGTTAGATAAGGTAGAACGTAGCGTAGCTCCAGAAAATTAGATTGGAGTAATTGTATAACTTGCTCGAATGTTAAGATTCTCACCAAAAACAAAATGAAGATTGATTACACTAGCTGTATTTATCAGGGTTTTCCCTGCTCTGGATGATAGGGACACCATCATCCCTCCAATGTATTCGTTCTTCACAGAGCGCAGCTGCCACCTCTACATATAATTGATGCTCCTGCAGAAATGATGAAGGAAAATAAGATTAAATTAATATCACTTTTAGCCAAAATCAGAATGTCCCCTTTGTTCAATGTATTATGATACCATTTATAGCTTAATTCTGCAAAGCTATCTCAAGATTAACATGTTTGGCATGACTCAATACTTCCCTAATCAGACAAAGACATTTAACAAGATGGTACAACTCTAGCATAAGATAAAATGAGCTGGAAATGCGAACAATATCAATCCCACAAACACAAGTAGTTTTTGGTTAAACTTTGCAAGAACATCATAATACAATGCAACTAATAGCTAAGTACAATATTGCACAAAATATGGCCAAAGGATAGACAAATCCAATTACCACTTCAAGAACCCTGGAAGCTAACTCCTCTGCTGTGTCATTGGCTTGCACAGGCACAACTCTTTGAGCAAGGATTCGTCCCTCATCATAATGCTCATCAACGAAATGTATAGTTGGTCCTGAGTATCTAATCATGCAAATATACATGTGAGGAAACGTAAATTAAGAAAAAAAAGAAGTTATGGAAACTTTTCTTTTTTTACCCTTTTTCTTCTCCTTAGATAACTTGAGTGTCCAGTAAAAGAATTGAAATGGATCAGCACTTAATGCAAAAGAGCTTAGAGTCTATAAAAGAATAAAAGAGGAAAATTTTGTCAAACATAACTTTTTTAGTGGGATGAAGAGTGGGGGTTGAATTGACAGCAAAGATAACAAAAGGCTGAAATTTAGTTTATGATAGGTTTTCTTATTAGATAGGAAATAGTAATAAATTAGATATGTTATCCTAATTGTTTATGACTTAAATTTATTTAAAAATTTAGAATTCTTATTAGAATATAATTTAATTTTATTTTGGATATTTTAATTAGGAACCCATTTATTACTGGAATAAGGGATTTAAATTTTTTCTATATATATGTGTACTCAACCCTAAATTCTAGTTATATCAAACCTAAAATTTCAGTAAAATCAAACCTTCTAGCTTAAATTTCCACCAATCAAATCCTAAAAACTTTAGCTATACCCAATCTTAAATTCTGTCCCAAGCTTGAGCAACCTAATAACATTCAAAAACTATATTTCCTAGTTGTCCTGAGTTTTAGCTACTAGTTGATAATTCTTCTATTTGTCCTACATTAGCACTTCTGATTCAACAACTTCAAAGACTCACAATAGAGTAATGTGCATCATCACATGATGCTACATACCTTGCTCCAGAAGTGATAACAGCTTTATGCACTTTCATTCCATAGTAGCCTTTGCCTCCAAAAGCTGGAAGGAGTGATGGATGGATATTGACTATAGATCGTGGATAAGCACGAATCAACTCAGCTGGTATAAGTTTTAAATAGCCAGCTAAAAGAATGAAGTCAACACCAAACCTCCTGATTAAAAAGAAGGCGAATAATCATAATCTTGTCAAAGTGTGTGAATATCTCCACACATTTTTCCTTATTGCTTTGATACTAATAAACAAAAAAGGAAGAAAATACAAGTATTGTATTCCCATTAAAAGAAGAAAAAGAGACAGACAACATTTATCATACTCTACATGTGTTGCCTTTCTAGGATAGCAAGAAATAGTAATTTGTTGTTTTCAGCTTTCATCGTTTCATTCATATCTAAGAGAGGATGTGGTAAACGTAACTGCAGGTTGCACAATGTTATCATTTTGCAATCAAAGATATTAGGATTTGTTGCTTTCTTTCTGTTTCTATAAATTGAAAGACAATAAGAAACAAACTAAAATGTGTGCAAATGGAGTACGTGGCAAAGTCTTGTAATCTACACTTTGAATCAATTAATTTAGAGTTACAATTTGAAATAACAATTGCTCAGCATATCAAACATTAAATCCATGACGCTGTCTACTGAGAGGAAAAAACATAATTGCAATATCATGAATTTTAATGCTTCATGAAGATGGAGGTTGAATAGAGAGGATAGCAAAACATGTAAAATGAACAAGTGAAAAATATAAGCAGAACAATAAGACACATTGGGTAATGTCAAAATTTCTAATGATCTTGTGACAATAAAAGTCAAGGCTCAGGTCGTTTTTTTATTTATTCGAGATAGCTCATGCAGATAGCAATGTGAACGACAGGCTTAAGAACAGGAATCAGAAGTAAAAACAGCGCCAGCTCAAATTAGAACATTTAGACTCCCTAATCAGAATCTGTAACAATCCACTTGACTTTGCATATCGAAGAAACAACAGCTTCATTCCCTCTTAGGCAAAAACAGAAGATGGCAAACATCGGATAATTGGAACTATAAGAAGGGCCTTAATTCATTAGATGATTGTTAGTCTGCAGCAGTGAGCTGCACCATCTTACTCTCATCCTATTGACAAATTAAAACAAGAAGAGTGAAGAAAAGACAAAATATAGAAATTAGAAGACTGTATGTGAGCCTACCCAAAAGTGGAGACAAGGTCACTTGTTGATTGGCCATCAGGCTCGTGCTTTGTTCTAGGGAACAAAATGACTGGGATCCCCATCTTTTTGGCATATTCTGCACCTCCACAACCTGCAATAGACAAGAGGAACCGAATACCTGAAGGGTCTAAGTAGGTCATAAAAACAAATTCATGTATTGTTTCTCAAAAATTATCAAGAAACTTGCGTGAAACACCATAACTCTCACCAAAAGCTTTGTCCTATTAGGATATAGATGTTCACGAAATCCCAGTAAACAGAATTTAAAAAGCTTTGAAAGAAAAAAATGCTAAGCCTAAACTTTTATTGATTAATTAAAGTAAACAGGATGAGCCAGAACATTCATCAATGAATTAGAGGAAAGCCTGTGCTAACCCCCCCCAAAAAAAAGGAATACTATACCAGCTTTATTTGTGACCAAAACAACAATATCTCCATGAACTGATCCCTGAAGACAAGCTTCATGAATAGACATAAAGTTAGAACCTCCACCAGAGACAAAGACAGCCAGCCTCTTCCTCCTCAATTGGGGTTTCTCCCAGTCTGTGGTAACCTCCAAAACAGTAGAATCATTCAATTTCCCAATAGCATTACAATACTGCAAGCGGTTACGAGACCCTTTCCAGGCCCTTCTTGGTAGAGCAACCAAAGCTTTGATTTTTAAGGGGTTACCATAATTTCGCTGAAGAAAAGAAGAGAATGACATTGGTAAGATTAGGCTGGTTTGTAATGTGGAGCTTGAGGAACACCCTGAGAGCAAGCCTAACGCTTCCATACTCATGAAGGAGAACCCCTAAGGTGGTGAATTCTGGTGAACGTATAAGCTTTGCTGTTTGGGAACTGTACGGGAGCAGTGATGGACGTAAACTGGTAAGCTAGCTAGGCGCTATCTAATACAGACCAAAAAAACAGGGAAAGTAATGATTTATTTTGGCTTAGATGGTTACGAGCCGAGATGACAAAGTAATCTGGATTGTCGCTGATCTCCCAACCCTAATTGGGAAGGAAATGAAGCATATGGGACCCTTTTAACAGAACGTCGACGGATCGATTAACTGCAATGTCGTTTCATACTTCATTTTGGTCCAGATTCTTCGTTTACTCTTGCTACGCTGGCGTCAAAGTTTATTGCTTGTAATTGTATGTCATTGCGTCGTCGTTTTTCTTCACTGCTATTTCTATCATTCAGTTTTTAATTTTTCAAAAAACAATTGCAATATATTTTTATATGACTCCGGTCCCGCGACGTCGTTTTCCTTGCCGCTTCTCTCCGACTCTCTCTCTAAATGAAATTTGTATTAAAACTTTATTCGGTTCGATATATCTGTATCTACTGGTTTGGCTCCAGACTCCAGAATTTGATGCTTTGCTTTGCTTGGCTGTTGGCTTTTGCTTTTGCCTTTGCCTTCAGCTTGTCATCGTCTGTTATTCTATCTCCTTTCCTTTCCTCTCTGTTTTATATAATTTCAAATCTCCTCATCCACCAACAAGAAAGAATTCAGGTTTCAATCTTGTTTCTTGGCTCTCGATATCTTTTGTTTCAATTGATGTGATTTTGGATCTTTTTTTACTGTTCTAATTCAGTTTTCTATCTGCTCAATTTGCATTTTGTGTTGGTTTTTCTTCGAGCTACTTATCCGTTCCTCTTCTCTCCGTCGTCATGTGTGTGCATATAAGTGTTTATATATATGTGCATGTAAATATGTATTAGAAAGACATTGTTATTTTGCTTTTCTTTTTGCGAGTTCCTGCTAAGTGGGAGATGGTTTTGGGAGACAGTGTTCAAGTTTTTCTTTTTCTTTTTCGTTTCTATGCAATTAGTTAAATTTATGCCGGTCTTATCCGTAATTTTCGGTTTCATAAGTCTTTTAAGGATTGGAGACACAAATTGATGGAGATTTTTTTTTCTTATTTAAAGGAACTGGGTAGCTGAAGTGAAAACGGTACTGAATTTGGACTTCTCTGGTGAATTTTGTGCAATTGCTTGCTGTCTACTTGTTCACTACACCTTCCACTGTCCAATTGCAAATCGGTGGTTATCATTGGCTAGAAACTCAGAGGTATGACGATAGCCAAAGGCTGTGGGCTATCATTTAATTGTTTAAAATTCGTTATCTTTCCAGGAGTTCAACAGGCATATTTAAGAAGGATGGAAAGTGTGTTTCCTTGTGTTTCTTCCATTTTGGCCAAGGTTGTTGAATGCGTTAAAATTGGTTTGCCATTACTTACAATTTTTGTTAATTTGCATTGATTTGATTTGCTCTTTATAACTAGAGCTCGGGAAAATGTGATAGGAGCCAAAGAAAAAGTATCGATGGTTGGTTGACTCGAGTGATTTTATCCCCCCTTATTCTGTTGGCATAACTTTGGTCTCAATGTTCATTTGTTCATCTTTGTTAACATTGGTGATTCGCATTTCCACTGAAAATTGCAACAAGCTGCTGCTATCTTAATGTTTGATTCCTTGTCAAAATTTCATGCAGCCATTTTCTTTCTGTTTCTTTTGATAAAATACTCCTGGTTACAATATGGTGCTAATGGTTCTTCATGTTTCCTCATCATCCATGCATTTACTGATTACTACAAGTGCCTTCTTTAAGCTTATTGCATTTGATGGACCAGGCAGCAATTTACTACTCTTAAAAATAGATGCAAAGATATCTAGTTTCTTATTCAAGTAAAAGCAAGTGAAATAGCCATGCAAAGAGACAACAATATAAGTGCCCCATCAACACCATCTGCACGAGTCAGGTATCGCAGACGCTCCACAGAGGTCAGTTATTTCATTTGAGCCACTTATTTCTTTGCTATTTACTTCTACTTTCATTGTGGAAACTTTTTCTCTAAAAGGTTCTATGCAATCATACATTCTCCATAGAATTCTATTGACCTTATTAAATATTCAATGGTGCATTTACTTGTGGCAGTTATTTCAAGAAAACAAAACAGATTTTTTCTTTTAACTAATAATTGGTTTTCCTGATAAATGGTATTTTCTAATGATTCCACTTTTTCTGCTGTACATTTGAATATCATCTTCAAGAAATTAACGAAATAGATTGAAGGAAAGAAAATGAAATTGACAATCATAAGGGCTGTTCCTTAAGTAAATGCACTCCTAGTACTCAAACAGAATGAATTTTAGTCTGGTACTGGTTTCTGTTCATATTTTTATTTATGTGTGATGTGGTCATGCTTATAGCTCCATGGTTGAGATTGTCAAGTTGATATGACCATCTGTCAGTAAATAATTTTCATATTTAGCTTGGTTTTATTGTAGTATTTTCTTCAGGGAAAGAATTTCAATTTGTTCCCGATATCCTTTTGGTTGTTAGGCTTTTCCAGAGACCACTAAAGAAAATGGAGGTCATTTACTGGTTAATGATCAAAACAAATACAAGTCAATGTGGATCCGTACATATTCAACCCTTTGGATGATTGGCGGTTTTGCATTGATCGTCTACATGGGTCATCTGTACATCACAGCCATGGTAGTTGTCATTCAGATATTCATGGCAAAAGAGTTATTCAATCTGCTTAGGAGAGCACATGAGGATAGGCATCTCCCTGGATTTAGACTATTGAATTGGTAAGTGCAAAACATTTGCTTGCGGTGTTAAGTTTTAGGTTATCTTTAGGGGTGTTCTTGGTAGGGTAACCTGACTCGTTCATAAATAACCTGAACCTGAACCTGAATGTCAGGTTCGGCAATTTCACGAACCTGAACCTAAACCTGAACCTAAAGAACCTATAGGATTGATTAACCTATTTTCAGGTTCGGTTCTCAGGGTAACCAGAACCTATTCATATCAATATATATGACAAAAAATTATAAAAATAATTGGTGAAAACAAATACAAATTATTC
>JANITX010000009.1:21538359-21554449 GCA_027564395.1 Erythroxylum ulei | reverse complement strand
AAGAAAAGTTGTCACTATTAATATATTAATAGTGACAACTTAATTGTGAAAGATACTAAATTGTCACAATTACTATTATATTAGTGACAAAAAATAAATCATCACAGTTAATCCAAACAATAGTGTCAATCAATTGTCTTGTCACAAAAAATATCGTATTTGTGACGAAACAATAGTTAGTCACAAAAAAATTGTCACTAAATGTCTTAACTCTTGTAGTGATGGTGTTGATTATAAACATTTCTTCTATTTCGAGAAAGCACTCATTTAGAATTAGTATGGTGAGGGTAGCTCATTGTGAATTAGAACTCTATCAAATGGATGTAAAAAGTGCCTTTTTGAATAAGAATTTAAAGGAAGAAATCTGTATGAATCGATATAAGGGCTTTCTAATCGCAAGAAAGAAAAATATGGTATGTAAACTTAAGAAGTTAATATATATATTTAAGCAAGTCTCTTGACAATGATATCTTACGTTTAATGATATTATTACTTCTTTGAATTTAAAGAAAATATTTTTGATCTTTATATATATATATCTAAAGGTCAATATGAGCGAATATATGATTCTAGTCATACGTGTTGATGATATCTTACTTGCTATTAATGATCTTAGTTTATTACATGAGATCAAAACATTTCTTTAAAACTTTTGAAATGAGAGATATGGGTAAGACATCTTATATGATATAAATTGAAATATTCCATGGTAGGTCACAAGGGATATTAGGTTTATCTCAGATAATATATATTAATAAAATTTTAGAGAGATAAAAGATAGAAGATGCTCTACAAATTTTGTTCCAATTTAGAAGGGAGATGAATTTAGTCTTAAGCAATGCTCAAAGAATTAATTAGAACGCATAGGAATGGAAAAGATTCTTTATACATCTATTGTTAGGTGTTTAATGTATATTTAGACTTTCACTTGACTAGACATTAGTTTCTCTGTTGGAATGTTAGACATATATTAAAGTAATCCTGGATTGAAATATTGGAAAGCTGCAAAGAAAATATTAAGATACTTGCAAGGAATAAAAGATAATATGCTCACTTATAAGAGATCCAATCATCTTAAAGTGATTGGATATTCAAACTCATACTATGCCAGATATGTTGATACAAGAAAATCCATATATAGCTATCTGTTCTTGTTAGTTATATCAACAATTTCATGGTAGAGCACGAGTAGAGCATGAAGCAGTCTATCATTACTATGTCCACCGTAGAAGATGAGTTTGTGACATGTTTTAAAGCTATTATTCGTGTTTCATTTTCTTAGTTACTATAGCGGTTCTAATCCAGTTCGAGATTTTATCAGCAACTACATATATATCTTCTCTTTGGTCCTTGGATAATCTGGTATTTTTTTTTTCACGAAGAGTAAATGATTGCTGAGAACGTTGCTCGTAGGAGGATGGCATTAGGTTGTTCAGGTCGAGTTAGCGAAATATATCTACTAAGGGTTTATTGATATCATTTTTGTTTTGAATTTTGTTCTAGTCGGCTACATTCTGTTTAGTGTCATCCCTAATTAAAAGAATTTTCAGTAAAATTAAACTGGATAAATACATTAATTAAACTGGATAAATACATTAAAAGGCGCCCCTGGGCCCGTGAGCTCATCCACCGGACGTGGAAAGTGAAGATCCAGCATGTGTATAGGGAAGGAAATCAATATGCGGACAGTTTGGCCTCCCTTGCAGCGCTCTCACAGACTGGAATGCATCTACTGCATGAACCCCCACAACTTACCCGGGTTCAGCTTCACCGAGACCAGCACGGAATTTTGTATCGCAGACCGCTGTGCTAGTTAGGATGTTTTGATTTTTTTTGTCCATTGTATTCAAAAAAAAAAAATTAGGCGCCCTGGGCCTCTAGTCCAAATTCCAACTCTCAATTGGCCAAGCCTAAAAGGGAAAGAACAAACCAATAATTATTCAATCAAAACGTTGGCTACCCCACAATTAGCATCAAAAGACTCCAATATTGCAACCAATGGCCTGGATTCCCCTACTAAATCAGTAAACTCACTGTTCCCTCCGTATCCAATCCTGCCAATTCCACTACCATCTGAAATTACCAAAAGCCCCCCGATGCTCCGCCCAATCCCTTCTCTTATTAATTGAAATCCAAAAAATAGTGAAAAAAACTAGGAGAGACAGAGTGGGTGCTGTTGTTCTTATAGAGAGAGAAAGGGAGCGAATTCTGTTTAGCAAATTTAAAGGAGCAAAAGCAGCAATCGTGACGCGATCCGGATGGAGGGAGTCGGGGCGAGACTGGGGCGGTCGTCGACCCGGTACGGTCCGCCCACCGTGTTCAATGGTCGAGTAAGGAAGTGGAAGAAGAGATGGGTCCATGTTTCGGCCTCAACCAACAACAATCATACAAATCACAATCACCAGAACACCATCATCAGCAACAACGGTACTAGTAACGGTAATAACGGCTCGCATCTCGTGCTTTACAAGTGGATCCCATTGAGCCAAAGTAATAACAACAAGGACTCACCAGCACCCACTAATGCTATCAATAACTCCAATGCTAACAAGAATTCTCTGCACGCGCCGCCGCAGATGGAGGAGGAGCCTGCCGCCCCTAAGCGTAAATTCAAATACATTCCGGTATTTGATGCCTCTTTCCGGTTCTTGGCTTTTATAAAGTTTGAAACGGGTTTTCTTTATGGTTGAATTTTGTTTTCTTGTTGTTAGTCTCATTTGGTTTTGTGATTTATGATTTGATGTTGCCAGACGAATTGTTGATTGACT
This sequence comes from Erythroxylum ulei, assembly GCA_027564395.1. NCBI lineage: Eukaryota > Viridiplantae > Streptophyta > Magnoliopsida > Malpighiales > Erythroxylaceae > Erythroxylum > Erythroxylum ulei. The sequence goes on along the minus strand of JANITX010000009.1, from coordinate 21,551,681 downwards.
GAGGGAATCGGGGATCTAGGTTCTGGATGAACAGTGGAATTTACTCCAACTGGTAGAATTGGATGTTTCTGCAGTGATGTTTTTATTTTTAGAAAAGACCAGGCTTTTCCTATATTTAGTTTTTTCTATTGGTTATTTCATTTATTTGGTAAAGTATCATGTCCATTATTAGAAAAAGTAAGTCTGATGGTTATGCATAGCTATGTAATTTCAGAATTGTCAATATTTCAAGATCATAGACTTAAATACTTCTAAACCGTGTATACTGTCTCAAAGCTTATTTTAATCACTTCTTGCATGTATTCTTATGCAGAGGGATGTTTACTAGGCAAAATCCTTTGCATTTTGGATCACATTAATTGTTATTCCGTCAAATTGGCATTGTTGTAAACATGCCCCATTTTTGTGTTATCAGCTTAGGATATTTCCATGATCATGAAAAGGCTTTGTAGAGTAGCCATTGAGATGCATATTGAGAATTTAAGAACCATCTAAAAGTCTACTCGATCAAAGCTGCAGCCTTTTAAGTTAAAATGTTGATGTAAGTTCAAAATCAATTTCTTGAGCAGAAACAAACAACAATCTTATCAAGAGTGACATGACTGCCAATGATTAGTCTGGTTTGTTATCCTATCTAATACCATATTGCCTCACAATGGCACTCTCTGAGTTCTATTGCTGTATTTCTGTACAATTTTGAAGAAACTCATGAACATTGATGGAGAAGCCACATTCCAAACTGAGAAAAATTCATGGGAATGACCAACACTGCTTAGCTCTTCTCCTTTCCACTTTAAAGTTCCCAAGCTTGGGCATCTCAATTGAGATCAGCTGTTTCTCTTATTGTTCTTGTAACCTTTGTGGCCAAACTAAGTTTCTTGTCCACCTTTTCTTTTTAGTTTAGTTTCTCACATAGGAGTACAGCTTTTCAAAATGTGCTTCACCTAGTATCTTACATGGTAAAATATTGTTAGACAATGTTCATTGCTTCTGGAGTTGAACGTACTCACGATACTATTCTTTTAGCTCAATCTTCTAGAATCTGCATGCATAAGCTTGTGCATTACATGCTTATTTTCCTCTTAAGCTCTTGACTAGGTAATCCATCATTTGAGACTGATGAAAGACAGTTAAAGATTGTGTTCAGGAAACATGATTGACAGTTCCAAGTGCGTTTCGATGGTAAACTTCAACTTGGTTCTTTGTGCTGCTTTTTAGCTTTATCAATGTGAGGTTATTGTGAGACTGTAAGTTTGTTTTTGACCTTAGTGTTTATGCAGAGATTTTGGACATAAGGCTAAAATGATTACATCATGGATCTTTTATTTGTATCACATATGTTATATTAAGTTGGTGGTTCAATAGTATAATCAAGATGATTTGAAAGACAATGAAGTACAAGCCCAACAAAGTCCAACATTTTGATTTTGAAACTATACCATTCATTTTTCCTCTACTTTAGTGAATCAAAAAACACAGAAGCTTCTTGTAAATGTCCCTTCTTAGCCAAGACAATGAGAGAGCAGTACAAGATTTATTAGAGCATCAAGAGGGCTTTATGGAGAAATTGTCAGTTAATATTCTTGTTCATACCAAATAAAGTTGGTCCTCAGTCATGAAGAACAAATGTAAGCCTTTGATCATTATTAGGGAAATAGATGAATAAGCCCCTATCTTTCACTTTGGAAATACAATATGACACATTTCGAAGCATTTGATTAAGCCCTTGTGGTAATAAAAATAAACAACATAACCCTTATTTTGACAGATAATGGAACCATTAAATGTATATGATTTGGTAAGGGTCAAATTCTTTGATTTTGTAATGTAGGGATTAAGTTGAATGCTTGAAAGGTTAGGAATTTAATAAACTCTTTCACCATCATAGTACATTAGCTTTTGCAATTTTGACAAAGATGTAGAGCTTTTTTATAAGACTACTAAATTGAGACTGCTTTCAATTTTTTTGTTGGTTTAGGATATGTCATTTCCTCAGATAGTTTTGTAATATCATCTTGTAGCATTTCTAATCTATGTTGCTTTTCTGGCTAGTTATCTTTTACTAGCCTTGAACCTATAGTTGTATGTTATTAGGTAAAAATAGCATGATGACTTTATCTGGCAGGCATAAAGTTCTTCATAACATGGAAATCATGCTGATACCAAAATAATCCAGTAATGCAGATAACCTAGAGGTAGAAGCGTACAATCCCTGTTTTTTCTGTAATATTCTGTTCCATGCTAAATAACAGTTAAAAGATATTGATTTCAACCATTGCAAGTAAGCTTCCTTTTAACTGTTATAATTGTTTTCAAGATGTGGCTTGAGTTATGATATGAAGCAGGATTTTGTGATACCGTGTTGTCATGGTTTCTGCCTCCTTTTCTTTCTCTCCTTAGTTAGAATGGTGAAGTAGTTTAATGTGTAGGTTTTGACCATCTAACTTGCGAATATATGTGATGCCTTGACTAAAGACAGGTTGCCCAACCACTGTTGTCATAGGACATAGCCACATATTTAGAGGCAAAAACTTTTGTATACAGTAATATAGTGGATTGCGACTGAGATTGAGGAAAGAAATATTCAGGGACTGCCGTTAGTATGACATCTTTTCCTATTTCATTTTGATGTCTTTAGTTTCATGTTTGATGTTCAAATGATACGGTTGTTCCGACAAGTTTTGGTTCACTGATGGATAAATGTCAATCTGTCTTTGAAATGAGTAATATTTTGAAGTGGTAAATGTGGAGCTTCAATTAATAAACGGCAATCTAACATGTAAAAGAAAATTCCCTTGAGTGCTAGTGTTTTCCATATGGCAGTGTTAGTTTTTGCCTTTAATATGGTTGCCTATTTCTTGGAGATCATTTAGCAAGTTTACGTTTTAGACATTCAGTTCCAAATCCTATGCATTGTGCTGATTGCTGAGTTTAAATGTTACTCTAGATAATTGTCTACTTTGCAGGATAAACTTTTGTATTGAACGCATGTCTCATGTCAAACTCTCTAGATTATGTTGGTATTGCTTATGTGAAGGTCCTTGATTGTTGTCAAGGGATATCATGGTAACCTGGAATTACAATTGGAGGTTCAAATTTGCATAAAATGGTGCTTTGACGGAAGAAAAGAAGTAATAGATGTAACTTTTGAGATATTTATTGTAAGGAACCATCATAAGTATGTTAAATGAGAAGTATGTTGATTGGTGGTTCTGAAATTGTGTTAAATGATTGCATTTATCATATCTGACGTTTTCTTTGAAAAAAATTATTTATTTTTCTTTTCTTTTTAATTCTCTAGGTTTATTTGTTAGAAGAACAGAAGAAAGAGGCTGAAGAAACTGAAGAGAAGGGCGATGATGAATCTAATCCAAGTGAAGTTAACGCAAGTATAGCAGACTCAATCCCACAGAATGATGGATTTGATGAAAAGCCTGACATCAATGACATGCCTATGGAAGATCAGGTGAATGGTTAATCATATTTCATGTGCATCATTATTGTTTCTGTTGGAGTCTCTAGGAAGTCTCTTATGATAATAGTTTAACATGTTTGTAAATCCATGTGATTGAGTAAAGCATGTGCTTAAACTGCTTGCCCTTTTATGGAAGGTGGATTTGTAGGCTGTATTCAACCTCTCTTTGGTTCAGTGGTTGCACCCTCTTGGATATTTACGTCTTCTCACACTTCTTATGAATACTATTTGACCTTGGTTGCTGCATTTAAATGAGTAAACTTTTGACCAGTCCCACCCATTTGTGTGAGGCTCAGTTTTGAGTTTCATGTAACTTGTAATTTTTTCCCCTTAAAATGTAATATGCTATGGAAAGTGACTGAAGATCATGAAACTCAAAACTGAGCTTCACACAGGTGGGACTGGTCAAAGTTTACTCATTTTTAGTAAAATGTAGCATGCTATGAGAGGAAATTTGGCAAATGTGGAGTCATTTCATTGTTTGAAGTCTTACTATAAGTGTTGATCTAATAACATGATCAATGACTGGTCTCAGGATGATAATGGAGTAGTGAGACAAGATTTGAATGAAAGCACTCTGGATCTCAGTTTAGGCTTGAACTCTCATGATAGGGACCCTGATTCAAGACCGGATCAACCTGGTGATGCCCATTTGGACAGGGTGAACTCGAGCACTGCTGGGACATGACTGGAGGCACTCGGCAAACTATTTGACATATACTTGATGAGAAAGAACTGGCCTAATTGTTCATGAACTATTTGGAGAGCCATTTTTTCCTTAGTTTTTCTGGCCATCCGTTGGATGATGCAAGTGTACTTTGAGTGGAGTATGCATGTACTTTCGGCCTCCCATTTAATGCTCCTTAAGCAAACCCCGGCCGCTTACAACACGCATATTTTGGCATTGAGCAATTCTAAAATTTTTTGTAGTATTTCCATTGATAATGACATTTACGACAAAAGATCTGTCATTGCTTGATATGGACACCTGAAGTAGTTAAATTGTTGATTGGATACATGTTTTTGCCTTAAACATTCATATAAAGATGTGTTTTGTGATGCATCTCATCTAGATGTTCCTACTTGTCTCTACAATGAGAGTTGTGAATGTGCTTTAGATTATACGTACTTCTTGGTAATTGCCAGTGCCAGGGAACTAAAATCTGCCGAGTAAGGTTAGCTAAGGTGTCAAATATGAAATATCTGACAGTTTTAACACAGCAGAAGCTGGTTTATAATAGCTTATTAGCAATAGCGTGCCAAGAAGCCTTTAAGATTGACGAGCTGTCTTCTATTCAGTAATATTTAGCTTGTAGATGATAGTAGTTCCCATATTATAATGAGACAGAACAAGAAAGCTATGCCTGATAGTATTTAACCAAAAAACTGCATGAAAATCAATTCCCTAATAAATAGTCGAATCTGCAGATTATTGTTCGCCAATTGCGAGTCCATAAAGAAGTCATGTTGCGCACGAGCATTCGACACACTTGTCTAATTGTAGCAATCTTACGAAAATTCAACTACCCAAAAGATTTGGCACAAGGCAAAGTTGAATGAAAGGCTGAAATTGCAGAATCAAATACAAGGGAATATCGCAATGGGGCTTCAAAAGACCATGAAATATAGCACATTTTCGTCATTATTCCTTTGCAACAGCAGTTTCAGCCTCCGCCGAATAGTCATGCCTGCACATATTGTGGAAGTAGTCATAAATCAGTCTATTTAAGACCAACTTTATATCAAGTGATGCAGGAACATGTTTTGTTGAATAGGATGTATCAGAAGCAACAATTTCATCAGGATGCATCAACGTCAACCATTCCATTTTACATCCATAATAGGAGTGCTCTCCTCATGAAAAAGGCTACATAGTCCTAGTACTGTCATTCATATAACAACATATTCAAATACTTTGACAAAAAACTTACTGTAGTTTGCGTGTGAGTTGATAAATGCCTGTACCAGCCATTGCAATATTGACGCTAAATAAATTCCAGTTTTTCTGTGGTCCAGGATCAAAGATGAAAAATGTCAACCCGATTGCAAAAGGATGGCCTACTAATAGAAGCAGGGTTGACACAAACGAATGAGAAGATTTTATATTCACCACGCAACTAAACACTATAAAAAAATTTTGCACTTTATTTTCCATTTCTATATTATACATGTAACATTATCTATGAAGCTACAGTTGCTTCAGTAATTATTACGGTCAAGATAGAAAAAGAACCCCAAGTTTCATGAAGGAATGGTGCCAGAGCGGTTCCTTTACAGAGGCATATTTTACCGTATTTTCATTTTCACATCCACAAAATGCACTTCACTCTTAATCTACACTTACCGGCGTGATTACCAAGCTGTAGCGTGACCATATCAATCCAGTACATGTAACAGCTGCATATCATACAACAAGAATGAGGGAAGGAGAAACAAATATAGGATACAAGTAAGTCTAACATGAAATGACTAAAATTAAAATAAATAACGGGATAACAATTGTCTGTTCAGATAGCAAGTATTTGTCTGTGGACAGTAAAGGCAGTAGAGAGAATAGCAGGCTTATCCAATATATGATGCATGTTGTGGCTAACATAAAGAACATACGAATGCATTTGAGTAAAAAGAATGTACAAGTAAATACCTATTTGTTGAGGATATGAAATTTTTTCAGGTGGTTTAGCAAAGTCAGCAACATTAGCAATGCTGATGCCCCACTTAAAGGCTGGTGCCCAAAAGTGAACTGCAAACAATAAGAGCTCAGTTAGCCATGCTTAAAGCAGCAGCAATCATATCAAACCAAAAAAGAAAAAATAAGACGAGGATTTCATCAGCAACACCAGCAATGATCAATCTCCTCTACCAATACGCTTACCATCAGGCTCCTGGAAAAATGTACCAGGAAGCTGCTCGTTGATTGAAAAATCATTCATAAAGCTAACTTCATATATGTGAAACAAGTAACCAGATAAAGGAGTAAAGCAAAACTAGTTCCCAGAATCTCAGCCATTTCTTGAATCTATCCAATAAAGCCACATCCAGTAACATGACGTAATAACAAACAACAAAGAACAAATTAACGAGAGTAGAAAAAAAGAATACAGTCAAAGACAAGGGCTTTAAAGGAAGTAACGATTGCCCAAAAGGAGATTAGCAGCCAAATGGATCTATTTTACCTATTAAAGCATCGGAGAGCAATTAACTAAATAAAAAAACTAAATTATAAGAAATTAGAAGTAAAAGGCACGGAAATCGCAAGGAAACCTAACCATGGGGCGTATTGATTCCTCAAGAGATTGAAAGTAAACTCATTGACCATTAGAGAAAAAGAGACAGAGCACATTAACTGGTTTTGGGTCCAGCAGGGTGATTCAAGAAAGCTTGTAACTTGGAAGTAGCCATCACTTCTCTTCTCCAAACCCCTTTCTTCCTCCTCCTTTACGATAAACGCAAATACTAGGAAATTATAGATGTGGAAGAAGGGCAGGCATTCGGCTCTGTTCAGCTGTGGTTGGTATTATGTTTTCAAGCTCCACTCTAACCAATAGTGTCCTGCCATGTCAGCAAACAGACATACTATATGCCAGCGTCATTAAACGACAGTGTTTTCTGGACATCCAGTCCCCTATTCGACTATTTCCCTAAATTGCTGTCTAGAGGAGTAGAACTACAAAGTGAGCGAGAGTGTGAGAAGAGCGACAATGGACTCTCAAATGCAGAACACATCATCGTTGCAGCGACTCCAGAACGTGGAAAAGGTTTAAAGTTTTAATGTTAGTAATTCTTTTGTTTTTGGGTGGTAATGGGTACTGGGTATGAATCTAATTGGTGGTTTGTAAACTCTTTAGACAATCGTGAGGGTACTGGAGCTTGCAGGAGGTGTAATGGAAGAACTTGCAAATCCAACTGGTCCTAGGACAGAAGTCATCAACAACCATTGCCGCGACTTTATGCAAATGATTAAGGTCTCTGATGTCTTCCTTCTCCTTTTTGCTAAGCGAAGTTATTTGCTTTGGTCAGACCTATCAAATCAATACTTTTCTTTAATATATGTGTTTTCACTGGATGGTTGTTTTCAGTTTACCTGTAAGTTCTGCTACTAAGCAATTATTATGCTATAAAAAGTTTCTAAATTTGTGTATTCTGAACACTACACTACATGATTGAGCTTTAAAACTCTTCTTACTTCTAAGTAAGTTTGGTTGAATGCGTCGTAGAAGCTTTTTGGATTATGAGAACATAATCGCAACAGTGATGTTATATTTGTGATATGCTGTATCTTTGTTGGTGATGTTAATATTTGGAAAAACAAATTCAGGATATCCAGTTTACCCTGCGGAATGAGATAAAGAGTGCATGCGAATACCGTCCATTTGAGAAGAGCGACTATAGTTCTCGAATATCCAATGAAATCTGTTGCAGCAAGTTGGAGCACGTCATATCCCAGTTGGATCTCATGCAGCAGTCCATTGATAAGTATCATGCTTCCCTTTGAACCTTGCCATTTCCTAGGATACAAGGTCTGCCCACCTCTCAACCCCATACCCTTGCCCCCTCCCCCTTTCCCGCTCCCCTTACCTTCCCTCTTCTATTTGCTTTTTCCAGTTGTCTTTCCTGTTTGCCTGAGATTTGTCTGGTATGATATTGTGCTTATAGTTTTAGTGTCATCTCCATAAAATATCTCCCTTTGCATTTGATGCTGAAGATTGTTTTTGATATTTATGCAGGATTGGAAGATTATTTGAGTGGATAAAACCTGGAATCTTTAAAGATTAGTGACGTTGCGTAACCATGAAACCACTACATATCATATTTAACCAACTTCTCTGTGGAAATTGGATTAGGTCATTTTTGCCCAATACTAAAATTCTAAGGCTCCTTTAACAAGTTCGTATCTGGTGATTATTATGCTGAGAATATTAAATATGTTTCAGTGCACCCGAGCAGTAGTTCAGTTTTAGATGTTACGGTAGTACATGAGTTTTTCAGTTCAAGATATGTTCTCTTTACACTTTCCCCGGTTATAGTATCTTTGATCAGCACAGGTGCATCCCTTCTGGTTTTTCTGAAAGTAATCATGGCAGCGTGGACCTTTTTTATAGTATTATATCACCGCAGTTCTTGCTTTCTAGGATTATCAGCTGTTTGCTCGGTGAAATGTTAAGACAGTCACAGGGACATAACGCTATAGATAATCCAATGCCATGCTATGCAGATAAAGAATTTTATAATGCAATTTTCGACTATGCTAGTTATTGGGTTGTGAGATTGTGGTAAAATCCTTTCAGAAATGTCTCGTGTAACTGGGTTCATTCTCCAATCTACTGAAGGAAAATATGGAACTTTTTTTGATAAATGAAAATATGGGACTGTTGAGAACGTTGACAGCAAACTTTTGAGTTTTGATGCTCATACATTGCTAAACGTGTCATTACTGGGGAACGAAGTTAAGATATAGAGAGAGCATTTGCACCTCATTCTCCGGAAACTGAGACCTTATCAAACCAAGAATTGATGATTCTATGTAGCTCACGGATGAGTTCCATCCAGTCTTGGCCTTTTAGCTCATTTGATCCGCTTTAGACTGCACTAGTTCCTAATATTTGCTTGGATTGAGCTGCAGTTGTGATTTTTTTTTCTTTTTTGTTTTAGAAAAGCTAGATTGAAGCATCCATATCTTTAAGAAAGTTATGATCTTTTGCTTACACAGATTGATTCTAACTGCATAATTGGATCACTCAATATAAGCTTATCGCTCGCTTCTCGTCTGTGCACTCCACTTACAGCAACAAACAGCAGTTCTGTTTTTAATTTTAATTTATTTTGCTGTTAGCCGTTGAATGAACTGAATAACCTTATTTGATTAAGAGATCATAAGTTTATCTCAATCGAACAATTTGTTAATGGTTGGAAGATTTGAAGAAAGCGTGGAGAATTACGATTTTCTCTGTTCTCCTGAAGACGGTATTTTGGTGCCCATTTTAACCTCATGCTTTTGTATTCCGATCAACCTTGGCTCATTTTGATTAAAATCATCAAGCTAGGCATAACGTATATCAGTTTAGGCACAGCCTTTATGAACACGCTCAAAAGTTATTTGGAAAGAATAGCTTGGAAGTATAACTCTGAACGCACCAAATCAATGCGAAAGAAGAGATCTAATATTTCAGAATCATCAAGTTTACTCTTTAACAAAACTTGTACAGATTGGTCGAGACAGGAGGGTAGTTGGGGTCATTTTGCCTGTCTTTCTCTAATTTGGAGAACCTGTAGCATAGACACCTGCTATGAGAGTGCTTATAAAGCCAATGATAATCTTCGCAGTGACACTTTGTAGCACCATTGTGTTCACCCTGTTTTCGCGGCCAAAATCATCGCTCGTCACGAAATCAGACACCATGGCTCGTAGCTTCATTCTTTGGCTTCATGGGTTGGGCGATTCCGGCCCTGCAAATGAACCCATCAAGACTCTCTTTACTTCTCGCGAGTTCAGAAACACCAAATGGTCCTTCCCTTCTGCGCCTGATAGCCCGGTCACCTGCAACCGTAAGTTCATTCTCGTTATGTATTCAAAAATTCAATCTTTTATTGCTTTACAGTTGCTTTCTGGGTTTTGCTTTTCCTGTCTTGCAAGTAAAATTATTAGTAAAGAGCGTGCTTTTGACGTCGTGCTCGTTCAAGGGTTTCCGTATTCAAGCGTTGACATGATCTTACTTTCAAAGTTTCCGTTTTGGTGGTTTCTTACTGTGGTTTAAGAGTTTATAGATGGGGTTTAGTCTGTGATACGTAAAGGTTTTTCTGTTGTTTATACTAGAAGCTTAAAACTGATAATGGAAGTGAACCAAGTGATTCATTGGAGTGAATGCTGGTTCTTGCAAGTAAAATGTGTTGATTTTACTGATGGTGATTACTAAAATGGAATGCTGGAAATTTCGATGGGAGCTCGGATAGATGGAACAGAGAGTGTAAAATCTGGAATATGCTGTTTTTCACTTGTTATTCATAGTATTCCAGTAATGATGAAAAGAAAAGGACAATTAGAAGAAATCAATTAGAAACTGACACAACTGCTGGCTTTTTTTTGTAGCCAAACTAAGTAAACATTACTAGTACATCAACTTGCGAGTGCAATTTTCATGCACCTCCAGAGATTAATTTATGGTGTGAATGATGAAGAGGTTGAATAATGTTATTCTTCTTCATCTATCTCACCCCTTCCCTACTTGTCTCAAGATTACTTAGTTTCATTGTTGACAAAATGCCATTGAGCACATTACTTCTACTTAAATCATAACACGTCAGTATTCGTCAAATTCATTATGGAATAATATTGCTTGTCTTTTGTAGATGGTTATGTAATGTCTTCATGGTTTGATATCCACGAGATCCCTGTGACAGCTGTGAGTTGATCCTTTTCTTAGCTAAGCTTTATTCTACCATGTTCTTCTTGATCCATTAGATTTTCGTCTTATTGCATTGAATTACAGACTTCGAACTTATTTTTACTTATATTGGCAACGAAAAAAATAACCATAAAGTGTTTATTTTTCTCTATGATAGTGTTGGGAAAATAGATAGCAAGAGAATAATGAAAGATAGAAAATAAGAACACAAATTTTTTTTAACAAGGTTCAGCCGATTGACTCTATTTTATGTCCTTGGGAATTAAGAGTGATTGATTCTCTATTGAATAATTATACTAATGGTTACAATAAAATAGGTTATATATAAACATTAATTGGTACAATTTTATTCAAATAGTCCATTTACTGAAATCAACCAAATTTAACCATGACTCCAGTGGGTCCTGTAATATTTCCAGAATTTAAAGTGCACCGAAACCATGCTTTTAAGATAACTTTCACAAACACAGTTTAGGACACGGTCATACCTTGGCCATGAGTCTCATTGTCTGTTTCTGGAACATGGCATTGGATTTGGTACGACTGTGTCTCATGTCGTGCCTTCCTTCATAAACACCTCCTCCAACTAACACTTCCATTCATTCACCTTGTGTCTTCACCTTTGTTTTAAACACATCTTGGGTCACCCTCGTGTCTTAGACCATGGCCACTCAAGAGGCTTCCAAGAAATGTCCTTGTCCATCGCAAAACTCCAAGATTTTATGTTTGTGTATATGGGTCTTATAAAATAATATCAACCTTGGTGAATATACACTTTATAGGTTGGATTGTATTCATGTCTAATATCTTCAGACATTAATCAAGTCTAAGTAATAGTTGAACTTCTCCATGACAATCGACTTTGTTAATGTGTTAGCTACATTCTCCGAAGTGTGAACTTTTTCTAATAAGATCTGTCTAGATGCGGTTTTCTCCTTGATCTTCTAAAATCTAACGTCTATGTACTTAGTCCCTACATGATATACTTGACTTCTTTTCCAAATAAATGATACTTTGACTATCAAGTGAATTTGAAATTCACCTTAATTTATGCCCAACTCTTTCACTAGCTTTGGAAGCCATAATACTTCCTTAGCAATTTCAGCCATTGTCATGTATTCAACTTTAGTTCTAGACAATGCAACAATGGATTGTAATGTTGATTTCAACAAATGGACCTTTCTATAAGAGTAAAGGCATACTTTATAGAAGACTTCTTACTATCCAAATTTTTCGCATAGTCCAGATTCTCATATCTCACAATCGAAGATTCATCTTGTTGATTACAATACCATATAAGGATGGCAATGGGTCCGGTTAAGCTGCGATTGTTGTTGGCCTAGCCTGATCCGATGCTCATTGCCTAATGGCTGGGTCCAATCTGAAGCTCAATCAAGATTGGGATGAATGGCTAGGCTTGGACTACTCCAAAATGGCTTCGTTTTAGTTTTTAGTTTCTTAATCCTACAAGCCAAAATGACATTGTTGTGGACAATGAAACTAAAACGACATCATTTAGATAGAGGGAGTTCAATCCTTTTAGGCTTCTGAAGCTTTTGATCCAGCTAGAAGTCCGATCAACCCAAGCCTGACTTGTTGACTTCGGGTAGAGCTATGCTCTAGTTGCCATTCCTAATCCCATGGTTTAACGTAACCCTCAAGGACCTCAATATCCACTTGGCTATTTTTGAGTGTTGTCTTCCAAGTTGCGGTATGTACCTACCAACCTCAGCAATGGCGTGAGCCAAATTTTGCCTCGTACAAACATTGCATACATTAAACATCTACTACCGCTAGCATATAATACCTTAGACATATCATCAACCTATGCATCTATTTTCGAACATTGGTCTAAAAAAGGTTTGAAGTGATTTGCCAATGGAGTACTCACAAGTTTAGCCTTGCTCATTCTAAAGTTGTCCAACATCTTCTCAATGTAGATGGATTGAGATAACCACAATTTTCTAGAGCTTCTATCCCTTTGAATCTCCATTCTTAATAGTTTTTTGACAACATCGAAATTCTTTATCTCAAATTCCTTTCCCAACAAGGTATTTAGTTCATTCATATTATGATTACACATTTGCAACATTTAGCATATCATCCACATATAGTAGCATGAAACTAAATTATCTATTATTAAGAATCTTAACGTATACACAACAATCATACTTTCATATCTTGTAGCCAATTCAAATGATATAAGGGCCAAACCTTCTATACTTTTACTAGGGATAACAATCATACTTTCATATCTTGTAGCCAATTCAGATCATATGAGAGCCCAAGCTTTTATATTGTTACTGTGGAGGCTATCTCAATATATAAAGTTCTTCAATTTATGTTGGTGATATACTAATATTCTTATACAGATACTATACAGTTGTATCTAGATTATATTGAGATATAGATAGGCTGTATATAGATCATATAGAATAAGTTCA
>JANITX010000009.1:21519897-21538259 GCA_027564395.1 Erythroxylum ulei | reverse complement strand
TAAGTTTTATTTTATTTATAATTATTATTAGTAATAAAAATATTTATATTATTTTAAAAACAAAAATTAAAAAATAACAAAAATTATAAAAATTGAAGTAAATAAAATAACTATTTAAAAAATTTTTGAAAAAAAGGGGAAGGAGAGGTAGGAAGAAGGGAGGAAGATTTTAAAAATTTTGCAAAAAAGTCTCTTTATTTTTTAAAATTTTCAGTACTGGCCAGTATTTAGTTGAACGGGCTGGTACTGACTAATATTTAAATCTAATACGATCGATCCTTTATCTCGTACTAATTTTGATTTAATACTAGCCAATACAAAACGGTATTTATATCTTTGATCCGAGCTTGAGTTATGTTTTAAATGACAAGATCAGATCCTGTGCCTTAATTAATCAATTTTTAGTCCATTTTATTAAATCCCATATATAAATTTACATCAATGTGTGGCATGTATTGTTTGTCTGCATGAGATAAACCGAAATTATTCTATTTTTTTCCTTACTCCATGTACTAAACATGTTGAAAGAGACATGACTGTCCTTTGATGTCTCTAATAAGTATATCTAACTGCAAAACGTTACCATATATATATATATATATATGCGAACTGTATTTAAAATGAAACATACTATGACGTTGTCGTTTAGGGAGACCAGCTGTCGTCGAAGCCAAAAGGCGAATGAAACTTGGAACCGTTTACTGTAGTGTCCCTATAAAAAGGAACGGGAGAAGGCCAGAGGACGGGACAGGAGGTCTTTCCATTTCTCTCTTTTCTCCTCCTCCTCCTCCGCCTCGGCATGGACGGAGAAACAGGGCCCACCGACGTCCCCCAAGAGACATCGTCGTCGTCACCGCCTCAGGTCATACCGTTCGGAACACCTGAAGGCTCCTTCGCTGAGATTCACGCTTCCAGGTCTGATGAAGACTACGACCACGATGAGGATCCCGATCAAGGTCATGTTCAAACTCAGGATCTCAAGCAGAGAATCATCAAGCAGGTGATTTTTCAAGATTCTGTTATGTGTTTTGCAGGCCCTTTCATTTATTTATTTGAAACTTTTGAAGGTCCTTATATTTGATTTTGGTGAATGCTATATGGAAGCTGTTTGCTGATGTCGCAGGTTGAGTATTACTTCAGCGATGAAAATTTGGCAACTGACAAACACCTGATAAGCTTGATTAAGAAGCACAAGGAAGGCTTTGGTAAGTACTTTTTTCTTTCTTTCTTTTCTATTTCTTGATTATTTATAACTGAGCACAGGATACCGGCCTGTGTATAAGGTTTTGACTGGCTATTTTTCTTATGATGCGCGTGCTGCATTTTAGTGCCTAGGAATTGCCGTTTTCAAAATAGAATCTTCACCCAAGAAAGGGGCTAATTCAGTGATTTGAAAACTGGAAGTGACTATAATGAATGTTTTACTTCCACTTATGCTTACATTATGAACTGACCTCCTTAAAGTGGAATAGGTGTGATCATACAACAGTCCTATAGCCTGATTCGTACATTTTGTTTTGTCCTCTGTCAGATATAGCCTGGTTATCCTGAAATAAGTTACTACTGGCTGATAAAACCCTTCTTTTTCCTTCATTTTCCGTGATCAATTTGTTTATTAAAAGAATTTGTTTCCTTTAAAGACCACTGGAAGTTTAAGAATAGAGATGTGGAAGATGAAGAATTGAAACAGGTACTTCTGAGAGATGGCTTGGCCCAGATGTTTTCCTGGTGCGGCCTGTTTTTGTTGTGCCGAACATCAGGGCTTGATCTTCATGATTAGCAGCTATATTCCGTCTGATTCCATCTCTATTAACAGTTGTCACTTATTACTGTATTTTGAGGCTTCTAAGTGAGTTCTAAAACAGTCTTAATATCCAAAAATGTTGAAACGTCGTTGTTCTTCCCAAACAACTTTACAATTATGAGCTTTCCTTGGATGTTGCTAATTGTTTACTTCTGATCTGTGTTTCCCTTCTTCTTTATGATTTATGTTCATTTATTTTTATAGTCACAAAGATGACTTTAAAACTGATAACAAGCTTCTGTTTTGACTCCCATTGATGCACTTCCCTAGCTTCTTCTGAAAGATCAATATTTTGAAGGTTGAACCATCTTTCCTCTTGCCTATCTAAACAAACTATGCTCCTTGCCCTGGTTTACGGTTCCTAAGAGGCTTCGTAACCATGTGGAACAGCTTCTTCATAGAACAGATGGTTATTTTCCATACAACTATGCACACTTCTTTGAAACCCAGGCATGCTTTTGACATTTATCAATGGTCTTAAACAGATATATTTAGTTTTGTGATGATTGTAGAGGATGCAGAATTGGTACCCTCGGTTGTTTTCTCATGGTCCATAGTCAGAGCTTCTAGTAAATGGTTTCTTCCCAACATTTATAATAATTAATAATAAAACATCAATAAATTCACACACTCAGCATGCTCTTTTTCTGAGGTTGCTGAAGAATGCAAACCATGGAAAGTTTCTCTGCACCTTTGTAAACTGTTATTCTAGTGATTACTTCTAATTTCAAATCCTCTACCCAACTTGTATCGTGTGAATTGCTTATGTTTTGAATTCATTTCATGTATTTCTTGCAGTTCCTATTTCAATTATTGCTTCCTTTAGGAAAATGAAAAAGCTCACCAGAGACATTACAACTACTGTGGATGCACTTAGGGAATCTTCTTTTCTGGTAAAAAGCCCACTCAACATCTTTTCCATTATGACATTCCACATTAGTTGAGCTATGCAACATCAATTCTGGTGTTCTGTTCATCGGGGGAAAAATAGAGTCATAGTCATCTCCCCTTGATTTATAGGTTGTAAGTTCAGATGGAAAGAGGGTGAAACGTCTTCATCCACTTCCTTTGAATGAGGTTAAAGATCCAAAGGTATTTCAATTCAGGTGTCTTAATATATCTTTTTCCTCTTTTTGGTATGTAATGTTGGAAACTTTTTAACCTGCAACATGTGGGCCAGTTTTGCACTGTTCTGGTAGAGAATCTTCCAAACAATCACTCAGAAGATGATATCCAGAAAATATTTGGTGGAGCTGGAAAGTATGCTTTTTAACATATTCTATGTTTTCCTAATGCATTGCTGGTTTGATCATCATTTTTTGTTTTCTAAACATTGCAGGATACAGAAAATCTCCATCCATGACCCACATGCTGTGGAAGAGTCAAAAAAAGGATGCAAATCGGATATTCTGATCAGTAACAAGGCATGCATGTTAATATCCTATCGGTTGAGAATTTGCATTTTCTAGCTTTTTAGTTTTATCTATAATCATGTTTTTTTCACTATGGGGTAACTACTTCACTATTTTCCCAATTTCCATCCTGTTAATTTCTTGTTGGCCTATGCTTGGCCAACTGCATCTTCTAAATGAAATGGTGTCTGCGTTTTTTTTGCTTTTATTGCTGTAAAAGCTTCTGATTTTTATTCAAATGATCATAAAAGATGTACAGATACTGCTATTCTTATATAGAGCTAGGGTACATAGTTATGGGAGTCTTCCTAATTAGGAAGATTCCTTATTTGGAAATATCCCTAATATAGCTAGATATTACAGCTAAGAATACTCTATAAGGATAATCCCTTAATTAAGGGACTGTCTATTATTATGAGATTCTATCTATTATTATAGGATTCTCTACAGATTAAAAAGAGTGTTCTATCAAAATCTTTATCCTACATATTATAAGACATCTTAGGATAGATATTAAACAAAAGTTTTTGGTATCGATGATTGGCTCTTAAAATTCCCATACAAGCCTCTTTTCTAATATGAATTTGATCATTTAATATTGCTAAATTTATAGGACTATCTATTCCTTCCATAAAAGTATATCTAATTATCATTTATGTGGATCAAATTATGCACCTAACCTATTTTGTCTCTAATTTCTTTGGGAATGTGATAAAGTTTTTAGGAAATATCTGTTTTAGATAGCATATGAACCATTACTTGGTTAAAGGTTAAACTCATATCTGGGGTTTTTCTTTAAGATTAATACCATAGAACATATGGTGTTTTTTGGATTTTAACCCTATTTTCTAAAGAAAGGTCATATTAAACCCGCTCTAGGAATTTATAGAAAACATAATATTTTGAATCCTTTTAAGTATTCTTTTATCAATAAATGTTTCTACTATATTATCTATTATTTGTTTATTAGCTTGAGCGTTAGAAGATTCTCCTATTCCACTCATTTATTTCAGAATTTGAGGTTCATTTGTATTTTGTATCTATTAGCATAAAAATGTTTTCTTTAGAAGAACATTGTTCAAAAGTATTAATTGCAAAAAAATCTTCATTTTCTATCATTTCATTTATTTCATCATCTATTTGGATTTTTTTATTAAATCTTTTAGGACATTCATTAGCTTAATGTCCTTTTTCTTTACAATAATAGCACTAACATTTAGTTATCTTTGTATTTCTTCTTTTATTTCTTCTAAACATAGGTTTTCTAGGTTTATATCCTTCCTTTTTCTTATAATATTTTGCTAAAAGTTTCTTAAAATATTTCCTTCTTTTATACTTCTTTTTTTAATCTTATTATAAGAATAAGGACTATCACATCCTATCATAATAGGCATTTTTAAATCATAACAACATAAAAGAAGATTTTTGTTCTCTATTTCATTACTTTTCTTTAATAATATAGCATCATTACACCATTCACTTAATTTATCTTTTAAAAAAGAGTTTTTGCTAAGGTATCTACAAGTCCATGGTTGTAAGTTGTCTTTAATTTACTTCCCCAAGTATCAACAATCTTTGAGTAGAACATTTTAAATAAAGTTGTGTATTATCATCTTGATTATAAATATGGTAATAATAATATAGTAAAATTCAAATATATCTATTAATTTCACATATATCACATAATTGTAATCTTTGTAATGCTATGGCATATTATCTTTTAAAATATTTCCTTCTCCAAAAAATTATAGTCGAAACATTTCAGTTGCTCGAGTTACTAAATTTGTTATATCATTATTAAGATTAAATATGGAGATTTTTGAGTTTTCATATAAATTTTTCATGAATCTGAGCGAGTTGTTCACTAAAGTTTTTTTTTTTCTAAAAATTGTTAGTTGTTTCATAATCCATTTTATTGATAGCAATAACTACTAGTAGAATAGTTTTCCATTTATCTATTGCTTCTTTTATAGTTTGGATGCAATCTATATCGAACTATATTCCACAAGGATTTATACCTTCTGTTGTCATTTTATCAATAGGTGTAAAGTCATCTTTATCTTTGGCTATCATGCAAGTTTTAGCATATCCTAAATTAGGACATTATAACTCTGTGAAGGATGCTTAGGAGGTGGATTTCTAGAAGTACTAGATGTATCACTAATATTAGGATTCCAGTGAACTTCTTGTTTAACTAAATAGGATTTTATATAGGCTAAAGTTTCTAAGTTTAAATTTTATATCTGCTAATTTCTTCAATTTCTCAATTAGAAGCTTATTGTCCTTTTTCTTTACAATAATAGCACTAATATTTAGTTATCTTTGTAATATATAAACTATCTTTTTTCTCAAATCTGTCGGTCAATATCTTCACAGTTTGTACACGAAATAGTCATAGCTCCAATACCTTTTTTCGCAACAACTAGGTAAAATCAAATTTTTGCAAAATAAAATGCATAAAATCATCTAGTCAACAAAATATGAAACATATATATCTTAATTATGAGAAGAAATAAAAGATTTTATTAGATCTAAGCTTCTAAGAATATCAAACATTAAATAGATTCAAAACAATTCTTCATCTTCTATGTTATCACTATTTGTTATAATATTAACAACTTCTTCAAAAAGAAATGTAATTTTTTCATTTATTGATTCTACATAATTTAAATCTAGTCCAAATATTTTAATTTTTAAAAATACGATATTTTAATAATTTTAATTTTTTAAAAATATCTTCTTTTAAGATTTTTATTAAATATAATAACAAACTACATAAGTATGAATAATACATATAAATCAATCAAATATTATTAACATGATAATTTAACTCAACTGTTATTTTCAATTCAAATTAGTTAACATTGATCTAGATTTAATTATATTGTATTGAGTTAAAAAAGCGAGTCTTCCAGGTTGTTTGGAAACCTTCGAATTGAATTCAATTACATTAATGAGATTGAATTGAATTCAATTTACACTGTTTGCAACAAATCCAATAATATTAGAATTGAATTCAATTACACTGTTTGGAACAAATTGAATAAGATTAGAATTGCATTCAATTCTTTCATATGACACATTTACCCCTGACTAAAAAATAATGTTATTAACTATTGAACTATATTGAATATTAAGCTTCTTTGGTTCGTTTTGGAACATGAGAACTTGATGTAAAAAAGGCTAGACCTCTACTTGGCAAAGGGTATTAATGATGATAATTGATAGTCAACTTCTTGATTGCTGCAATTTTAACTTGTGCGTACTGAAAGTCTACAAAGGTGATTTTGCGGTTACAACTAACTTCCATTTCTCTGATGAAGATAAGCATCTCTGAGAATCATGAAAAACAATGTATATAAGAAATGAAAGTACCAAACAAAAGTTGAGTTCACGAAATGGATCAATACTCTGCTAGCTATCAAAGGGTGTTATGATTGATGATATAGCTTGGCGCATTGGTGTGTTTCGGCAGATCTTGATCTTGATCATTCATTTTATGTTTTTCAGTAATTTGTTTTGCCATGACACTGAAGTTGTTCATCATAGAAAATTACACACAATAATCCTACTTTGTCTTGGGTCATTAAACATGAACAGCACGCAATACCCACGTCTCAAGCACCACCAGAATCAACAATACAACAGCTGAAGCAACGAATAATACCTCTAAGATAAAAGTGAGAGATGGGAAAAGGAAGCAGAGGAGGTGGTGCGTGGATGAAAGGGAGGCTACTGGTGCGTGGGTCTGCTGGTGCGTTGTCTGGTTGGTCGTCTGGTCTGCTCTGCTGGTACGTCGGAGAAGGTGGTCGTCTGCTGGTGCATCGGAGAAGGCATTCTGCTCGGCTGTTGCTGGGAGAAGAGGAGAAGAGGGTCGGTTGTTGCTGGGAGAAGAGAAGAATAGGGTTGAGAAATTGTGGGTATTCTTGGGTTTCTAACGTTAAAAACGAAACTAACTGTTCTGAGATTTCAATTCACGTGGTTTATGGCGTGAATTCAATTTACATAGAGAGGTGGGTTTAAACCCACACATGGGTTGAATTCATGCCAAAAAGATTGTTTCAAACAAGTGAATTGAATTCAATTACAAGTTTGAATTCAATTACAAGTTTGAATTCAATTCCTTGTTTTCCAAACAGGGTGTTAGGATTTAATAAACAAGAAAAGACACTCTCTTAGGAGAATTTCCTGCAGAAGTTTTATTAGAAATAATAACGTTTTGGGCTGCCTAAAACATATGTTAACCCTCCCTTGTATATCCCTAATGTGGTATAGTATACAAGAGTCCTAATTCTAGTAGGAAAAGGATTGATTGAAATCCTTTTCTAAAGCTAACTTATTGCTTTTCTAAATCAATTTCCTTTTGTTGGAGTACCCTTTAGCTACTCGTCGATGCTTCAACTTTTTTACTTCTTTTTCTGCTATTGTTCGCTTCCTCTTGTATATCTACTTCCACTCTGTAGGCCTTTTCCCTTTGAGAAACTGCACCAGCTCCTTTATGAGCATACTCAACAAATTTTCACATGAAAGAGACAAGGAACAAAGTGGAATCATTGCTTTTTCCTCATCCACAATAGTTGTCTCAAGCATCAATAGGTCATTCACTATTTGGTTGAACACATTATTTGTGAGAGACATTGAGATGTATTGACTCTTTAGTTTCTTTCATATCTCCACAAGAGATGCATACGTAACCCTGTTTGCCAAACAAACTCGTATGGTTCCAACTACTCGCATTTGTAACTCCTGCCATTCAAGTTCGTCCATAACTTTCGGCTTATTTTTTTGCAACCCCTTCAATATGCTTTGATGCCAACAAATTCCTCCACTCTCCATTGTTGTAATCCGAAAGTCCTGGTTTCATTGAACTTTCCCACTTAAACTTTGTAATTTAAATCATTGTTGCTTCAATGATACCCTGAGATTAATTGCTAAGAAAATAGATAGCAAGAATAAAGAATAATGAAAGAAAGATCATAAGAAGTTTTAATGAAGTTTGACTAATTAGGGGTGCCTACGACTTTGGGAGCTAAGAGTAGTTGATTCTTTATTGAATAATTATAATGATGGTTAGAGCAAACTAGGTTTATCACACACACACACACACACACACACGTATATATATGAAACCCTAATTGTAATAATTTTACTCAGATAGTCTCTTTACAAAACTTAACCTAATTTAATCATAACTCTAGTGGGTCTTAGAATGTTTCCAAAGTTTAAAATCCACCAAAACCGCCATTCTAGACTTTCACAGAGGCGGTCATGCCCCTTACTGTAAATTTTGTCGTCTCTTTCCACAACATGCATGGGTTTTTGACACGCCTATGTTCCCAAACTATGGATCCTCCTACGTCTCCAAACATTGATACGTGAAATATGGCACAGTTGTGCACAAAGTTGTGGTGCCACAGGTCATGAATCTTTTTTGCTTCGCGGTATCCTAGACCATGTCTTCCTTCGAAAACACCTCTGCCAACCAACATGCCTTTGTATTCAATCTGTACTTTCACCATCATTTTCTAGAAGAAACACATCCTAGGTTATGGGTTATGCCTATATCTTTGAGCATGTCTACTCAAAAGACTTCCAAGAAACACTCGTTTCCATCCCAAAATTCCAAAATTCTCATACACAACAGATAGTTTTACATTTTTCTTTGTCTTTTGTCAAGTGATGGCATACAGTCCTTCATCGTCCTTGTTTGGTATCAATTTTGTGTTTCCTTCTTATTTGTATGCTCTCACACATTGACCCATCCACTAATAATTTTAAAGATGTTTCCTTGCCTTCATAAGCAGTATGATATTATGTTCTGTACTAGTATAATACGTGCTGTACAAGGCGTCCTCTCTTATCTATCAAATTCCCTTGATGATTTTTTTTTATTTGTAGAGTTCTAATTTATGAGTTCACTCTTATTATTGTTTCTTCCATGTTGCTGCTTTCTTTACATTTTTGCCTTTAGTTGAGAGCGATATTCAATGTATGGGGTAGTATTAACACAACATACCCGTGTTTCCCTATCACAACACCTTATCCCTTGATTTTGTAGCATGAAAGAATTGCTGACTTCAGTTTTTTCAGCTTACAATGCCATTCGGTCATTCTCTAATGGCTGGAAGATGCCTATCTTTGTTTTAATTACCTAAACAAGAATGTAAGTTCTTTTGAGATCGATTGTCCATACTAATTTTGTATGTTAAATGAGTATTAGGAATCTCCAAAGGATGAAAGCAGTTTGCTTAAAGCAGTCCAGAAAGTTCATGCAATGATAGACAAGGAAATAGCCGCTGGGACAGATGCTGACAACGTATTTGTGTGCGGATTTAGTCAAGGAGGTTTCTGTCTCTCTCCCTGTGCGACTGTGACAAAACATAGAATATGAATTTCATTTTCTGCTTTTTAGTTCTTACTGGTTGTGGCAGGTGCCTTGACCTTGGCTAGTGTTCTGCTGTACCCGAAAACTCTGGGAGGAGGTGCAGTCTTCAGTGGGTGGGTTCCTTTTAATTCTTCCGTTGTGGGCCAGATTACTCAAGAGGCAAAGAAGGTACCTTATTTATTAAGTTGGATAGGTCTCTTGTATCAGCTTCTCTACTCAGGAGCAACTACTACTTTGATGTCATGAGGTGTTTTTCATGGTTTAATGGTTTGAGATCTGAGGTTTGGAGCAGACCCCTATTTTGTGGTTGCATGGAATGGCTGACAGAACAGTGTTGTTTGAAGCGGGACAAGCGGGGCCCCCTTTCCTTGAACAAGCTGGTATAAGATCGGAGTTTAAGGTACTATCCAACTTTATCCTAAATGCTCCTTTAGTTGTCATTTTGTGAGCAAAAAGCTTCAAATTTTGAGTGTATCCACAACTCTTCAGGCTTATCCGGGTCTTGGCCATTCAATTAACAATGAAGAGCTGCAATACCTAGAATCATGGATCAAGGCTCGTTTGCCAACCACTTCTTAGAGGCTTCTAAATAGTTGGATTTGATAAAGATTATTCTGTTGTGCTCCTGAGTGTATTTCTTGGGAATGCCGGGCAGTGGGGGAATACAAAAGATTGTGGAATAGCATTAACATGAAGCTATTGAATTCATGATATATATATATATATATAGGTATTTACTTTCATCTGTTTGTCATCATAATCATACACTTATGTTTGTCATCCCAGTTTTTCTTGGCATGAGAATTGGAGAACTAATCAAGAGACAATGAGAACTCTCTTGTCAGTGTGTTACACAGGAAAACAGTCCTTCAACCAACGACCAGGTGGTTAGAAGTGTACCGGATTCCTCGTGCTGTATATGTGATCTTGCCTTTATCTTCTCTCTTACTCGTAGTGCTCAAATCTATTTAGTATATATGGCGAATTTAGGGTTTTATGTTTCTATTTTTATTTTTATTTTTTATTTTTATTTTTGTTTTCAAATTTAGTAAAAGTTTTAATTGGTTGTTTGAGTTTTTGGATCTTGTTTTTAGTTTTAGTTGTAGTTTCTTTATAGTTTAAAAAATTGTGTTTTTTTTTTTTTATAATCTGATTAACTATTAACTAAATCTATCTTACTTGATTATTTAATATATTAATTTTTGGTAAGAATCAAAATTAATTATTAAAGACAATTATGAATAATTTAATAAATTTATTAAAATTTTGATATTAAATTAAATAAATTAAAACTAAATTATTATTAATAAGTTAAAATTAAAAATCTTTAAAATATATAAATTTCAAATAAGTTTTGACTTAATGATTTAGTAAAAATTTAATATTTAAACTATTATTAATAAAATGAAATGGTTTTATTAGTAATTTATTAAAAATGTTATATAAGAGACAAATGAATTTATTTAATATGTAATTATTTTCAGTAATAAAAATATAAACATCAACAATTAAATATAATTTTGTTTCTATTAAAAAAAATTAGAATTAAACGGTCTCTTAATTTAATACATGCAAAACAACTTCATTATATTTTGCCTATAAAGTCATATTTATATTGTAATTAAAGAAAAGAGTTGAATCTACGTGACAAAAAAAGAGAATTGTGTTTGCTTTTATTTTTACTTTAGTTCATGTTAATTTTAAAATTTGTCCAATCAATCAAATTTGGCCCCTTCCTTCACGGTATTATATGACAAAGTTGTTTGACTGCAACGGAGATCTTACGTTTTAAACAGAGGTTGAGTTGTCATGAAAAAACAAATAACTACTTGGTCTAATTTACTTTTAGAAAATAGAAAATATCAGATCCTTACATCAATATGATAACATTCGGTAGAAAGTAAAAGAGTCACCAATGACTTTATAATTACAAGACCAAAAAGGATGTCACACTACTTCTACTGCTACACCTGTGGACCACACTCAGTCCGAGTCCGAACTGAACCAGTTCCGGTCTGATTTATAATATAGTTAGATATTTAAAATATACATAAATTAGCTTCCCATTCCCATCACTCACCCTATATACCATGCCATAATTTAGCATCTTTAATTCATCGTCATCACATCCACCCCCGCCCTCTCTCTCTCTCCCTCTCACCGTCTCATCTATCAGTCTCGCCGTTGAAGAATATTTCATCACAGACTGTTAGCAAGATCAACAGCACCATGAAGAAGCTGTGCCGTAGAGGGGCCATACACCCTTCACCACCCACCATCTCCGACCATCTCTCCTTCCTCCCCGCCGCCATCCTCACTCTTGCCTCCACCTTGTCTCCGGAGGACAGAGAGGTGTTGGCCTATCTCATCTCGTCCTCAGCCTCCAACACGGTTCATAATAACATGACCAGAAATTTATCATCATCATCATCGTCGCCTCTCCGCAAGTCCACTACTCCTAGCACCCCAAAGACTGTAGTTCGTAGGAAGATTGGCAGCGACCATCCTCCGTTGTTCTACTGCGACTGTTTCAGGTGCTATATGAGCTACTGGGTTCGATGGGACTCGTCTCCCAACCGCCACCTCATACACGAGATCATCGATGCTTTTGAGGATAGTTTGTTGGCACAGAGAAAGCATATGGGTAACAACAAGAACAACAGAAAGGACAGGAAGAGGAAGGTGACGAACGGGGGTCCTGATCATGGGTTGTCGAAGAGCTCTGACCCGAAATATAAGTCGGGCGGCGATCAATCTGATTCCCCAAAGGAGAGGAAAAGTTGCAGCGACTGTGGTAGGGGCGATGAGGAGGCAACGGAAAAAGGGTCGGTGAGGAGGTTAGTGAGTTTCATTGGGGAGACGTTATGGGGAGTGTTGGGTTAGTGAACGTTGCCGGTAAGTGAAAAACGGTTGTCGGAACTTAGGGGTTGCGACTTGCGACTATAAATAACATGTGTCTGTTTACCTTTTTTTCAGGGTTTGTTTTCCAGGAAGCAGTTCTGTAAGTAAATATCTTGTAGAGAATCTAGGAGGCTGGTAGTTTCTCCGTAGCTATAAAAAGTAAAAACAGATTATTGCATGAATTCTGATCCATGTCTGTTGCTAGACCTTTCAGCTCCCTCTATTGATATATGATTATATATCACACAAGGCAGATGTGTATGCTCAATATTATCTTTAATTAGCTTTTGTTTTTCTTTCTTCGTGTTCTTGGGGTTCACTGCAATGTGTTCTGTGATGATGATCCATATGTTATCAACCTCTTTTTTGTTTTAACCTTACAAAACGGAGAGTCTTGACTTGAGTATAAGCACAGGAAAAACAAACTTAAAATGTATAAATTTAAATATTAGCTTTTAAATGGCACAATATTCTTTTTAGTTTGTTGAAATATATAATTTTTTTGTCTAATTAATATTGAATCACTTTATTTTCATATATGTTTGTAAGCTTAAATTTTATTGAGAAAAAAAATCTGGCCTAACCAATTTAAAAATAAAAAAAGTTAAAAGATGGTGTAAAAATAATATTTTAACCATTGATAAAAATAAATAAACACAAGAATCCACTGAGTTTATTAATAGTGATGAAGCGGTCGCCATTGATTTAGACAGTTTTTTCTTTTGACGCAGCACCCACTAATTCAGATCAGCTTCAATTTGCTTGTCTTCTTGTTCCCCATCACCCGTCATTTTGCCGTTTATATTTTCTTACTGTATTCACCGGCTAATCTCCTCAAAAATCACTACGCTTGCCTCATCTGCTTTTAGAGCAAGTACATTCTAATGTCCTAAGAAAAGAACATCTTTTTCTTGGAATGCTCTGTGCGCTTGCCTTGTGCTAAGAAAAAAGTTCGGCAAGAAGTTGTCTCGCCAACCTCGATGAGCACATGTGCGGTGTGCCCTTCCACACTTGCACCAGACTTTTTCTTGTTTAGTGTTTCCGCTCAAACTTTAAGAAATCTAATCTTTGAATCTGCATGAGTGGATACGCACTGTGCTCTAACACCTGATTATTCTATTTTTATAACTCACTTCAAGAAAATTTTTATCTTAACTTACTCATAGATACATTGAGCCAACGCATCAATCAAATGCGGTGTGGAAAAGGTCAAGTTCTGTATTAAATTCAAGCCAAGCAAGTAAGCTTTGACTCTTGTATGTATAGCTAGTTGTTATGATGCGGGGGAAGGAGTAGGAGTCGTTTAGTTGCTATCATGCGGGGGAAGGAGTAGGAGTCGTTGAGCAACGCAAGTCCTTCTAATGAAGTGTAGTGGTATCATTGGCTGGAAGTGAAAGGAGTGAAAAGGGGGAGAGAGAGAAAACCAAACAAGAAGCAAATTGACTCTTTCAATCGTTTGAATGAGTCAGGAATCAAAAACAGAAGTCCGCTTCTCTCTAATTTGTTATATCCAAGAAATGCTCAGCTAGTCAGCTGCCTTGCCTTTCAGTCATTATCAACAAGCAACAAGCTGCCGTACTTGACCGTTTGAAGCAGAAAAGTTGAAGTCATACAGATACAGCAGACTATTTATTAACCTGTTAATTTCCGAATCACATTTTACATCTTATTGATACACGAATCACTATAGCTGATTATTCTTCTTAGTTCGAAAGTTATTATATTTGATCTTACGGTCTACGATTTGAGCATCTGACGTAAGATTCTGTTTCGCTCTAATAGTTGATGGATTTGACTCCATAGGATTTGGGTGAGAATTGACAATTTAGCTTTGAGAAATGGTGGCATTAGGTCAAGTTAGACATGGAAGTCTCAATCAACAGCATCAGTCCCAAGCTAAAAGAGGTGCAGCCTGGGAGCGGGATGGGCCTATTGGGGGTCAATTACTAGAGCCTACAAGGGCAACTGTGGAGAAGTGACTTGGAATGAACGAGAGCTGACAAAAACAAACAGTGCTTGTGTTTGTGTTATGCATGACTCTTATTTCCAAGGTAGGAATAGGATAGCAATTTATCTAATAATACAGAAAATTGTTTAGCCTCTATTTCTTTTGGCTCTTCCGTGTTTTTTGTTGTCTAACAAGCTAGGCATGAATAGGTATGGATGATGAGCTGATGGAAACACAACCTTTGAAGCGCTCAAGAATGAGATTTGGGGTGACTAGGGTAGAGTGAGAAGTGAGAGGAAGGCCTTCTCTAACGCATTGATCGTACTTCTCCAACGCAGAAACAATGGAGCTGAAATCTGGCCGCTTGGACGGGTTAGCTGCCCAGCACCTTTTTATCAACTTCGCAAGTGCGGGCTGACAACTAGCAGGTAATGGAGGGCGTTCATTCTGCCGAAGAGTATACTCATTTATGACACTTGATGTCATTCAACCAAACAACCAAGCAACCAAAGCAATTACCTTCTCAGCCACTGCAAATGCAGCCTGCACAGGGGTCATTCCTTGAAACGGAAGCAAGGCTGTCGTCAGCTCCCACATTACTATCCCAAAACTATATACATCTACTTTTCTTGTATACGCTTTCTCCTTTATCATTTCAGGTGCCATCCACCGGTACGTTCCCATGTTGCCTTTGCTCTCTCGGCACTGTGTTTCTAGACACGATGTTCCGAAATCTGCCACTTCTCCCCTCATTTCTTCATTTAGAAGCAAATTATTTGATTTTAGGTCTCTGTGGATCACACCTTGAGAATGAAGATACTCCATTCCTCTTGAGATATCAAGCGCTAACCTCAGTATTGTTTGTGTTGAAAGAGAGTACGGTTCTTGCTTGTTCAGATACATCCTTAGTGTTCCTTGAGACATATATTCTGTGATGATACAGTACACTGGTGGCTTTTTACAAGCTGCAATGAACTGTAACCATAAAATTTTAAGTCCATTAATTATTTGGATCATCATGCTTTGTCTACTTGGTGACCTACTGGACAGATCAAGCTAATTGGTAGAATTGTGTTCTTATCCCAGTTCAATTTTTAGATGCACTAGTCTCATAAATCCCGTAAACAAGCATTCATTAGCAACAAATCGAAACTAACTTCCAGGCAGCCAGTGGAACCTTTTTCTTTGCTATTATGTATAACTGACTTAATCAAAGTGCGTCCAACATATAAACAGAAGACTAAATTTCTTGCATTTCAATCTTAATAAAGAAATAATTTACCTGAACTATATTGGGATGAAAGAGGCGCGAAAGGAAAGCAACTTCAGACTTAAATTGTTGTTCAAGCAAAGATCTAGTCTCCTTCTCCTGGTTTGGAATCCTCACCATTTTCACTGCAACAGCTCTTTGCTTATAAATTCCACGGTAAATCCTACTATGAGCCCCTGAGGCAAACTTGTTACCTATAAACAGTTGCGAAAGATCAGCTGTCCATTCCTCTTGATCCTCCTTTGAAACATCCCAGGCCTCAACATTCTCAGATTCCAATATCATAGACCATGATTCTAAACTGTTAAATCTCTTCCTCTCCATGTTCTCCAAGTCAAAATTCAACTGTGTTTTCCACGAAGACGGGATTCACACCGTCTTGCTCTTAGATCTACGAAACCGTAATGCATGGAAACATGAAGTCGCCATTGAAGAAGGGCTTTATAATCTCACCTTAGAACTTTCTGTGACATGGGTTAATTGTGTTCAAGTTTTTGTGTCAAAACAAACAATCAGAAGGAGCTTTCCTTCTGGATGTATGTATTGATTTCAGAAAGTGCATGAACTGATTCAGAAACATGGGGCCTATGGTGTAATGAACATGAAAAATGGGTTTTCATGAGGTGGCCAAAGCAAGGACAAACGAGTCACAGAAGCAAAAACGAGACAACAATTTTTTGCAAGAAAGAACAGAGAGAGCAAGTTAAAACCAAACTGTTAGATATGTATTTTGGTATTATTTATTAATTGGACATATAAGATTTTTATTGGATATGGTATGGAATTAGACTTGGAGACATATATCATATATGCAGAATTTTTATTGGACTGAATCTTTGAGTCCAAGTGTGATTAGAATTCTATCAAAAACTTAGCATTGTGTGTGTGCTGTGGTGGAATCGAGAGCAGCTAACGAAACGTGTGTGTTGAGGTTTTTGTGACTACGTATGTTCTGATTTTTCAGTGAAAAAAGTGGTGTTGTGTGTGTGAAGCAATTATTTTTTGGTAAATCAACACCGTGGGAAGAGTGCATACGAGGGTGTGTATTATTTGTTCATTGAAAAATATATTGCGTTATTCCGGCATCTCTCTCTGCCAATAGTTGATTGTGTTGCATTAATTAAAAAGAGAACTTGATGTGTGTGTGGGTCCACTGTGGATGTCTTGGGAATTAAAGTAGAATTTTATCTAAGGATGTTGCAGTAAGAAACCTAGTGGACTGCGGCAATTCAAGTGTGGTGTGGCAACTGAAGAAGAGTCCTAGTGAAGGTGGTGCGGCAACCAAATTTGTGTGGGTTGCGTGTCGATGATTTACGACTGCTGGCTGCGCATATGTTGTTGTACTTAACGTGGCTGCGGTGATTTGTTTTATGAAAAATGAATCGGCTATGGTGAAGAGTTTCAGCTGGGTTATTTCAAGAAGATAAAATCTATAGGGAAGTCTTCTTTGTGTCAAGTATTTTTGTTATTTAAGTTTCAGTTGATTAAATACTTGAGCTATTTTTATTTATTATTGTTTTGAGTGAAATTAGTTAGACAAATCCTCTGACGAGGTTAGTACGAGACGGTCGTACTATTGGGTTGATTGAGAAAATCCTCTGTTAAGGTTAGTACGAGGCGGTCGTACTATTGGATGTGAAATTCTTTCACGGGTAGTTAGGTTGTGGGATAGTGTCAAGGGTTGAGTGGTATCGGCTCAGTAAAGCCTTGGGTAAAAATATTGTACCTCGGTGAAAGCTTTTAAGCTGGGTGAGGGCCCCGCAGACGTAGGCAAGGTGTGCCGAACTACGTTATCAAATTTTTGGTGTTGATTTATTTTTGGTTCTTTTAATTTTCCTAATTTTATTTGTTTTCTAGGAACAAATCAAAAAGTTTACGAAACTATCTATCCTTACGATTTTTCAATTAGTATCAGAGCGGGTCACCATCTCAGAACTTGGTAGCAAGTTGGTGCAGATCCGAGATTCGCAGTTATGGCTACGAGAGAGGGTGCTTCAATCACTAGACCTCCACTTTTGGATGGATCAAATTATCCATCATGGAAATCCTAGATGAAATTCTTTATTCAAGCTCAGAGCACAAGAGCCTGGCATTCAGTAGTACACGGTTGGATGCATCCAATGATCATTGATGATAAAGGAGAGGCAGTACAAAAAGATCCATCTGAATGGACAAGATTGGAAGAAGAAAGTGCACTGATAAATTCACAAGTAATACATGCGATATTCAGTGCTGTTGACGAAGGACGCTTCTCAATGATTTCAGCATGTGAAACGGCAAAAGAAGTGTGGGACATGTTGCAGACTATGCATGAAGGGTCTAAATCTGTGATATCGTCAAAACTACAGATATTAGCTGTGCGGTTTGAAGAACTAAAGATATATGAGAATGAGACTATTAGAGATTTTTATGAAAGATTGAGAGATATAGCCAATTAAGCTTATCAACTGGGGAAGAAATACTCCAACGTGAAATTAGTCAAGAAAACGTTGACATCGCTACCTCCAAGGTTTATTCCAAAAATTGCAGCAATAGAGGAGGCTTATGACATTCATAATCTGCCATTGGAAAAAGTCATCGGCATTCTCACGAATTTTGAGATGAATCTCTTAAGAGGTAAGCAAGAAAGGAGCAAAGGATTG
>JANITX010000009.1:21315678-21359595 GCA_027564395.1 Erythroxylum ulei | reverse complement strand
ACACCGAGGTAAAATCAAGGGGGAAGTTAAATTCCTAGATTTTCATTCCATTGATATTTCTTATATTTTTATCTTGCTTTAATTCTCGTTTTTATTTCATTTTTCAAACCACAATCAATCAATCTTTTCTTTAATTTTTTTATTAGCTTAAATTAGAAGTTATTACGAGTATTACTATTTAACTAATTTGGTCTCCGTGGGATCAATATTTTTACTACTTGACGATAGAAACGTGCACTTGCATTCATTTCCAACAATAATATATGAGGGAATGATGAATCCTTATCCCTTTAAAGAGTAACCAACCTATATCCACATTGACCTTAGTCTTACATTTTGCCATCGTTCTAACATGAGGAATAATAACTTGATAGTGTTTTCCCTAATCTCTTCTTGTTGATTCTCCACTTCTAGCAATTATAGACCCCTCAGTTTATTGCTTAAAGACTTTAGTTTTATGACTTAAGATATAAAAATATGATATTTTAACTTAAAAAGTATTTAAGAACTAAAAATGAACGTACTAACGAAAGTAACTAGAGTTTAGAGCAAAGAATTCAAATGAAGGAATTATGTAACGATAAAAGGTTCTTATCAGTTTTCTTGTAAATGTTGAAGTTTTCACAATAAGACTAAAGAGGAGAATTGATAAACCCTCTTAATGACTTAGATATGTTATCCATCTAATAGACCTTTCCACTTCTTAAAGCATTTAGCCATTTTCTCATATTAAGAGTCCTTTCTTTCCACCAAAGAATTCACATATGTTTAATATGATGGATAGAGATAATCGGTAACTAGGAAGAGATAGAGAAAAAATAGCAGCTAGAAAAACAGAGGAAAGAAATGGCAGCTGGGAGCAGAAAAGAAGATTATTGAATATCATATTGCTTTTGGACAAAATAAGGGTTGATAAAGCCTCTTAATTTGTCTCATTTGCCCTTGTGTAAATAAAGCTAAGAAACAAAGTGTAAGGCTAAAATAGTCGTGAGGCTTTAAACTCATCCTTATGCTCATTTCATGGACAACTCACGTCCTTACCAAGGTTGGCCACGCAATTTTCATTTAATTGCCACTTTGTCATTTAATTTCACGCTTCATGATTATATGTCATTTAATTGCCGTATAACTATACCATATAATTATAGGCATTATTTTGTTGAGCAGTAAATTTATATGACATGTCATACATATCAAATGAATTTATCTATGATTAAATTTGTTACCTAATAACATTTATTCTATACC
The DNA here is from genome assembly GCA_027564395.1 of Erythroxylum ulei. Lineage (NCBI taxonomy): Eukaryota > Viridiplantae > Streptophyta > Magnoliopsida > Malpighiales > Erythroxylaceae > Erythroxylum > Erythroxylum ulei. The sequence continues at coordinate 21,358,347 of JANITX010000009.1, read as the reverse complement.
ATATGACGAATAAAATTATTATAACACTTATAGTTAATTTTATCGTCATTTTCATATCTCCATATGATATACTAGAATAATTTCTTTTTTCTATTCAAATCTTTTATGATGTGAGCGATTGGGATCTATGTTATGTTGACAATAGAATTAAAACTCCTCTTAATTCTATAAATCATAAGCGGTATATAGCAAAATATATTATAATTACTCAAATGACATAGATGATAAGTATCATACACAAATCACGGTCCCGAAGCAATAATTGCCCATGTCAATTCTCTTGTCACATAATATTCCAAATAAATGCAAGATTGGAATATGTCATTCTTGCCAATTTATTCTTTCTTGATCTCTAAAGTAAAACGTAAATATGATTAACTTCTTAATCATATTACATGCATATAATATTACTTTATCAAGGGCCTATAGATATTATTGCTCCCATCATATACAAGGGACAACAAAATTCTTAATGAGCATTTATCTTCTATACAAGTCATGCATATTGTAGCATTATCTATATAGTTGCTTGTTAAGGTTAGCATTGGACAATACCAACAAATACATATTTCTCATGTAAGAAAATGAACATCGCATACCATAGAATTCAAAATACATATGAAACATTAATAACATAAACACAATTTTAATAATGTTTCATTTAAGACCTGTCGAATACCCTAACCTTCATTATGTATCTGTGTGATTAAACCGATAACTCCTTATCGAATAGTTTGCAGAACATCACCATCATTTAATCCACACACTAATCTTTTAGTGGTCAATTATTATTCCATGTTAATTACCAAGATTAGCGACGTTTCAGAGTAATTATTATTTTTCCATTACAAAGTTCTACAATCCAAGTCTTTAACTTGAATAATCCATAAATAATGAGAACTCTTGGAATAAAATGATATAAACCATCACTGTTAGAATACAACCATCAAATGATTGACTTAACATCATAACACTACAAGTTGGTGACAAGCTGTCATAAATTGAAAAGATTGACTAATCATAATACATGTCTCCAGCTAGAAATCTTTTAAAAATTTTGGTCACTTGCACACTTCAGACTTGCAAAGTTCCATTAATATGGTTAATAGACAAAAATTGGCAAGAATTAATATGTAATAAGCTTAAGCCTATTCTCTAAAGTCAAAGGGCCAATACTTTAGGTTTTTTGACAACTCGTAAATGGTATTTGAGAAGCCCACACCTTGGTCTTTTGACAATACAATACACATTGGGTCTTCTCTAACATGTGTCACCTACTTCATCTTTTGGGATACGACTCCTCCCTTGGTAGATCCCTGTCACTTAGTCTCCCATACTCAAAGCTGGACATATGTAGGAGTGGTTCTAAGTTCCCAATCGTCTATAATCCTATGTAAGGTGAAATTGAAAAGAAAGGTAACCAAGAAAAGATACAACTGTTCTCTAAAATCTCTCAAGAAAATGAGAAGCTAACTTAAGTATCAGAGTAAGTAATTAAAACTTCCTCCAACATTGTCTTATAGGGACATGCCTGCATATATATATATATAAGGTTTGCAGGCTAGTCGAAATAAGCTAAATCTAATTTAAAAGGAAATCTTATGCTCAAATTTTACATGAAAGGATAAGTAGATCTATAAAGTTGACGAACACAACATTATACACAGTATCTTGCACAAATTATACTTATATTATCATACTCAATCATAACCTAGATTACTCATAATACACCTAAATTGTGAGAGATTTTAAGTTGTTGACAATTTATTTAATTATAATCCAACAACCATACTTTTTAACGACATACATACAATCTCAACTTCTAATTAAGATTTACACAACTAATAACGTCATAACGATCATATAATACTAAACATAAATCTTGGTGAAAATTATTAGACTCTTATATAAAATATAAAATTAATGTAATGACAAGTACAAAACTATGACTAGATATATGTTAAAAGAGCTCAAAATTTCTCCTTTGTTTCATAATTCCTTCCAATCTTTCAATAACTCATCAATGCCTATTAAAATCTTATGCTTCCTCTTAATCAACCTTCTAAATAACAATTTTTCTGTGAATGTATCTTCCTTTTTAGTTATAACTAATGATGCTCTATAATTTAGATATAACAAGCTATCTAAAATAAGAAAAATGGTTTGTGGATGGTCATAAATCACGAGCTACTGTGGATGGTCATACATCATGAGCTATCTAGTCGTTCGCTTAATGTAAATAAAGACATGATTAATCTTTACGAAGTTACTTTTGGTTTAGAATGTATGACAATTATTCTCTATACACTTAGCTGTCTTTTGATTAATTGTCTACCTATTTTGTTTTTTCTTACATGGTTAATTGCTTAAGCTTTGTTTAGCCACCTTATTAAGTAAATTAAGAAGTTAAGACGTCAGCCTTCTCTTATCATTTGTAACATTTTCTCTTTATTTTTTATTGTCATCATCTTAATTTAATTTTTATAAAAAGTTATGTTTAATACTCAATTAGCCATAATATCGAGTTATATACCCTACTGCTCATTTCCTTTTCTTTCCAACTCAATTACTAAACATCAAAATATAATTACAGTCTCCAAATTCTCTCACCTGGCATCATGATTGTTCATAATGCTAAACACAATCATTTCACCCATTTTAAATAAAACTCGAACTTAGTCACTATTACACCCGTTATACACATCTCACTTTCATTTATAAACATCACAATCCCATATAAAAATAAAATATCATAAAATTCATAAATATTATTAAATATAAATAGAGATAAAAATACAATAATTAGATCAATCTCTCTAAGAATTGCATTCATTTTTAGTTCACTTAATTCCTCAAAATGTAGTTCAATTGCTCTATTAGCTCAAGGTTTATATTTAACGATTTTAATGATAACCTTATAATATTTCAAATTCAAATTAGATTTATTTCCTTATATATAAATAACGGTATAATTCTTAAAAGGAAATAAAATCATGGAATAATTGCTTTCCTTCTTACAATAACCTTCTTTATAAACTTACCTTATTAAAAAATGATTTATCCAAAAGGATCCTACTTATTATGAAGGTCATATATTAGCCGCGTGATTATTGGAAGATTTTTGACAAAGATGACGTTGAAGTTATTCGAAATTAAATCCATCAAGTTGACTAAGGATGCAAGTAAAGTAACGGTTAGGTGAAAGAAAGCCTACTTAAGGAATAGCAACTGCTTTTGCAAATAGAGATCACACTTTCGAAATGCAACTATAGCATAAATTCTTTTAAAAGTGATATCATTGTAAAATCTCTTGTGCTTTAGAAAGTGAAAATATTTCAATGTAGCTCTTATCGAGCAAACTTCATTTTTCTGTTGAGAGTTTGTAGAGGCTAACTAAATACTACTAGTTTGGAAGGTTGGAGAACCTTGAAAAATATTAACTTGTGAGCTTAGAGAGGCTTGTCAAATTACTACTTGTTTTTATAGTGAAATACTGAAATTGGATACTTGGGGACTGGACGTAGGCTTGGGTTGTAAGCCGAACCAGTATAAATCGATTGCGCTCTTCGCTCTCTTCTCTTAACTTTTATATTTTCGCATTATATTGTATGTGTGTTCATTTTCGCAAGAGACTCGTTCACTGTTATAGTAGACTTCATCTGTTTTCAATTTACTAAAGGTTCATTTCACTTTAACAGGTGTCTTCTGTTTTAAATTGTTTTTAATAGGACTTTTTGTTTAGCAAGTTCTGTGGTTTAAAAGGTTTTATCGTTTAACATACTCCTTTTATTTAAACAGGATCCTAACGCATAATAGGCTCCTATTATATTAATTATAGACATGCTCCTATCATTTCCTTTTAAACTGAAATAACTTGCAAAAAAATTTTATACACATAATTAACCCCCTGCATGTGTTTGCTTTATCATTTAGTATCAAAGCAAGGTTTCACATTTATTGTGCTTTATAGCACGTGATAGAAACACCTTGAGAAGTCTTAATGGACAATTAGTCTCAAAATCTCCTTACTTCAATGGAAACAACTACTCATACTAGAAAGAGAGAATGACCATATATCTCCAATATGTGGATATCAATATGTGGCAAGCAATTAAAGTTGGTGCTACAATTCCCACTTCCGATAACATAGAAGTATGGACTGATTCTGATAGGAAAAATGCACAACTAAAAACTAAGGCAAAACATCACCTAATATTTGCGTTGTCTCTAGAAGAATATGAAAAGATATCATATTGCTCCATAGCAAAAGAAATGTAAGACAAGCTTTAAGTTACCTTTGAAGGGATGAATGAGGTAAAGAAACATAGAATAAGTCTTTTTGGTACATCAATACAAAACTATTAGCATGAAATATGGGGAGACCATAGACGAATTCTTCGGACGCTTCAATAATATCATCACCGCCTTAAAGAATGAGGGTAAAATATAACCCAATGATAAGCTTGTAATGAAGATTAGAAGGTTACTACCTAAGGAATGGAGACCTAAGGTGATAGCTCTAGAAACTACAAAGGATCTAGATACCATTTCATTTGACTGGCTACGAGGAAATCTGATGATCCATTAAACTAAGCTTAGGCGAGATGAAGGATCTTCCTACATAAAAGGAATGGCACTAAAAGCAATTAACGATCAAACGGTGATGAAAGCAACACTAAGTTGCAGATAGATTGAGATGATGAATTCAAATTCATGGTTATAAAATACGCATGCTTCTACAAAAAGAAGTTAACAAAGAAAAGAAAAGAAAACAAGAAGGTTGGAAACAACAAGCCCCTATCAAATCACATGCTACCACTGCAAGAAGCCTAGGCACACTAAACTTGAATGTCCTCTCTTTCAAAAGGATAAAACAGAGAACATGAAACCTAGAAAGCAAGCTATGACTGCAGCTTAGTTTGACAAGGATTTTGAAAGCTTTGAGGAAGATGAACATGAGGAAGTTAACAATGTCTACTTTATGGTTGAATCAGGAGGCAATAAGGTATACCATTCTGACTTTGATATTGAAGTTGATGAATTGAAAAATGCAAATCATTAATTATATGATTAATATAAAGGTTGGCAGTGAAATTTTTCAAAGAAGTTGAGAAGTACAAGAGCAATGATGCATCCCTAGATTAAACCATTGGAATCAATAAATGAGAATCTTGCAACCAAGAATATGTCTCTTGAAGTTGAGTATAAGCAAAAGATCTCTAAAAAGCAAGTACTGGAAGAAAGAATAGTCAAGTTGAAAAATATGTTGCTAAAAAATGATTATAAAAAGGCAAAATAGTTAGAAGAAAAAGTCATCGCCTTAGAACTTGAAAAGGAGAAAAATGTTAGACATATTTTATCTTTAGAGAAAGATTTGGAAAATTTCGTTGATGGAAAGAAGAATCTTTATGCATTACTTGGTAGCGGTAAATACATTTTTGGTAAGGCCAAAATAGGATACAATGAAAATAACAATATCAGGCCATACAAAAACTTTTTTGTTAAATACAACAGCAGTTATAACCAAAATAGCAAAAACCTGCTAAGTGACAAAAATCATAACAACTATCAATCATATGTTTTGTGCAATTATTATGATAAACATGGTCACATTAGTAATTCTTGTAATTTTTGTAAAAAGTAATTATCTTAGATATATGTTTGGAGACCAAAAGGTCAAAATACTAACCTAGAAGGAACCAAAAAAAAATTGAGTACCTAAAATGAGATAATATTTTTTATAGATATGCTTTAAAATAGAGACAAGAAAAAATCAATGAATAGTTAATAGCGGTTGTTCGAGACACATGATAAGTGAAATATTGCACTTCAACTATATTGAAAGGAAAGACAGAGGTAATATTGTCTTTGCAGACAAAAATAAAGCAAATGTCACCGGAGTTGGTAAAATTGGTAATTATAACTCTACCTCTATTGATAATGTTCTCTTTATTGATGGTTTGAAACATAATCTGTTGAGTCTGAGTCATCTATGTGATAAAGGTTACGAAATCATTTTATATGCATCTCATTGTGAAATTGTCGATATTCATAATGATAATATTGTGTTTGTTGGTCCTAGAAATTAGAATATATATTGTGCTCAACTAGAAGACATGTCCTCATAAAATATTAAGTATTTTGTCTCTCTAGAAAAGGATTCGTTTCTCTAACACAGGAGATTCAGACATGCCTGTATGAGCATCCTATCAAAATTGTCCAAAAACGAGTTAGTAAGAGGACTACTGACCTTAAAGTTTGAAAGTAACTAGGTTTGTAAGGCTTGTTTAAAAGGTAAACAAGTCAGAAGTAGCTTTCCTTTTAAAAATATTGTGTCTACTAGCCAACCACTTGAATTTGTGCAGATGGATCTATTTTGTCCCACTAGAACTTAAAGTTTTGGTGGTAGACATTATGATTTTGTTCTAGTAGATGATTATTCAAGATTTACATGAGTTACTTTCTATCAAATAAGGAAGATGCTTTTGAAGTTTTTGAGAAGTTTTGCAGAAAATTTCAGATAGAAAAAGGGTACCGCATTACTTCAATTCGAAGCGATCATGGAGGAGAATTTGATAACATAAAGTTTGAAGAGTTTTGTGACAACAATGGTATAACTCATAACTTCTCATGTCCAAGGACGCCTAGGTAAAATGGAGTTATAGAGAGAAAGAACATAACTTTGGTTGATATGGATAGGACCTTGCTGAGTAAAAGTGGACTACCTCATGGATATTGAACAGAAGTAGTATCCACGACATGTTATGTACTTAACAGATGTCTCATAAGACCCATTCTGAAAAATACTCCCTATGAGTTGTGGAAATGAAGAAAACTAAATGTTGCTTACTTTCGAGCATTTGGTTGTAAGTGTTTCGTTCTAAATAATAGAAAGGACAATTTTGAAAATTCGATGCGAGATCGATGAAGCCATCTTTTTAGGATACAGTAGTGCGAGTAAGAGATTCAGAGTCAATAATAAAAGAACAAGGAAAATAGAAGAATCAATATATGTGGTATTTAATGAAGCACTTCCGTCGACAATATCAGCTGATTCAGATGATGAAGAGCACCCCCTGGTTCCCAAAATTATATCAGAGACTCTAGCTACAACACCTTCGGAATCATAAGATCAAAAAGGGCCCTTTGAAGCTAGAACAGAGCAGGCTCCTTCCTCTCAACAAGAGCTAAATCACCTAGAGAATGGATAGGTCTTAATACACACCAATACATTCAGGGAGATCCCTCTAAAAGTCTAAAAACAAGATCATCATTCAAGAACAACATCTCATCTCACAAATATAACCAAAAATAGTTGAAGAGACCCTTACTGACAAAAACTAGGTTTTAGCTATAAAAAACGAATTGAATCAATTTGACAAAACAAAGTCTGGAATCTAGTACCTTGTCCTTAAAACAAGTCAATCATTAGGACTCGATGTGTTTTTTGAAACAAACTTGACGAAAAAGATAAGGTGGTAAGAAACAAAGTTAGACTTGTAGCTTAAGGTTACAATCAATATAAAGGTATTGATTTTGATAAAACTTATGCTCCTCTTGCTAGATTGGAATCAATTAGAATCTAACTTGCCTTGCATGCTATAGAAATTTCAAGTTGTTCCAAATGGATGTTAAAAGTGCATTCTTAAATGGTTACATTAACGAAGAACTGTTTGTTAAGCAACCCCTAGGTTTTAAAGAAGAAAACCATCCAAATTATGTGATGAAGTGAACCAAAGTTTTGTATGGTTTAAAACAGGCTCCTCGAGCATGGTATGAAAGGTTAAATAACTTTCTGCTGAGGAATAACTTTGAAAGAGGAAAGGTCAATAAGACCTTATTTATTAAGAGAAAGGAGAATGATTTAGTCTTAATGCAAATATATGTTGATGACATAATATTTGGTGCTACTAATCTATCCTTTTGTGAAGAATTCTCAGCATTAATGCAAGGGGAGTTTGAAATAAGCATGATGGGAGAATTATCATTCTTTCTCGAATTACAAATCAAACAAACAGAAAAAGGAATCTTCATTAGCTAAGGAAAATACACAAAGGAACTCACCAAGAAATATCACTTTGAGAATGCCAAATCGATGGGTACTTCCGTATACACTAGAACTAAACTTAATAAAGACAAAAAAGGAAAAGCTAAGAATTAGACAAAATATAGATGAATGATTAAATTACCACTATATCTTACAAGTTCAAGACCAGAAATTACATTTAGTGTCTATCATTGTGCACGCTTTCAATCAAATCCAAAAGAAAGCCACCTTCAAGCAGTGAAAGAATCTTTCGATATCTCCACGGAGCTATGGATTTTTGGACTATGGTATCCAAAAATTGATTCATTTAACATAGTGGGATATTGTGATGCAGATTATGCCAGTGATAAAGTTGATAAAAAAAGCACAAGCAATCACTGTTAATTTCTTGGAGGATGTCTAATATCTTGGTCCTACAAAAAGCCAAATTGCATAGCACTTTCGACAGCTGAAGCTGAATACATAACAGCTACCAGCTGTTGTGCTCAAATCTTATGGATGAAGCATCAACTATATGATTTTTATCTAAACTTTTCTCATATTCCTATATTATGTGATAACACTAGTGCCATTAATCTTTCTAAACATCTTGTGCATCATTTAAGGATTAAGCATATAGAAGTCAAACATTATTTTCTTAGAGATCATGTTTTAGAAAGAGCCATTGATCTTTTGTATGTTAATATTGAAAATCAAGTAGCTGACATTTTCACCGAGACACTTTTTGAAAATAGATTTTGCATTTTAAGAAAAGAGCTTGGTAAGTGCAATCTCTCTAATATTATTTTTGCATCAATTCTCTCTTCTACTTGTTATTGCATTTCGCAGGCTCCTTCTATTGTCTTTCCTTAGAAACTCTCTCTTAGTCTAATAGGCTCCTTCTAATTTTAGAAGGCTCCTCTCACTTTAACAAAGCAGGGTACACGTATCTTAAAAGGAAATGATTTATGGCATCGTTTTAGCTTTTAAAAACGTGCGCGTAACTCTAACAAGCAGCTGTACGGTATTGATAGAAGATACATAGACGATCACACTTCCGGTATTAGCGTTTGACTTTTCATCTTCACACGAGATCAACGCTCAAGAATCACTTACATATACAAAAAATAGATCTCTCTCCTCTACTCATCATTTTTTTCTCAAAAGCGCCGCTTATTTGTTCTCCATTCAAACTTTCTGCATCTTCTCAACTTTCTCTTTCCAACAATCTACAATGGCATGAACCAAATCAAAAGGAGAAAAGAAAACTCCAACTTCCGTTGATAGTCATGGCGAAGCTCATGTTACTGAACCCATCTCCTTTAAGCAACAAGTATTAGAAGTACACTGGGTTATAAATGTTGATGATTCAAATAAAAACATTCTTGATTGATTAGACGACCATGAACAAGAGGAAATCTTACAAAGTAAGCCGAGAAAATATCTAAACAAAAAGATACCAGAAATACTGAAAAGGAAGAGGAAGAAGAATCTAGAAAAAGAAAAAAGGGAGAGATAAAGAAAGGAAAAACGTCTGTGATTGAAAAAACTATTAAGAACCTTATCAGTAGAAATGAGTTGTTTCGTGAAAAAATGATTCCTAAAGAAAACAAAGCAAAGAAAATAAAGATAACTGCTTAACAAGGAGAAAAAAATCAATACCACAAAAAATGTTTCAATAAGTGGAAGCTAAAATCTGTTATAAAATGCAGTATAAGAAAAGAATGGTAGTTGCTGAGAGAATCTTGCCTCCTATGATATTTGATAACATAGGTATACATATCTCTCCTTACTTTGTTGCAATTGGTTGGAAAAACTTCCTGAAATTAGATGAAACAATGTGTGATGAGCTAGTTAGGGCATTCTACACACACATGAAAAAGTAAGTAATTGATGGAAAGTTAGTCATAGTCTCATGGGTGTGTGAAAATGAAATTCTAATTTCTAAAAGAAATTTTAGGAGATATATTGGACATAAATCCTATAGGGAGAACTGATTTTTCTTGTCATAAATAGGATGTCAACGATCTGGATTTGGGAGAAGTGTTAAATCCATCTGCCTTAATGCTGAAAATACCCAAGATGGGAGACCTTGGAGTAGGCAATTTGACTTACTACCACGTTATCTTGCATCGTTATCAGCTACTTCTATTTTCTCTATGAGTAGTTCTGTTAAAAGATGCAGTTTGCTAGACACTTATGAAGTGTATAATTTGCTGAAAGGAAACAAAATGTATCTCCCTACAATGATCTTAAGGTTTATGGTGGATAAAGGAAATCATAATAATACAATTGGTTGTTTACCATATGAGACGTTACTTACCAAGATTTTCCACCATTATGAAGTACCTTTTGTACGCTTGAGATGGTATAAACTGGCTAAATTTTCATCTTTTTATTCCATACCAATTTGGATATGAATTGCAAAAATGATGTCTGAGTGGAAAAGAAATATGAAGAAGTAAAAATCCTAGGTTCTACTCAAGATCAACGAGCTAATGTTCCTCCTCAAGATGAAAATAGTATAAGTATCCAACAACTGCTAAAGAACATTCAAAACAATCAAGAAAAAATGTAAGAATATATAGATAGGATGCAGAATTAGCTTCTTAATATGTAGATCTTGCTCAGAAAAATCTCTGAATCTCTCTATTAATTATGTTGTTTTTCTATGGCTCATTCGTACTTATGATATTATCTTGCATATCAATATATTATTTCACTTCCTCCTCATTTCCTTATTTTTTGTTTTTGATAATGACAAAGGGGAGAGCTTATGTGGACATATTTTTTGCATATATATGATATGATTTCTGGATGCTATCTTGATTATATCTGTGATTGATTTTGGTGTGAAAATCTGTGATACATAATTGATAAGCTCCTGTTTTAAGAGGCAGGCTCCTTCTAATTATGTCTGAATTCATTAAAGTTTCAGGTATCTTTCGAAATCATCCATTATCTGTTTAAAATTTGAAAACTATATCTATTATTGCTTGTCATTATAAAAAAGAGAGGAGATTGTTAGCTCAATTTTGGTGACAATCTTATAATATTTTAAAATTCAAATTGGATTTATTTCCTTATATATAAACAACGGTATAATTCTTAAAAGGAAATAAAATCATGGAATAATTGCTTTTCTTCTTGTAGTAACCTTCTTTATGAACTTACCTTATTAAAAAATGATTTATCCGAAAGGATTCTATTTATTATAAAGGTCATAAATTAGCCGCGTGATTACTAGAAGATTTTTGACAAAGACGAGATCAAAGTTATTCGAAATTAAATCCATCAAGTTGACTAAGGATGCAAGTGAAACAACGACTAGTTGAAAGCATACATTTATAACATAAATTCTTTTAAAAGTGATATCATTGTAAAATCTCTTGTGCTTTAGAAAATGAAAATATTGTGAGAGAGATCAGTGTAGCTCATATCAAACAAACTTTATTTTTTGTTAAGGGTTTGTATAGGCTAACTAAATACTACTAGTTTGGATGGTTAGAGAATCTTGAAAAATATTAACTTATGAGCTTAGAGAGGCTCGTTAAATTACTATTTGTTTTTATAGTGAAATACTCAAGTTGGATATTTGGAGATTAGATGTAAGTTGGGTTGTAAGTTGAACCAGTCATTTTCTCTCTTCTCTTAACTTTTATATTTTCGCATTATATTATGTGTGCGTGTTCATTTCAGCAAGAGGCTCCATCACTATTATAATAAGCTTCTTCTATTTTCAACTTGCTAAAGATTTCTTTAATTTTAATAGGCACCTTCTGTTTTAAATTATTTTTAATAAGATTTTTCGTTTAGCAAGCTCCTGTTGTTTAAAAAGTTTTATCGTTTACCAGACTCCTTTCATTTAAACAAAATCCTATCATACAATTTGCTCCTATTATATTAATTATAAATAGACTCCTGTCATTTTCTTTTAAACCAAAATAACTTGCAAAAAATATTTATACATACAATTTAGCCGCCTTACGAGTGTTTGTTTTATCACGCTCTACTTTGCAAAAATTGTGAACTTGCAAAATTATGTAGATTTATAAAAACAACTCGGACAATTTTTTGTAATCTAGACGTTATACTCGAGTTAAGCCTTTGTAGCAACATAGCTGAGGCCCACCCTGAAAGAAAGATGTAGCGAAATAGTTCAGCGATCCAGCCTCGAAGCCCAGAATCCCCTCACACGTGGAACTAAGCAACGGATCTGTGATTGTGGAAGACGACCAATACTCTCTTAAAGCTCTCTTTCTCCCTTTCTCTCAAGTCTCAAGGCCACGATCTCTGGCTTTTCACCCAAATTTAGCATTCGATCTTGCTTTTTCATCGTATTTCTCGAGAACTGTCTCTACTTAGCCGGCTCGAGATATTTGTCGACCCCGCCGAGCCATGGCTTTCATGGCGGTCTTGGAGTCCGATCTCCGAGCTCTATCCGCCGAGGCTCGCCGTCGCCACCCTGCCGTTAAGGACGCCGCTGAGCATGCCATCTTAAAGGTTAATATTCGTATTCTTTTAAGTAACTATACGTTTACTCATAGCGCGCATATTGTCTTATGCATTTCTATTTGTATAATGTAGGCAGTAAATCTGTTTTAGTTACACAGTAAATGGTTACAACTTGGAGATGAGGGATTTCGATTGTTATACTGACGTGTACTTTCGAGACTTACTTTTGTTTGATTGAACCGTTTGGTTTATTTTTAGACTGTAGGAAGTTTCCAGCTGATTTCTTATCAGGAGTTAAGGTTTTGGAACAAAATTCACCGAAGAAGTAGTAAAATTGCTATCTTCGTGAGCTGGAGCTAGTTCAGAAGTATGCATACGGCTTAAAATAATTTTTAAAATTTCTTCTCCAATACTTATGTGGTCTCATAAGTATCCCGTAGATTCTAAGATGTAGATGATTACTAGGAACCACAACTCTATGTAATCTAGAACTTTTGGACTATTCTAGATCTTTTGTACTCTAGACTGTATATATATTTCTTTAATGAAATCTGTTAATTTTCTGGGAAAAAAAAGCTGCGGGAGCAATAGAATTTACGATTATAAGACAATGTCAGTGTTTGATGACGATCATTTAGGATCTCTGTTTTGAGAATATGCTTTTTTCTTCAACTACCCTCGCAGCTTCGAACGTTGTCAACTCCTAGTGAAATTGCACACAGTGAGGACATTTTACGTATCTTTTTGATGGCCTGTGAAGTCAAAACTGTCAAGTTGAGTGTAATTGGACTTTCTTGTCTACAAAAACTCATATCCCATGATGCAGTTGCTCCATCAGCCTTGAAGGAGATACTTTCTACTTTGAAAGATGTGAGTCTATACTTGCATTAATTCAAATGCTCTGTTATATCAGTAATCTCCGTATATGATTTACGTTAATAGGATGCTGACTCCTCTTGTGGAATGCAGATTCAATCATAATTTTTGAGCTAGAAATTCACCAAATAATTTTTCCCTGATAATTGTTCCAAATTGTTTCATATGAAGAACTAGTGTTTTAAAATTCATTGTTTATCAGTTAGTAATTTATATATACTTTTTTGATAATGCAATGAGATTACTTTTGATAAGTAGTGGATGCAGGCACACATTTGTAGTTACCATTGAGCTTAAGTAGTGGATGCAGACACACACTTCTTTCAATGAGTTAAAGCTCATACCTCTATTCCTTGTAGACTATTTCTTATCATCTAATAAGAACATATGATAACTGAAAATACAATTTTCTCCTTTTGGTGTTTGAAAGGCATTTGACACACAAGCAAAACTGTTAGTAAATCATAAGTATGATTTGTGCTCTGTGCAGCATGCTGAAATGGCAGATGAGACTGTCCAATTTAAGACCCTACAGACGATATTGATTGTATTTCAGTCACACTTACTTCCTGAAAGTGAGGTGAGGATCAGTTGTTTCATTTTCCTTTCTAGTGAATGTGCTAAATGCATTATAGGTGGAATGAGGCCAATAACCTAATTGAATATGACAAATTCAAATTAATTTTTTGATTTGCATCAACCTTTATATTATTCTGTAAGATAGAGACTAGATAACAATTCTTGTTGCGTAATGTTCATATTAGTGTCTATATACTAGTGTGATACATGGGCAACATTAATCATGTGATGTAATTTTGTAAATTTGTCACATAAATTGTTCTTTCTTAGATAGCAGAATGACGGATGCAATTGTGTATGTAATATTTTCGATCCCTTTGTAATCAAGTATTCCCAATGTTTTAAGTGGAATCAAATACGAGATGAGTATACCTAGCTTATCCCTTTGGTGCTATGCCTTCTCGTTTAATGTGTTTGCTTTTAAGATTCAATTTTCAATTTCTAAAACAGGGAGACAAAGAGAGATGGAGGGAAGATTGCCTTATGACATGTCCTGAGTCAAATAAATTCACTGGCCATTTGGATTTAAAGTTTTATGTTTTTGAATTTTGTGTTTAAGGTTTGCACCTTTTGGACTATAGTTGTAGGGCACATTAAGTTTGATGCTTAATTGAAACTTTTATTTTCCACATGCCAATTACTTACTATATCACAAAATTCTTTTATCTACCTTGGTAATAAAACAATGTTTTGTTGCAACCATGGTTCCCAACTTTATTTTGTATTGATATTTACATCGTGATATGTTTATCTTAATCTGTTTTATTTCTATCCAATATAGGAGAACATGGGTCAAGCCCTTCAAATATGTCTTTGCCTCCTTGAAAACAACAAATCTTCAGATAGTGTGCGAAAGTAAGTTGAATTTTGCTAGCCACATTAATTGTTGAGATGCACTTTGCTCGCCTTTATTTTGTAACGCTCTTTCCAAATTATACATCAGTAGGGAGATGATAATCAATTTTTTGTTTTCTTCTTACTGTGTATCCTTTTTAGTACTGCAGCAGCTACCTTTAGACAGGCAGTTGCTTTGATCTTTGATTATGTGGTTCGTGCTGAGTCTCTTCCTGAAGGAAAATTTGGTTCTGGAGGCCATGGTTCTCGATCTGGTCCAGTCACTTCTGATGTTAATCGTAACATCAATCTTTCAGAGTATGTTATTTCCTAAGAATATTTTATCCAAATATTTGGTTCTCATATACCTTGGTGTTTGCCTAGTTTGCAATGGCTTGTGCAATGCATGTGTGTGTGTGATTTTGGTGTTTCTTTTTTTTTTGTGTGCATATGTGCATACAGTTAGTGTAAACTCAATTTGTTGTCTCCGGGGTAGGTGGATGAGGAAAGGGCAATATAAGATATTTGTTTATTCTGTTAATCTATGTACCTTAAAATTTTACTCTTTAGCCCTAATACGTTATTGCTACCATTATCCATACAACTAACCCAAGTATCAACAGATTATTTCAGCATGAACTTTTTTCTGGAGAGCCAACATCGAGGAGGGATATCTTAACAAAATCAGGAAAACTTGGGCTTCGGTTGCTTGAAGACCTGACAGCTCTTGCTGCAGGTGGATCAGTATGTGTTATTTGAAACTATTAGATAGTTTTAGTAATCTAATCTTATATTTGTTTATACTTATGAGTTTTTAAGAATATATCTAGTGTGAAACTTTTCCCTTTTATTATTGTGGCTTAACAAGTTTGCCTTCATGTGATAGGCAAGTTGGTTACGTGTCAATTCCCTTCAACGAATATTTGCGCTTGACATACTGGAGTAAGACACGTATCTCTACTCTTAGATCTGGTTCTCCATTGTATTCTTGCAAACCTTGAGCTTACTACATTGTGTTATGCCAATGTTATATTCATGAAACTTCATCTTGAAAAGCTGAAAACGTTAGCTTGTGGTTGCAGTTTACATTTTGGTTACATTGTCCTACTGATAAATGTGGGAAATTTGCTATCAAGATGTATTTTGGTGACACCGATTTTATACCACAATTCAAAACTTTGTATCTTTTTCAAAAGCTTGGGATATTAGAATGTCATTGAGATATTACCAACTGAAACCAAAAAAAAAAATGCTAGTATGTCATCTTCTCTTCCCATTTGTAATTGCATCCTTCAATTGACTACTAGACCATAATCAGGTGTAATTATCATCTTACCATCCAAGTTTTCTTTTATGAAATGCTAGTCAATTTCTATATGTTCTTTTATGATCATATTGAATAGGGCTATGGGCAATGCTTATTGCTGACTTATTATTTTTTTTTTGGAAAATTATTGTTGACTTATTATTGCCATAAAGCTTTATTGGTTTTCCCCCCGTTTAACTTCCAAATTTTTAAGAATGCTTTTCAACCACAAGAATTGGCAAGCTTCATGAGTAATATCTTTGAGATTTGCTTCAAGGTTAGACATTGTCTACATAGGTTGTTTTCTACTCTGCTATGAGATGAAATTTCTTACTAAGAACAAACAATACCCAATGATGAATCTCCTATCTAACAAGGATTTAGTATAGTTTCCATTAGTATATACCTTGATTGTTATATTTTCACTCTCTTAAATAATATTTCTCTTCCTAGCGTGGCTTGTAGTTGTAAAACCTAATACCTTGTAAATGTTCCTCCTATAGGTTGTGCATGAACTAATTGAACACTACAATTGCATATATCGCGTTAGGTCTAGTGTGGTCCATGTAGATCAAGTTTCCTACCAGCCACCTTTGTCATTGGCATCTCTAGCTTCTTTACTTCTAATATATGGTTTTCATCAATACAAAGATTTGTAGTTTGACAATTTTAATAACCTTGTTTCTTTAGGCGTTAAATACATTTTTGCTCTGTAATACAAATGTTCCTTGCCTTGAGTAAGCCAATCCAATAACTAATATCAATAAAATATATCAGCTTACCTATATCATTTCAAACTTGTTCACCAATTTTGACTTCAAGTTCCTTTTCAACATCATCTTGAGCTGCCATGATATCATCCATATATATTAATAAAGTAGTGGCTTTCACATTAATATTTTATGAGAAGAGTGTGATTTCCTTGCCTCTGTTCATATCACATTCTCATCATGGCATTTGTGCATATGCCAAACCATGTTCAGGGTGGTTGTTTTTATTCATACAAAGTGTTATTTAGTTTGCATACTCTGCTCTATACTGTCTCGTAAAGCCCAATTTCAAATATCTTCTTACAAGTCCTCGTGAAGGACTTCATAGTCAAATTGTTGTAATTCCCAAATGTGGATCACTAAAGATAATAGACTTTTACCATATTTCTTTTAGCAATTGTTGCAAATGTATCTTGATAATTAAAAATATTTTGTGAAACCCTTGGCAACAAATTTGACTTTATACCTCTCCAATGACCCATTTGTCCTATATTTGATGGAATAAACTTACATTCAACTATTTTGTTTCCTCTTAATTTGTCAACCACTTCCCTCATTCCATTTTTCTAAGTGCATTAATTTCCGCCCCAAGGCAAGGTTCCAATTCTTATCTTGTAATGCATCATGATTAATTACGGAATATTTGTAGATCAAGGTGGGAAAGATGATTTTTTGTCCAATTCTAGTGCGTTGTTGATCTATCTAACTATGTGTCTAGTTACTGCATTCTTTTTGGTGGACTTGTGTCCAAGTCACTGAACAAGATGATGTAGTGGGTGATACGTTTATTTCTAGAGTATTAAGAGATGGAAATTTAAGCTACTTTATTTTTCGTCTCCTAGAGGGTGAGGACATTTAAACTATCTTGGTTTGTGTAGGTTATATCTGCATCTTTTAAATTTTAATTGGTTATTTAATGAAAGCTACTTCAATCATCTTAAAATTGGCTATAGTGAGTCAATCATCACAATTGATGATGAAAACATATTGAAATACATTAAAAGGATTTTTTTTCTCAATAAAATCGTAATGATATTTATTCTTTCTTTTCTTAAATCTTCTTGATTTTGTTATACAGGTTCATTCTGTCTAATTATGTAGTTATTTTCAAGACCTTAGTTCCCTTTGAACAGGTGATTTTAGACAATCATCAAACCATGTATATCTTTATGTTTTTTGGCTTTAGAATGTGGCTAAAACTTCTGCAGCTCTAAAGTTTTCTACAAAACTTTCTCAGGTTTTACGTTACCAAATATGCTCGTTTTTGATGACTTCACTCCGTACCAATGTTGAGGTTTGTTTCTTGTAGGAGACAAGCATATACTAAATTACAATCTTCCTAGGGATAATTGGTTCCTATTGCAAATAATTTTACTTTGGTTCTAAGATAAGTTGTTTTTCTTTTAGCTTGAAGGAGAAGTAGGGGAACCTTCATTCCGTCGTTTGGTCTTGCGCTCAGTTGCTCATATTATCAGGCTATACAGTTCATCCCTTGTCACTGAATGTGAGGTATTATTTAGCTTTGCAAAGGACTTGAAAATGGATATCTTCGCTTATATACCTCTATGTTTGGTAATGTCTTAAGTAGATTAGTTGTGCCTTTTTGTCCTTCATTGTTGTAAGTCAATTGCTTTAGCATTGCTCATAGAAAAATGACTTGTAATACAATTTTTGCTAAATTCAATTGGAAGATTTAGATATCTGATTCTTGTTTGTTGCTAATATGTCTTCAAGTTCAAGCTATCAAATCATGTATTAATTCCTGAGCCACACTAGTCTTCAAATCCTTATGCCTTTAATTTTTACTTCATAATTTTTTAGTTAACTAATATATATCATGAATTCTCTTGTTATCTAATATTTATTACTTCCATAGTGGAACTTCTTTATAAGAATGCTAACTTTAGAGCACGAAAGCCTGCCTATAATAACTCATGCATTTGGACAATTGTAGCTTTTTGGAAAAAGAATATAATATAAACTATAGAATTGAGGAGAGTAAAAGAGGTGCCTATGTTGATTAAGATAAAGGAATTAAATTGTTGTGGGTGTTTGGGCCTTGTCGTGGTATTATTGAATGTATATGGGGTCTTTAGAAGCATTGAAACTTTTAGAATTATGGAGATTAAAAATGGGAACTTGACATTAGTTGCCATTTTAAAGTACAAATCTTTTCATTTATTATTTTGCCAAGATTGCTTGAGTAAAGGGATTCCTATTTTTGCAACATGTAGAAGATTTTCGTAAAATAAAATTTTGTTACAGGAAATGGTTTACATTGTTTTTGTTACAGATGTCCTACCTTGTCATTATTTTTCCATGGATGGTTATCTTCATTTTTTGATGATACCTTCTCAACTAAGCCTCTAATTTATCAAAAATCAAGTGACATTTGTATCATGGAAAAGTATTATTATATAGGGATTAAGCATGTACCTAAATTGCTA
Source organism: Erythroxylum ulei (assembly GCA_027564395.1). NCBI lineage: Eukaryota > Viridiplantae > Streptophyta > Magnoliopsida > Malpighiales > Erythroxylaceae > Erythroxylum > Erythroxylum ulei. The sequence goes on along the minus strand of JANITX010000009.1, from coordinate 21,339,054 downwards.
TACTCTCCCTCTTTGTTTTTTGTTTTTACTTCTTTGGCTCCATGTTCGTATCATATAGTAATATGTTCCTTTTGAGATTTTAGCAAGTAAATAAATAACTTATACCATCTCTACTTTACTTTCTTGTAATGCAGGTTTTTCTTAGTATGCTTTTGAAGGTTACTTTTCTTGATCTTCCATTGTGGCATCGTATTCTTGTACTTGAGATCTTAAGGGTAATGATTACACTATGATGTTGATTCAAAGTGCTTTTGTTTTTCTTTTAACATCTCATTGTTTGGAATGACAGGGTTTTTGTGTAGAGGCACGAACTTTGCGTATTCTTTTCCATAACTTTGATATGTAAGCTCATAAGAAAAATTTTTGCTTTGATCTTTGTGTTGCATTATGTTGGCTAACTCTCTCTCTCTCTCTCTCTCTCTCTCGCTCTCTCGTTCTCTTTTTCTTCATCTCATGCTGGTGTGAAGTCTACAATAATGAACTTCTAAACTTTGTTATATGAGTAAAAAGCTTATAATACGAACAAAGATATGAATTGTTTAAGTAGTCTTTGTCGGAAATCATTGTCCTTGTTTGAAGACATATGGTTTTGAGGTTTTTGACCTTTTTAACAATTGTTGTTGCCTTTGCTTTTGGTTTGTAGGCATCCAAAGAACACAAATGTTGTGGAGGGCATGGTTAAAGCTCTTGCTCGAGTTGTTTCCATTGTACAGGTGAAAGATGTTGACAAACTTGAACCTTCTTATCTACAGCCATCGATTTTATTAGTCATTTTGTTTCTAATGAGGGTTAAGGTGTGTGAATGGATTACTTGAATTTCCATAGCATACCCTATAACTCACTTTTGGAGATATATATAATCATGCAAAGCACGGTTGAACATTTGGATAAATATCAATACCTAATTAATTGTGATTTGTTACATGGCTCTCTAAATGTTCTGATACTTCTCATTGAGTGGCCTTAGTGTTGATGAGAAAGACAACAGTTTAGTTGATGGCCGTATCAAGAAACGAGATCATCTTGATAAAGTCCCCCTTAAAATCTAATGCAGTCTAAGAGTACACACATCCAAAAAGAGGAAGAGGAGTCTTGTTACAAGAAACGAGATTGCCACGTCTATTGCCATCAAGGCAGTATAAATTTTTTCTTATAATCCACATAAAGTGAGCACATGCAGCTGCTAGTTGCAAAGGGTTTGTAAATATGTTGATTGTGTAAGATGTCCATGAAGCAAACTCGATCTATGAATTTAGATAAAAGCTAGGCTTCCTTTTTCACAAAATTGGTTGTCAGTGTAAAATATTGATGGTCAATATACAAGGTCATTCTATTGGTATTCAATGAGAACTTGGCAAGAAGAAAATGACAATGATTCATCGTGATCAACCCTCATCAAACTAGGGAGAATGATGGAAATAAGGCAAAGGTTTAGTTTCATACAACATTTATTTTACTTAGATTTCTTTTTTTATTTTTATTTAGTGGCTTTAGTAGATCAGTTCATGTTATTCTCTACTAGTTAGAGTTTAGTTTCAATTAGGAAATAGAGTTATGGTTAGAATAAAATACTTTGTCAATGTCTATTATATCTATCATACATCAAATTTTAGATGAAGTTGATGATTTTTTAATGAATTCTAAGTTTTTTAGATTTGAAAGTGTGCTTTTGTTCCTAGAACTATCATTTATTTCAATTCCTTATTTTGTTAATTCCAGCCTTGAATTCCAACAGTTCATATGTTTGATTCATACTTAGTTCTCATATTCTTTTGTTAATCTATGAAGATGTATTGTTGCTTTTGTGATTTACATTTGTTTTGGAAAAACATATTTTATTTTTTATCTTTTGGACATACTCTTTTTCCTCTTTTGGTAAATTCTTGATGATGTGCACGACTTGTGTTGATTCCCCAGAGTTGTTACAGATTCCTTTCTTTTATTTGTAAAACAAATGGATATCTTGTTTGTTTGTTGACCAAGATGAATGTTTGATCTCTTAGGTTCAAGAGACAAGTGAGGAGAGCTTGGCAGCTGTTGCGGGGATGTTTAGCAGCAAAGCAAAAGGTATTTTAATTTTGATTGGAAAGAGTAACATCAGTTTTACCATATTGCAATTCTATAATTTTGTTAGGGGTGATTTGGGCCTATTGATGATGATTGTTGTGCTATTTTATGGTGGCTCAATTGATGTTTTGATCAAGCGAAATTGGGTTGCCCTAGGGTAAATGATGCCCCACCACTTTTCCTATCAATTATTTTGTACTATCTAGTTTTTTAAGTATGTGTCAATCGTGAAGTACTTAATTAAAACTAGTAAAGATTCTCTTAGCAAGTGGTTGTTTCCGTTTTGATCTTTTGTAGATCTATTTATTCTGCCTAACGCCATATAAAAATGTGAAATTGTTGTAAAATTAACTAATTAATGTAACATCTTAGGAATTATGTTGTTTAATTAATGTAACATCTTGGGAATTATGTCGTTTACTCCTCCATGTCACAAGGTTTCTACCAAGAAAGGTGCAATGTCCAATGGTTGATCTCTATCAACAATTGACCCAACGTAATTGGCATTTGTATATGCCTTAAGCACTAAAAACTCTATTCCTTCCCATGGTGCTGTCATAACACTCGATGAGCTGCTTGTAGATGAACTTCATTTGGGCTATACAAACCACATATGCTATATTTAGTCATGTGTGAGCCAAATAAATGACTCTTCCTATCAGGTGTTGATACATTTTTCTATCTATTGCAATATCCTAGTCCACTTTTTAAAGTTTAAGATTTAGATCTATCGGAGGACTTGTTGGTTTGCATACTATCTTGTTTGTTTCCTGAGAAAGTTTGTAATATACTTCTATTGGGAGATAAAACTGCCTTGCCGAGAGTGAGCAACCTCAATCCCAAGGAAATATTTGAACCTACTTAATGCCTTGTTCACAAACTTTTTATCCAAACATTGACTTTGGTTCTATTTCTCTCTCATCTCCTACTATTAGGTGATCCACATAAACTGGGAGAGTTGTGACTCCCCTGAAGGTGAATGTTTAATGAACAACATATGATCCCCTTGACTTTGTTTGTATCTCATAGCTATCATAACTCTAGCAAATCTCCAAACCATGTCCGTGGTGATTGCTTAGATTATATAACAGAACTTGAATAGTATTCATCCTTGTAGTTGAGTAGAAGTCTAGAGATAATCAATTCATAGGTTTGATTATACTCCTTTGCTACCAACCTTGTCTTTTGTTGTATACTTCACTGTATGCACCCATTTAGACTTGCATTGCCTTGTTTTGTGCACTATCTTATTCATTTCCTAATAGCAATTGGAAGATCCTAGTCATCATTACCCTCATGAAATTTAGTTTCATTTTGTAACGAAGGGTTAGAAATTTTTACCTCAATCTTAGGGTTTGGGTTGGAGTTTTAGACCTGCATAGATTCAAGAATAACCATCTTCATCCTTGTAAGCACCTTGACCTCGCCAAATCTCATGTTATCAAGAGCAAAATCTATTTTTTTCTTGAGGATTTTCAAATAGGGTTTAGATTCAAAGGGTTTAAGAGGATTTTCAAGCACATTGTTCAACTCAATCTTAGGATCTAGGTTGGTGATACGACACCTCCAACACATTAGGAGTCTTATTACGATTAGGAGTCTTATCTTTTATTACGATTAGAAGTCTATCTTTTATTACGATTAGGAATCTTATCTTTTATTACGATTAGGAGTCTATCTTTTATTGTGATTAGGAGTCTTATCTTTTATTACGATTAGGAGTCTATCTTTTATTGCGATTAGGAGTCTAGCATTATAAATATTTGATAGTTAGAGCAAGTAGGTAAGTTTTGAGAAAATTAATTCCTTTGTTTTGGAGTTTAGTCCTCTCCATACGGACTGACTTGGGAGTTTAAGATTCTTGTCTCAAATTTATAAAGTTCTATTATTCAGTTACTTCTATTTTCTTTCTTTTCCGGTTCCTATCAGAGGATTGCCCAAATCTTATAAGGCTTGTTATGCTCTTATTCCTAGTCAATGTGGAACTCATACTTAATGCACCTCACTCAAATTCAAGAATAGACATTTGGGGCATATAATTTGCAAGACTGGACATCTGCAAATAGCCCACAAAGCTGGAAATCTATGAGAAGCCCAACATCAAATTAGGAGTGTATCCAATACCATGATAAATCTGTGGAGGGCCTTTAAAGTGTCTTTTGGGATGGAATCACACAGTTTTATCAGGTTAAATTAAACAAACTCTCAATGAGAAGAATGCTTAATGGTTTGTCAATTCATGAGAGAATGTTGTAAGAGTCAACTGTGGCATTAGCCAGCCCACAGTTTGTTAGTAAGTCAAGATAAGTCACTACGCTGTAAAAATCTATATTTCAAACACATGAAAACAAAGGATCTCAGTTTACATTTTTCATTACTATTGACAGTAAAAGCAAGAGAGTACCCTTGGACAAAAGGACTGTGGAACAAAGCTGTGAAGATTTAAATATCTCTTATGGGAAACCAGTGTCACCAAAACCAAGCACTAAGATAAACAAATATTTGGCAGATAAACAAACATTTGGCAGAAGAGGAATTCAACAGTGACTGCAAATATTAAGTACAAGATGCTTACCATCAACAAGAATTTTCAGACAGGAATTAGCACACTTGATAAAATCATCAACTGTTGAAAAGCACAAGTCTGAGGACACTTCTCTGATGCACTTGTAACCAATTGACAAAAAGGCCAACACCGTAGATTTCAATTGTTTCTGCATCTTTGAGACAAATTTAGAAAGTAGCAGACCATTAGAAATTCTATTTCAAATAACGTGGTTAGCAAATAGCTAAATCAACATAGCACCTAACAGAAACAGGATAAACACAATCATCAGAAAAAGAAGATAAACGTAACTCACCTTGGCTTTAAAACACCCCAGAAGTGTCTTTGCTGTAATAAACAACGGAGATATCAATATCTCCAAGTTTGAGCTCGCTGATGATGTTATATTAGCACTGACCACAAAAAAGGAGAAATTATTAGGGATACATCATCAAGTCTGTTGAGGATCTTTAAAATTATTTATTTAGTATTGTGATGTATTTTATATAAAAAATGTCTGCCCTATAATAGAACAATTTAGATACCGTTTAGGATTATTATATTATTCTATATGAAGTACAGACTAAACCTGATAATGATACACACTTAGAATATCCTTGTGGTCTTTGTGTCTATCGATACAGGCCTTACAACCCAACATGTATTACTCGTTCATTCTTTCCTCAAGTTTTACCCTTCAGTTTACTTATTTCACATGGTATTAGAGCCAAGTTCCAATTCTAAAACCCTATCACAGCCAAATTTCGAGCATAAAATACTAATTTCAATTTTTGTTTAGTCCAAATTGTAACTTAGATCTTAACCATCAATGTTCTAATTATTCCGACAAACCTAAATCTCTTAGATCCGACCTAAACCACTGGAATTACCGTCAACTGACACCACTGCTGGAACACCATCCATTTCTCATATTCCTTCCTTTTATCTATCTCATCACTGCTACTGGAATCTACTGCTTAGGTGTACAAGCTGTGAAAAATGCTTTTGTTGGTCAGCAGCTTAGGTGTGACTACATTCTCCAATTAGTAGGATTAATTGTATATTCCAATTAGTGGAATTCCCTAATTAGTGGGATTCCTATGTTTTAGCTAGTAAATTTAGGATGGTTTTTCTTTTCCTTTTTAGTGTAAAAGCTGTATATGTATAAATAACCTATAAATTATTCATAGTAAGATCACCCTTTTCTCCCAACTTTTCCAAATGGTATCAAAGCCTTAAGGTTTCTGTGGACAATTCTGTAGCTGCCTTCATTGCAATTTCTAGTAGCCTTCGCTGCTGTGATCTCCAATGATCGTGCAGCCTTCATTGTTGCACTTTCCCAACCAAGTCATCCTCCTTTTCATCATGCAATTTCTTTTCTTTAAACATAATCATAACCTCACCTGATTTAAACTCTAATCACAAAAGCCATGCCTGAGATCACAGAAATTAATTCTATCCAAGAACCCTCCCAAAATTTTGAAGAAGTTCAATCAAATGTGATCTCTAGATTGTATATATATTAAATCAATGAAATCCTTAATTTTCAAAAAAAAGAAAAGTGAGCTTCCAAGCCTTTCAGCAACATATCAATTGAATGGCAAGAACTATCTGAAGTGATCTCAACTAGTACAAACCATCCTCAAAGGTAAAGGAAAACTGAGGGGACTGGCCCCAGCCAAGGAGAACCAAGTTTTGAAGCTTGGGATGAGACTCTCATTATGTCATGGCTATGGACACCTAAAATTAGTGATAGCTGCATGGTTCTCCCAACAACAAAAGAGATTTGGGAGGCTATTTGACAAACTTATACCAAGGTTAAGGATGTTGCTCAGGTGTATGAAACAAAGGTAAAAGCCAAAACAGCAAGACTAGGAGAGAAATCAGTCACAACCATGCCAATCTATTATAGAGTCAGTGGCAGGAATTAGATTACTATAGGATCATAGAGTTACAATGTAGTAATTCTTATGCTAAAATAGATGATTTTATTGCAAAATATAAGGTGTACGATTTTCTTGTAAACCTGAATCCTGAGTTTGATCAAATAAGGGTGCAAATTTTGAGAAAAGAAGTCCCATCGCTAGATGAGACAATTTCACTTGTCAGAGCTGAAGAAAGTAGACAAACTGTGATGCTTGAACCATAGACACTGTAAGATTCAGCACTGAATATTATTCCAGAAATTACCAGAAAAGTGTCAACTGAAGTGCCAAACAAAAGTACGGAGCATAGGGGAGCTGAGTTGACTGAAGGAGAGACCTCAAAGACAGCCTTTGGTGTACATACTGTCAGAAACCAAGACACATCAAAGAAACTTGCTGGAAATTGCATGGTGAACCACCAAGCTGAGAGTGGGGCAACAAGGGAAACCAGCAAAAGACTTCTAGTTCAGCTCACATAACTCAAATTGATCAAGAAAAGCATCATGAACTGTGGGAATTCAGCAGTGAAGATATTGACAAGCTTAAAAAGCTACTGGATCAGCCAAGTAAAATGTCACATGCGAGGTCAATAGCTCTCTCAGGTAACCTCGCTAAGTTTGGTAAGCTTGATAAAATATCAGATGGGGAAATGTGTTGTATTCATTTTTGCTTTCAGGTAATCCTTGTTCAATTGGATTTAAGGCTTCACAAAAATCCTTTTGCCATTTATGGGTAATAAATTTTGGCGTCACAAACTACATGACCCACTTATCCAATCAATCTATAACTTACATTCCTTATCCAAGTACTAGGAAAGTTATTGTTACTGATGGGTCTCTTATCACTATTGCTAGCAAAAGAGACGAACAACTTACCTAGGGATGGTAGCTGGCCCAAAGTCAATGGGTTAGTACCGATCAACTTGTGCTTCAGGTTGGGGCACCAGCCCGAGGCCTAACCTTAACGGCCTACAACTCCCGCAAAAAACAACATTGTTTTTGGAGAAACTTCTTAAAATGACGTTATTTTTATGCAAGTTGATCCACTTATCAGTATGAAGAAAAGTGTTGAAGTCGTAAAGATTCTATTTTAGTATAATTATTATGCATTCTATATAAACACATATAATAGAATAATTTAGCTTATTTTCTAAGAGTAATATACAATCCTATTATGAGATATATATTGCTCAACTATTATAAACAGGAGGACTAAACCTTATAAATAAAACATAATTGAATGCCCTTTGGTCTTTGTGAGAGCAAAACACATTAGATCTCTAGTATTCTTCTTTCTACCCTTTCTCCTTTATTTTACTTTCACATGACATTAAAGTATGTGTTGACTAATTACTAAACGTCACCTTGCAACTTGATAATCTGAATGGTCTCGAGGCATGGTATCAAAATATTTAAACCAATAAATTCTAAATTTGGATCATGCTAGCCATGTAGCAAAAGCGTGGTGGCTTCATACTTTTTTTCCCATCCAACAAGGTTCTGTGTAAGGGGACGCATTAGATTTATATAAATTCCACTCTTGAGCCTCAACCAAAATCTTAAAGTTCTGGAATAGTTTCTTCATATTAAGGATTAACTGCTTTCCACTAGACGCTTTAGATTTATATAAATTCCACTTTAGTCTCACCCAAAATCTTAAAGTTTTGGAATAGTTTCTTCATTTTAAGGATTAACTACTTTCCACTAAGCTAGGTTGCCATATGAAAAATTCAGAAATCACCTCTGGAAAGTGTTGAAGATGTAAGCCAAAATAAGTTCTATAACCAGATAAGCAAAGTTTTCCACATCAAAGAAATCTTCAGGGCAGTTCTGCACTATCTGTTCAAGCAATAACATTTACTTGCTCAGCCTCCAAAAAATGAGTAACATTTCACAAATAAGCAAAATGCTGAAATCATGACTCCAATATCATCAAGGCAAAATTGATCAACTACTCATAAAGACATAACTAAGTATTCTATCAACCATAAATTTGAGCATTTCAAAAAAGGAACTAGTGAAATTCAAGTATGAAGCAATGAACCTGTCATTAGAAATAAAAGGTTGACAGAAAGGAAACAAACTTTTTCAAGAGGTTATGTCTATGTAGCTGAAGTAAAAAGTAACTACAAAGAGCCACCAAGACTCAATCTGTGCACTATAACCAGAAAGAAGATAATGGAGAACGTAGCTACTTTGCTGTGGTATTCTCATTCAACATTCGCTTTTCTAGTAGCAAAACAAGATGGAATAGTAAAACTCTAAAGTTTCAACTAGAAGCTCAAGAGAACCTTGTTCTTAAGAAAAGTTTATTTAAAGCCTAGTTACCTGTGATAAAACTGATATTGCAAGACTATTCCAAGCATTATCTGTGCATATGCAGTACGATAAAATCTGTAACAAATTCAGTGTGGTCAATATTGACAAGTATCTAAATTTTTGAATCTGATAGCACAGAGAAAGAAACTTGGAAAGTACTTTATAATAAAAAAGAAAAGAGAATTAGAAACAGCAGCGTATCTTAAATAGAATAACAGGATCGGAGATACACGATATATTCTAGGAAGGTGAATATAATCATAGCCAAAGCCATACACAGAAAAAGAAAATATGAAGGAATCAAACCTGGTTTCCATCTGCGGTATAGGATGAACAGTGGACATTCTAATGATTTGATAAAACATGTATCAATTATAAAACTAAGACTGCTGCAACTTTTATTGGTTCTAGATTCAAGAATTAGGATGAGAACTTATAAATAAAGAATTAAAACAAAGATAGGTCTATTATTCCTATGGTTTGCATCAAGAGAAGTATAGGTCTATCATTCAGTATAAAAAAGATCTAACAACCTTCATCACTTTTCTTGTCACTGATCACATAAACATCTCATTCTACATCAATCTGCTTCCGATGTTTATAACAGAATAGAAGTCACTTTTTAGAACATTAATAGTTCATCACATATCAGTAATACAGTGCAGATAAACTCACAGAAACACTTGTAGAAATTGTATCCAAGTAAGGGTTTTGTATGAAGTCAATCTAGATGCTAAAACTATAGAAACCTCTACTAGAAAGAAATAAGATAACAAAAGGCTATGCAGGAATGCACTATCACTTGGTAGATTACAGCCTGTGGATTGGAGTAGTTTTTCCATCTTTTAAGTTGGAAAAAAGTATATTCAGAATATATAATGCTCACAATAGCTACCTAATAAAAGCAAAGGCAGTTGGAGAATTCTTTTTATCTTTTCAAGTTTCCACAAATAGCATTTATATTGACGAGAAAAAAAATCACTGTGTAGTCATTTAAGTCTAGAATGTGAGAACACAATGGACCCAATAGTGAAACAAACAGATCTTTGCAAGGCTGCAAGAGAAGAACTGAACAATTTCCACCTGCAGCAATTCTTGGCAAATATCCACTGAGAGAAAATTAGCGGTAAAGAATCTTTCTGTAGATAGAAACTGGATAACTGGAAGGGCAATTTCATGTAGCTTCAAGACTGTGGCATTGGTATCTTCAGATGGAAAATCTCCGGCACAGCTAGCTGTGCCAGAAGTAAGTGGGATTATTTGTCTGCAAACGGTTGGATGTTTTTGCTGAAATAGAACAAGTAGAGTGAATCCCCAAATAAACTGGTAGTCATCCAACTCAAGTTCAACCATGTTTTATCCAGATATCAAGTCATTTCTCAACGTATTTTCAGCAATTATTTCAGAGTTCCCTTCACCATTAACAGGAACAGCATCTAAGGCAACAGCTTGCAGTATTACTGGCCATGCCTCTTCTAAAGTGGGCTGCAGTTTGGCTGAAACCAAAGGTGATTGGATTCCATCCAGGAATGGATTCAACTGAAGAGGAAATACTACATTAGCAGAAGGTTTCCTTCATATTACAAGCATCAAAACATTGGGAACACAAACTTTTTAGCACTTACATTTTTCTTCATATTTAGGCCCAAGCAAACATAGCTGTAATCCTTTAAGATCCTGATCCAGTATTTACCCAGAGTAATTGAACTTCTTGAGAACAATGGTAGTAAAGCTAGATACTCATCAGGTATTCCACCATGTTGTCTTCTCAGGAATGCATATGTATAGCATTTGAGAGAAGCATGAGCAGCAAGAAGCCTTATCTTGATCTACTTCCCATTAAATGAGTTAGAAACATCAACTTAGTCTTCAGATACAATAAGTCAAAAGAAAGACAAAATGGTACATGAATAATTACTTCCTTCCCTCCAAGTGCAAATACAAAATGTAAACATCTTACAAGTCTATTGGGCACCATTATCTCAATAAAGATAAAATAGTACAAAATAGAAAAAATCAACGAAGCAGCAAAAAGATCTACCTTGCACGAGACCCATTCTGCAAATGAAGGATAGTATATATCCTTGAAGTCACTCAACGGCCGAGAAATCAGTGAGAATATGCATTTAACAGCAACTTGATCGCTACCCAGTATGCCACTTGTCATTATCTGAAAATGAATATGTCAACCATGAATTTAACATTAGTTGGAGACTATTGAAACAAACCACAAATATCAACTGGAACCTTAGTAGCCAGCTGCAGTCCCGCTTCAAGAAGAAAGGGTCCTGAGGATGCATCTAAAGCTGTTCGAACAGCAGAGACTAGTTGGGCCTACATCCAAAAGAAAATGAATTTGCAGTTAATCATAAGAACTGTTTTGTATGTGTTTCTTCATTCATTGCATGCACAAGAAATTGCAAACACTGAATCAAAATTTATCAAAATTTTGTTTTGGACTTCAGGCTGCTGTTCAAACCATCCTTATATCTTACATCAGAAAATAATGTCATGCTTTCTTTTTTAACACAATACTTATCTTCAATTAAAATTTAAGAGACACCCCTTGCTTTCAACAATATAATTCTCAGTTACTCCAATGCCTCAGGAGCCAACTAGTGAGCAGGTAAATTAGCTACTTTAATATCCCCACTAGGATCAAAAATTAAGATATTGTCATACCTGGTACTGCTCCAATAGGAGATGTCCAGGAAGCTCTGGGTCAGGTGTTGCTCCAAACTGTACAAGGAGTGATAGGAAAAAACTGTGTGAAAAGACTGCAATTTGGAGCAGATATCATGTTTCACAACTAAATGTCAGACGGAATAGAAATATGTTACAGATTACTAAAGTATGGCCTTAGAGAAAGTCTGAACCTTCCTTTTGACAAAGTTAGTATGTCTCATACATGCATGTACAGTAGCACATATACAGTGGTACCAGTATTACTACGGGCAATTTGGCTGTCTCAGCATGGGAACATAAGGAAAACATAGGAAAGATGGCATAAAATGATAACAAACCGAAGAATGTTGATCCGCTCACACACCATATTTATTAAACTAATTCTGGAACAAGAACCAGTTAGAAACATCACAATGTATGGATACATTTTAATGTTGCTTACTATGGACGACCTACCACATATAGTTGCACATAAACTAATTCTGAAACAAGAACCATTTAGAAACATCACAATGTATGGACACATTTTAATGTTGCTTACTATGGACGGCCTACCACATATAGTTGCACATTATTTATGTGATCTCAACTCTATTGAACTTTACTGGTGCGTGTTCATTTCTCTTAGCATATGAATATTAAAAATGACAAAATAATGGAGTTTTTTTATAAGAGTAAATGATTAACCAGTCTGGATCCTTCGACATTTCGCACATAAAGTGAAATTATCAGAGTTCAAAATTCAAGACAGATTTCATAAAATAGTATTACAAAAGAGTTACTGAAGAGTTGAACTTTTTGGATCATTTAATGCATAAGTTGATTTCTTAACCACCAAGCCAAGTTTTTATGTACTGAACTAGTTCAATTTTTACTACAACGATGCTAACTGCTGGTAAATTTGAAATCGATTAAAGCCTTTCAGGCCAAGGTTATTGGCAAAGAAAAGAATACATCAATATGTAAAACCAAAACACCAATCATTACAGGTTCAATACAGGGCTTGTTCAAACTCAAGGACTTTCACCATTACAATAATCAGATTTGGAACATTCATATTGTTTACATAGAATAGTTTGAAAACAGCGTAGATGTCAAAGCCAACATAAATGAGCTGAAGATGCAACAAGACCGTTTATACATTCTTATCACAAAGAAATTTTGGGCAGCAGAATGTTAAGAAAGTAAAGTTTCATTACTTTCAGGTACACGAACAAAATACAATTGATTTTTATCACTAAAAAATATTTTCAGAAAATTTACCTTGTCCACAATAGTGCTTAGAAGTCCCACACCAATTGACCGCATATTTTCAAACTGAATTGTGCTTATCTATCACGTGAGTCATGGAAAAAGAAACAAACTTCAGAAGCTTCACATGTGACGAAAACTACTATAGCATGTCTGAAGTGGATCCCAAACACTACCTGATAAGCAACTGAAATGAGTTCCTGTATCTGGAGGACTAGCCAATCTTTCGACGTGTGTCCATTAGCTGATTCTTTCCTTGCTAAACAGAGGTCAAAATGGGCAGCATCCCTTCCAACAGCGGCAGGTAAAAGACAAACACCTATTTTTCAATAGAACAATGTCCATGTTACTGGAAATACAAGATATAATCTTTCAAGAAATCATTTGGGTGAGTCATAAGATTGGACAATATAAATCTTAGCATGCCCTGTCCTGCACAAGCATTTTAAGTATGGAACCAAAGCTTTTACATTCAGTATTATCAAAACATGTATTCTATACAAGAATATTACTTCAGGATTCTACACCAAGATGTTTATAAATGTCCTACGACAGAATATTAAAATTAGTTAGTATTAACCTACTATCTCAAATTGATGGAATATAATCTAGTCAAAAGTAAGTTATTTAGTCGTTTATTATTTTCATACACATACTAAGGTTAAATAATAATTTAATAAAAGATAAGGGTAGCATACTTCAAATTTAAGACCTTTCAGTCATAATGTCTTTGAAACCATGTCAAGAAACCAATCATCTTAAAGTTTCTAAGGAGGCCCAGAATTAATAGCAACTCCTAACATGTTCAATCTAGAAAAATTGTCTTGACAGCCATTGAAGCTTAAGCCAAGGCTTCAAATGGAAGTAGGCTTTGGCCAAAAGGTTTGAGTTTAAACATTAAAGTCATTGGAATCATTGCACAAATTTTAAAACTCGTTTAGACCTGCCACAGGTACATGATAATTGGATTGAAGAAATCTAGGCATTTGAAATCTGTTTTGAAATTAGGATTCAAATTGGAATAGTAAAAATTCTGAATACTTATGCTTCTTCAAGCCTTTAACATTGTTATAACATTCCTCCATAAGCATTCTACCACTTTCAATCGGAAGACATTTTCATTTGGCAAGAAAACAATCAAACTTACTGAGAACGTCAAAAACATGAAACTTCATAAAATATGAACAATGAAGATTCTCAAACGCTATATTGTATCCCTGAAACTAGAACAGAAAACAATGAAGGAAAAAACAAGTATATACAATAGAATCCCCACTGCAATGGAATAAGCCAATTGAGAAACAAATTCTACAATATTGCTAACATTCCCTCAAGCCTGCCAACGAATATCCTTCCTTCCTGGTTTCCTATTTAACTCTTTAAATCTACGAATAAAAATGCCTTAGTCAACATGTCAGTTATTTGATCATCAGATCATATGGAATACTAATTACTCCTTGCTTGAGCTTCTCCTTTATGGGAATGCCAATCAATCTATACATGTTCGATCCAATCTTCACACTGGTTTGTGAGTGATAATAATAGCAGATTTGTTACCATAATATATTTTCATAGGACGACTTCATTGACATCTAAAACCATTAAGTATGATTTACATATTCCAAGAGTCACTACTTTGAACTCTGCATCCACACTTTACCTTGCAACATCTTGCTTCTTGCTCTTCTACATTACCAGGTTATCGTTATCTCCAAGAAGAAAAATACAATATCTGGGTCAAGACCAACCATTTTCCAAGGATTATCCATGCAATTTCATTAACGGCTCTTTATTGGCTTGGAAAAGAATTCCAATCCCTGCTACATTGTGCAATTTTCAAAACTGCTTTCATTTGTTGTTTTTCTAGATAAAGAATAAATTGACTCACAGTACCTACTAAATAACCAATATCTCGTCTGGTGTGTGATAGAGATGTACAAACCAGCCCAATTATTGGACCTTGTCAATTGTCTCTGTTTTCAACTTCACTTAATAGATGATCCCTATTAATTGGTGTAGTTGCTGGCTTCCAACTCCAAAATGTAGTACATAGGTACACCTTGGCACCTAGAAATGGAAGTTTTCACCAGAAGGAAAAGGATGTACTTCCTTTGTGAAAACAAAATACATCCTCTTTAGAATATTTTACTTCAGTTCCCAACAAGTAATTTAACCTTCCTGGATCATTCAAATTCTCTAGCCATCTCAAGTCTCAACCTCTCTAAGTTTCAGCAAAAATGGACTGAGAACCTCAACAAGGAATAAAGTCATAAAAAGTATTAGAATAGTGGGTTATGGTCAGGGACAACATAACCAATTATCCAAGATTTTGATACTGCATTTCTAGATATAAAGGCTATGAAAATAAAACAAAGAAAAAACATAGAAGGAAGAACAAAAGATTTATAAGGTTCAATCGTTCTAAAGCCTGCATAAAAGACATAAGAGACCACAAGGATCCTAGATTGTGTTATTAGCTAGGCAATCTCATCTATTTGTAATACTAGAGTAATACATGCTAGTAACAAAAATCTTAAACAGAGTATAGACAACATTCCACTATAAGAGTACTTTATACGATACACATAATAATAATTCTAAATACTGAATCCCTAAGATCTTCAACACTCAGCCTCAAGCTGGTGAGTGATTAACTCCCATCCCAGCTTGCATGCAATTTTTTGCAAGTCTATTCTGACAGGGGAATCAAAGACAATCCAACCAATTTTAGTGATTTTTTTTTTTACTAAATATCAACTTGATTACTTTCTTCTTTTCCTTTTATAACAATCTAACTGAAAGGGAAACCTTATTCTTAGATGCTTATCTCATACGCCAATGAACAATGGTGGATCCCAAAACGTTGGTAAAGCTCCTTGGGAGATTGATGACTAGTATTACAAAAGACAACATTGGCTTCAGTGCAGACAGCTGGACTCGACAAAACATGGTAGTTGTGCTTCTTGTTGATATCTTTGAACTTCAGCTTTGGTGAGAATAAAAGACTGTCTTAAAGAAAGAAGATGCAAGGAAGAACGAAATTGATCATGTGACTGTCAAAAAAGATGATTTTGTTGGTGGCTAAGAAGGTAATAGCACATGAAGTAATGATGGGACTGGCTGAACGTCTCAGTAGTTACAGCGAAGCTGTTTGACATGGAAGGAGTTATGGAAATGGAACTCAAACAGGGACAATTGGTTAAAGGAAGAAAGGCAGAGAAAAGGTTAAACACAAGCTCTAATGGTAGATTCCAACAATGATGGGAGGTAGAGCAGAGGATTGTAGATTCTAGCACTGTGGGACATAGGGAGAAGAATGTGAGACAATGACAGTGATTCCAACAGTAGTAGTTTCCCAAACTATATTCCAATAGAGGAGGTGGTCGTTTGGGTCATGTCTAAGTTAGGGTTTATGTTCACTAATAACAGCCACAGTTGGAAACTAGCCTCAAGTAGAGAGAAACAACAAAAAATTTATGTGATTTAGTCAGAAGGGCTACATCTACTGACACAGACAATAAGAGTACTAGATTTTATTAATTAAAAACTTATCATTTGATAATAGTAGTGACACACGCTAAAAATGATAATCTTAAATAGAGTACACATAATATTCTTTAAGATCTTCAACAACGGCATTCAACTGAGACATTTGATTAAATGAATATGAGGAGTTTGATTAACACAAGGAAATTTTTAGTTTCTCTATCTCCTTATTGTTCAAACCTTTCACATTGCTTCCATCATAATCTAACACTTTATTGAGTTTCCTTAAACTTAAGGAAATTTACAAATATATAAATATATATATATAGAGAGAGAGAGACAGTATATAACCTAAAGCCAGGGCAGCAAGCAAGTACTGAATGAAAAACCATATATGAAAACTAAACACAGTCAATACAATAGAATCTCTCAAGAATAAATATACAACAGAGAGACAATGTCTATGTCATGTTGTTCATATTAAACACTCAATATCAATGAATAAGTTGAACCAAGAAATATAACCCTAGAAGCCCTACAGATAATATTCTATAATGAGTGAATTATTAACTAGAATTTCAAAAGATTTAAGACCTGGAGCAAAGAAACAGTATAGGACAATGCAAATCAACCAAACTAGGACAAGATCACTTACTCAGCAGCAAAAACTCTGGTTCTGTATCTAAGGTGTTTATCTCTGTTGGGATTAACACAGGAAGCTTCTAGTGCATACTCTTGGACTGGCGTGCCTGTGGAGCTATAGACCATATTTTCATCATCTTCTCCATAGTCTAATCTTTGGTCACTGCCCGTCCCACTAAGACCAACATTTCCTGAGCCGTTACTAATTTCAGCATCTCGTCTAGTTGATGTAGCAAGAACCTGGACGTTGGATAACTTATTCAATTAGCGCTAAGCATAATTTATCCACGAAACAGGAAAAAGCCTATTAATATGCTGGCTAATAGGAACATAGTTCACGTGATACACTTCAAACCTTAATTTGTGAACCACAAGCATAAAAAAGTCCCACATAAACAAGTAATATGCTAGTTATTGTCAAGTAAAAGAAAAGGTTAGCAAAATCATTTTCAAGAAGCATAAATGCATATGGTCATCTAAAAAGTCAAACGTTCTTATTTGGAAAACCAATAATATATAAACCTCTATCCAGTTCGAGAAAAGAGCTCGCCATCTTACAACATATTGATATCCAGTGAGATGGAAAAGAAGGACATGATGCAAACAGCAATCGTGTAATTGTTGAACGTATCATATTCCCAATCCTAAAAAAATTAAAGCAGTCTGATTATCAAGAATTGGAAAGGAAAAGGTGAAAAGTATGTATATATATATATATATGACTCCTTGAAATATGCATGGTATTTCCTTTAAATACAGCCTGTATCACAGTCAGCAACATAACTGCTTCATGAACAATGATGTTGAATGGCCATTGGGAATGGACACGGAATTGCTTTTGTACTATAGCAATGCAAATTGTTAGAAATGCATGAAACAACATTTATTTGCAAACTGCAACAAAGAACAGTAATCAGTACTGTTATCATTTTTGCTCAAGCAAGTTTTGAAGCGCGTGCATTTTATTAAAAAGTAAGCACCAAAGCAACATGGTTTATAGATGACTTACTCAGAATCTGTTTCTTCGTCCAGCATGTGAAACAAGTTATCTTCAATTTGCTCGCGAATAATAGAAACCTGAAACAACTCCTATCAACCATTGGATACCTTGGAGCAAAGGGTTGGCTAAATATAAAAAAGAGATGAACATTGGGTGCCCAATACTAACCAGGTCTTTTTCAATGAGATGCCGGAAGGTAGAAACAGCAATTTGTCTTAAAGTTGGCTGCTTCAAGTTAAACTTGTTGTGTTAGGTAAAAGAAAGGGAATATAAGAAAACTTAAACAAAACCTGTCTTGAGGAAAGAGTTGATAGGAGGGTTTTAACATGTGAATGAACAGAAACAGCTTGCGGAGCGAAAAGAACAAATTGCTGTGTGAATCGAACACTCCTGTAACATGAATATGACTCAGTTGGAGCCTCATAATAAAGGGAAAAAAAAAGGTTTAACTCCTATTTGATTCCATAATGATTTTCAGAATAATATATGGATCACTATCGGGCCTCATCCAACAGTTTAAACTTTTGGGTAATGCTTTCTATACAATAACCAAAAAGTTAGCAATTAGAAAACAGTTCAAACATCCAATCACAAACTACCCAAAATGAGAAAATAAGAAAGAGAAAAAAGAAAAACAAGAAACATTTATCTGTTGACATACTCCAACAGTGTTGCAGTTTCTTGCCAGGAACTTATTTCTGCAATGACGGACTGCAAAACAAATTGGATTGGTCAATTGAATATTAACTTCCATATCATAGTAAATAATGAACAAAGTGAAAGAAAAGGATATGCTTTCAAATTGAAGATCATATTCTGGGCTATATGTCATTCGAATACCAGCCACAGATTGCTAAAGAAATATAATGATAGTAAATCTCAACTTGAACAGGAACAAGTCTAGAAGTTCAGGTCTGTGAATGAACTACCTTGCAGCGAGAGAAGAAAATGCTTCCTGGGGCAAGTTCAGGGCCCAGAACAGCCACAATGGCATTTATAAGGCGGCCTACTCCTTGCTGAAGGTCAACCAAACCATTGTCTTCAGATAATAGAATGTCCAGTGCAAGGCCAAGTGTTGCCTGTGGATGAAAAAGATAAAAACAACAAGCACAGCACCAATGTAAATTTAAAGGCAATTAGAATGGTGCACTTACCAAATGACTGTAGGGAAGCTACATGCAAATACATGGTGCAACCCATATTAAATTCATGCATAATTGATCATAGACGATACAAAAAGGAATTAGGAGCATGTTTTGAATTGAACAACTCCAACTTTATTTATCACCAAGATGACAAAGCTCACATAGGACATACAGCAGATGGTTTTTTAAGTTGGCTGGAAATCCGAACTCAAATCACAAAAATAAGTGTGCTTTAGGTCTGTTTAAGTTATAGATAATAGATAAAAGACGTAGGAGCAAGATTTAAATTGAACAGAAACTTCACTTTCAATTAATCTATTTAAACATGTATTCTTTTAAATTCATGTATCACGCGGACAACATGAAACATGTAGCACATGAATTTTAGGACAGGCTGGGAGTCAGAAGTTTAGATCCTTTCAATTATGTTTCAGTATTTCCCTTATTTAATTAAGCATACTATTAGTGTTGGCAACCACTATCCTGTAAATATGTAAGTTCTATTCAGACTTTTCTATCAAATTGTAGTTTACGTTTTAGCATTCTAAAACTTGTTTATCAAATCATAAAGGCATAGTTGGGTGCGGTGCTAGCATTTGTTTACAAGCTTTGTGCATCAATCTCATGACAGGTGATTAATATATCAAAAGTAACCTTTATTATAGTATATAAATACAAAATATTTTGTCAATTTCGTAAAATATATTTAAAAAAAAGTTATATATATACAGTTGATGATCTCAAGTCTTGTATAATTACGATGCCGCTTTAAATGTCATCTCATGCAATTGTTGCTAAGTACACAAATAAACTTCTCACTTTCCTCGTTTGCTTCATTTAAATAATATTTTCTCTGACGCTTAATTCGTAAAATGTCTTACTTGCATGAAATTTGAATTAATATTGTTTCTGTGTCCAGGTTCGCAACTACAGAATCCATGAAATGACCAATTCCATTTCAAGGCTAAGACCTGCCTGCCTTGTAATATTGGATTTATGACCATTTTCCACGTGCCAGGGAAAGACCAACCTCTGTAACCACCGCCTTAACATAAAGCAATTCAATCCGTGATGCTCTTATTCACTTGATTGCGTAAAACTCATGAATTTCTTTTGTATCTTCGTAGTAGTACCCCGCTGCAGCAGACTTATGTTGAATTAGATTAGTTTATATTATCTATAATGTCCTTTTAACTATAAATCCATATGAATACATAAATGTATTTGATTGAAATAAACACTTAACTATACTTGAGAATCCAGATAATTTATCTTTATACATGCCTCTGGTATGTGACTCAGTTCAGCAATGAACATCTGCAAGTTTTGCAGAGGAATACGTTTTAGCTAGCAAATGCAGAGAATTACTATAAACCAAGAAAAACAAAAAACAAAAAAGAACACGTTTCATCTCTGTTATGTATCCAAATAGTGGCAAATCAGTTGAAATACTAGCCACGGATAACATTTGCATTTAATAACCAAACTGCAATGGCAACAAGAGGCTATGAAAATGCCTTACAGAAGAATTTAACAGGATAAGACGAATTCAACAACGCCACAATTGTAGCTGACAATATCAGTACCATCTTTAGAGCTATGATTACATCACAAACCAACTTCAGAAATTCACTATTCTTCAGCACCTTCTTCAATGACAAAAGTTACATAAGAGCAGTCTTGCCACAAGCATCAACCTAACCTTGCTTCTCTCCTTAGCACCTGGTAAGTAACAGGAAGAAACCATGAAAATAATTTGATCAGCAATGAAGCAAACATAGGCTTAACTGGGACTTTCAACAACACTTTCTTCTGGAGTCATAGAAACAGGTTGAATTACACATTTGAAACGTTAAACTTAGCATCCAGCAAGTCATGTGTCATCTAAAAAGTGGGTTGGATCTAATAGAGGAAGTGTTTATAGATACAACCCATTATTGATTCAAGCAAACTTTGGCAGATCATCCCTTCATAATGATATTATCTTGCTTCTTCTCTATGTTGATGAAGTGATTGTAACAAGTAAACAGATGAAATTGAGAAACTCTGAGGTTATCTGGCGAAAGAATTTGAGATAAAGGATTTGGGGTTTCTCAAATACTTTCTAGGCATTGAAGTTTCTCAAGTGTAAGCAAGGACTATTTCTCTTCGAAAGGAAGATACTTGGATCTCCTAGTTGAAACTGATAACCCTGCTTGTGAGCCTATAAGTACTCTTATTGAGGTGAATCATGGGCTATCTATTTCTCCTGTTCAATTTCCAACAAACAAGGAGAGATATCAAAGAATAGTTGGGAAGTTGATCTATTTTAAAACTCACACTAGACTCGACATAGTATATGCAATCAACATTGTGAGTCACTTTATGCATAATCCAAGTGATTAATACATGAATGTTATTACTGGATTATGACAATTAAAATCAGCTCTAGGTAGAAATCTTTTATTCTCCAAACATGGACATCTTGATGTTGTGGGATATACAGCCTCTGATTTTGCCAGTAGTAGACTGGGTAGAAAATCCACTTCTGGATATTTCTCGATTGTTGGAGGTATCTTGTTAACTTGGAGAGGTAAAAAACATAATGTGGTTTCATTATCTAGTGCAGAAGCTGAATATTGTGATATGCATCATGCAATCACAGAACTTTCTTGACTGAAAATACTCTTAACATAACTTGGTTTTGGTCCAAAAAAGCTATAGAGTTGTAATCTAATACAACAAACTAAGCATGTTGAACTAGACAAGAACTATATTGAAGATAATCTTGATTCTGACACAATAAGAGTTCCTTAACGCTAGAAGTTCCAATCAGTTGGCTGGCGTTATGACTCATGCCGTCAATAGTAGATCATTCCATACAATGACGTCTGATAGCTACACCCTAACTTGAGGGGGAGAGTTAACAGGCATGAACTGTAATTCCTTCGTACTTTGCATATTTCTTGTATAGTTTCCCTTAATTAAGGAATAGGAATGTAGTCATAGATACAACTATATGGTTGATTTGCCCCTATATATAGGTCCTTGTATCTTTTATATATATCACCGAAATATATGAAAGAAAACATCATGCATATTCACAACTTATGCAAAAAGAAATGATGATACTCCAGTGTGATTATTAAGGAACACGTTGCAAATCTAATGATATTGCTAACATACCAGGCACAGAAGAATGGCAAGAAAAGACTGCATAGAAGATTGGAAAATGAATATTCAACTTATGATACATTAAGATCACACAAAACTGAAAGTTTATCAATATTAATTTTGAGATCAATAAGTTTAATTAGAGCTGATAAACAAATTTAATCTGGCCATTACGAAGCCAGTTACTTTTCGGAACAGAAATGGAGTCGTATTCCTTGGTTATGCGAAAACAGTGCAAGGCCATGAATGAAAAGCTTAAAATCAATAGATTATAAGTCCAAGGGTTACATTAGAAGCAGAAAGGGTGTACACAGCATAAAGAAGCAAGTAGTAAGAAACATGACTGACTAATAGAATTCAAGTGTGCATGCTTGATTGATAGAACTATGGTGTGAACGCAAAAGACCAAAAATACTAATATTCACCTCTTCAGCAAATTTTATCAAGATGGTTGTTCGAGGGCGTTGTTGACCCTCTACAGGTACAAAATGAGCTGTAACTATTGCTGGAAAACCGGCACTATCTAAAACACCCTTTAATGGAAAGAGTAAAAAAAAGCCCATCAGCTCTTTTATCCATCAGCTATCACTTAACCAATGCAAATTCAACATAGGACTCACCCTAACTATTCCAGCAACAAATGCCCCACAGTTAAATGTCCCCATATCCTTTGGAACAGAGATAAATCTGTCAGAGAAGATGGTTCATCAGCTGATCATGGCTTAAATCCCAAATTCACATCAATTAAGGCAGCAACTATCTTCGCATGCTTTTAACAATAAAATATCTTTACCTATTTACAAGGAGCTCTTTCTCACTGATCATGTATTCATCTTCATTTTCAGTTCCTTTCTCAAGGGAGTTAGCCACCTGATTTCAAGATAAACACCGAACTTGAGCATTGTGAAATGAATCACACGTTAAAACAATACTTAATAATGATATATAGATGCACAAGGGGAGGGGGGGTTGAATTGTGAACCCTTTTCGTTTAATCCCCTTCGTAAACGAATTGGTTAAAAGAAGCTTGCTCTTTTCACAAGAACTACTAGAAATCACTGTCGTAAAGAATTTTCGTAAGCTTGTGTATAACAACAAAATCGAAAATTGAAAGATAAGAGAAAGTGAGAGTAGAGGGTTGAGAGATTTCGACACAACA
>JANITX010000009.1:21295411-21306108 GCA_027564395.1 Erythroxylum ulei | reverse complement strand
ATCTGATACTTAGTATAGAAACTTGTATATATACTGAATATAGCTGTAACCTACGGGTAATGTGAATGAATTTGTTTTCTTCACTGCTAATATTTCACACATACAAATTCAAAACTAGGCACAATCTTAAAAATAGAGCAAAAAGCTTAGCTAATATGAATAAATAAATTAAAGAACCAGCAGAAAGGAGATATGTATTCCATCTGTCTGCCAACATCTACTGGAGAGGACCTTTTGATACTCCATGACCATAAATCAGTTATCAACTATTAGGTTCATGGAAAATATAAATCAGGAGTTAAGATGCAAAAGTCCAACTCAACAACAATCCATTAAAATTACACATTGCAGCATTTGTCAACAAATTTATCCATAAAGAAACATCCTTATGAAGCAAAAGTTGAAATGAGATGTCTAAAGAGCTGAAAATTTCTAACAAGTAGCCAAGGAAATCGAGGTTTTTCGTGAGAATACAATATGTAAACCATCAACAGAATGTGGAAAACCTTCACTCCTTGAGAATAAGAATGTTATAGGACAAAAGAAATGAACTTTGCAACTTTCCAAACTGAAGAAATGGACAGTTAGAACATCGACATAAAGATATATAGACAAAGAAAAGAAGGTTTTAAAAAAGACTAATCACTTAGTCTATATAAATCAGGATGATAAAGAAATCAGATTAGTTATCAAGACTATTTCATACAGGAAGGACTTTCACGCTAATAAACAGAAAAATTTCTTGTTTTCTCTTTCTTCCTTAGATCATACATTTTTACTTCATTTATTGGTAACTATGTTTTCTGACCATCTTTGTTGTATTCTTGGTTTTTCAAAGAGGTGACTCCACAACATCAACTAAAATTGAAGGAAATATGTTGTTTGTACTGTTGTTGTTTCTACTAGGTGTGGAGAATGCTCTCGCACATTTCTCATGTGAGAAGTAAAAGGAAACCTTCAAAATCCTTAGGATATCTAATTAATTTAACCGAAGATCACATAAATCCACATGTTTATTAAATAGTAAACAGCACTGTAAAGATACTTGGTGTAAGTCTTCCACTTAAAAGTCATTTATGATAAACAACTACACTAGACTTGGATCTTAAATCAAGAGACCAAAGAACAAAAGTTGCGAAGATACAAATGGCAATAGAATGAAAGATTCATTTTGGTGATCACATCAAGGATTTAGCCAAACAAGAAAGAAGAAAACCACACTAGCAATATTGGCTATACCTTCCCAAATGAGACATTATCTCTCAAAGCATTCAGTGTAGTTACACCGTATGAAACCAAACCTCCGACACAGGTAGGATCAACCTCAGCAAACACTCGTACTGTCAAAGCAGTCTCAGTGCGTACCTGCCCAAACAAACTTTTCATTCATGCTGAACTAAAAGAAGCTATACAGCAACAACTCAATACGATACAGCTGTTTAGAAAACTGCACTATCAATCTATGGTTTAATTTTTACTAATATGTTTTGGGAAAGTAAAATTCACAATAGAACTGACAGAGCTTTTCATAGATGAGTGGTCAGTCAATGTAGGGTAGTATGAAATCTTCATTTTAACGAGATTACATGATGTAGGAGCATATTTCCAGTTAATAATTTATGTTTCCGTATTTTAATAGTTTTCATAAAGTTTTCTTATTTAGGTTAGATTTCATTTTCAATAAGATATTACTATTTTTCCTATTATTCAAAGGAATTCGTGTATGACTTGTTTTTTCTATTCTGGGTAGGGTTTCTAATAAAATTAGTAAAAATAGGGGATTTGCAAGAGAATTATAGCAGCCTCTGTATTCATATTTTTATTAAAGGAGTTTTTTTATAGAAATCATAATTGTTCCAACAACAATCACCCTAATTCTAGCCCTCCTTTGTTGGAATATGTTGCCCTAACGCCTTGCCCTACATCAAGCGATGTCAGAGCTACTATAGATGCCATCCAAAATGCAAGGAGATTTATTAAAAAGGGAGTTCAACTAGTCCCGATAGAAGTGCTTAACCATATTGGAGTCATCCAATTTGAAAGGGAATAGCTTGAGCTTGCTCAACAATCTTTTAAAGAGGCTCTTGTTGATAGCATATGTTATTGTCCTTGACAGTAAAGCAAATGCCATTGCAGTTGATGTGCCTACTTGTACTCTTCAATATAAAGACATGCCAATATTTCATCACTTTGTGGAACATGGTATTCAGGTACAGCTACCTTGGAATAAAGTCAAAGCATTATTTAACTTGGCCAGAATAGTTAAGCAGTTGCATGAGACACAAGTTGCAATCATTCTTTACCATCTTATACTATACAAGCTCCCAGACTATGTGGAAGCTTATCTGAGGCTTTCTGTCATTGAGAAAGCCCAAAACAATCTTCAATTAAGCATTGACCTGGTTAATGGGGCTTTGAAGGCGAATGATAAGTTCCCTAATGCATTATCTATGCCCAATGACTTAGATCTGAAAAATAATGATTGAGTAAAGGCCAACAAACCTTCTATGCTGCTAGTGAGGCAACTGATGGAAATGATCCTTATGCAACTCTCTTTGGGCAACTAGAATTACTTTGCTGCACTATACTATCAAAAAAGAAACCCAAAGTTGGAAGTTACCCATTTGGAAAGGGCCAAGGAACTTTACACTAGAGTTCTGGTTCAGAATATAGTTTAATATTTATGCTGTAAATGGTGCTAGAGTAGTTTCAGTAAAAAAGAACAATTTGATGCATTAAAAGATATTTTAAAACATATCTAAGAAGTTACAAGTAACAGCATTTTTATCCAAATGCTTGATGTTTGGATAACTTAGCCTATGTTTATTATACTCGAGGCTGTTTGACATTAGCAATGAAGATGTATCATAATTGTTTGTGAAAGTTCTACCATAATAGAGATTCTTGTCTTGGGATCTCCCAAGTGAATGCACTTGGATTGCAAAAGAGGAACTAAAATGAGCTAATCGCGATATCCACAAGGAGTATGTCAAAGTCTACATGTTGAAGCCGTGTTCTTTTTTAATCTGATGAGATTGATGCAAGAGCATACTTGAGTTAATAATTCATACTAGAATACCCAGTGCAAAATCAATTTTAAAAAATTTTCAAATAATAAATAGTGTACGGGATGTTACTTATAGAATTTTTAATATTAAAAGTTACAAAGGAAAGAATTTATAAAAGACCATTAATTTTTATAATGGAATAGATATTTTAGATACTATTTAATACTAATTAACTATGCATGTATGACAAGAAAAGAAATGAAAAGTTACTATCGGTGAAAAAATTCATTTGGCATAATTATATGTGGATATATATAAAATTAGAGATAAAAGTTAGAATCATAACAATTTAATCACAATATTTACTAATTTTAAGCTCAGATATTTTGTATTACTCTAGAATATTCTTTTAGTATTTTAAAAAAGAATAATGTTTCTAGCAATCTTAGTTATCACAGTGAATTAATTTTTTAGGATTCTATAAAAATTTATTAATATTAAATTTTATTTTAATAGGACTGTGAATTGCAAAAGCAAGTGAATTTTATACAATGAAAATTACTCGATCAAATTTTAGAAGACTTTTAGTATTTTAAATTTAAAGAAATTCCACCTTAAGGTTTTTATATTTAATCTTAATTGCAGTGGATTGTGGAAACTATTGAATCTTTTAACTAAATGGCAACTACTCATTTCAATTTTTAATTTTAAAGAAGGTTTTTTATTCTTGTGGCATACAATATTATTCTTTTTAGGGATATATTTCACACTTAATTGTCTTGGAAAGTTATTTAAGATGGTCAGATTAGTTTAAGACTTAAGATTGATTTTAGGTATGGGTTTGAAACCATTAATTTTTGGGTTAGGTTTCTCAAAGTAGTTCACAATGTTAGGGGCCATTGATCATTCTTTCCTAGTTTTTGGTCAAAAGACCAATGTCTAGTTTGTTTTGCCATTCTCTAATCTATCTCTACTTGAAACTAGTTGAGTAGAGACTATCTACTTATAGCTCCAAAACCAATTCTATCCCTTTCCAACCAAAGGAACCATAACAGAGTGTGCAGAAGATTTCAATGCTTACTAATTAGTCAGCCTTCCACATTTTCATACCAATTAGATAAACTAGGGACAAGAAGAACCAAGATAAAACTAGGGACAATATTAGAAACTAATATTTGATTAAAGTCAAACATAGACAAGCTTTGTGTTATAGTTTACTAAATGATCATAAGGACTTCAGAAATTCATAAGTAAAAGAATTGATAAGGACAGTGAAACTAACTAGGAGATAAATGAAAAAGAATTCTTTTTCACAATATCAAAATATAAATGCATCAGTTATTTAGTGCAATTTTTTTCAAGTAACAAACATATTCTCAAAAATTGCAAAGTCCAACAAGAAGTCTTAAAAGTTGATTTTAGTATCAATTATCCAATCAAATATATTCAACATCCCAATTAAAAGTAACAAAATACTTACAAGGTTTGATGAATGAGATATTGCAACATCGACAGTTTTATCAAAGATTTCACGAAGTTCTGATGGAACCTGAGAATGGATAAGCAAAATTCAAGCAATATGCAACCAAAGTTGCACATATAAGCATGCAAGACAACCAAGGAACCAAATTATAAACAATTTAGCCAAACTTTAAAGGACCCACACAAATGACTCATCACTGATCCAGTCTATTTGTTGCCTAGTATTATCAATTAGGTATATTGCATGCACCTAATGCTTTTCTGAAATGACATTTTCCTAAAATAGGGGGGAATTGAAGAAAAGTAGACATTTCAAACATGTGAAATCGATACTCTTGTAAATCAAATGTTCTGAAGGTTACAGAGTGCATAATCTTATTATACATCAATTTAGCCCATTTAATACTATAGTAGGTTTTGTTTTAGATTTGTTGCCCTACTGAAACATGTTTTACAAAGAGCATATAACATATCAAAAGTAGAATCAAATGCATACAACCCCTTACCTCACCCAATGTTTTCAACGTATAAGACAAAGTACGAAGAGCAGCAATTTTCATTGAAGGACCAACATTAGGAGATTCCAGCTGCAATTTTCCATGAGAGAAGAGTCAAGACAAGAATCAACAGTGGCAAGAGAGCATGTGTGTTACTCTAGCAAACCTGTTTTCCAAGGAAAACTGAAAAGCCCCTTTGAGTAGGCTCAGTCATCTGATCAGTCACACCAACCCGCAAAATATACAGAACGCATGCCTCCAAGAAACCAAAGAGTGGAAAGTATTAGTTTATATATTTTGGATATCATAATAATGTAACTACAATGCACATCAATCCAATATAAAGTTCAATCCTTCATAATTCCATCCAGGGCTAGAAAAACGAGGAGCTATAAAATTTGAGATGAAACACAAATCACAATATGCTTGTCCTTATCAAAACAATTACCAATCTTTGCTTAAACCATAACATATCATAGATTTCATACAAATCAAGTAAATTAGTTTCTTTAGCATCATATTCAATGATGTTAATCATTCAAAAGAAATTCCATATACGAAATTCTAAGTTTCTAAGAGAAGATTTTCCTATCAAACCAGCATTGGTATTCCTTCCTTCCAAATTTATTGGGAAACGATTATTCTATCGCAAATCTTTGCTAAAACCATGACATAGCACAGATTTCATACAAATTGTGTAAATTACTTTCTTTAGCATCATATTCAATGATGTTAAATGCGCAAAAGAATTCCATATACTAAATTCTAACTTTCTTAGTCAAGATTTTTCCATCAAACTAGCATTGGTATTCTTTCCTTCCACATATATTGGGAAACAATTATTCTACTGAAACGTGCTAGTAGTTATGCCTAACTAATGATTGCCTCTACACGTGCAAATTTGAGAACAGATGAGCAGCTATTAGTATCAGTAAGCTATATTTATCTCAGGTTTTGCTTCCATTTAATTTGTATACTGTTTTGTCTTCTATTTCCTTTTTTTTTGCAAGGCCATATAATAAGAGGAAGTCATGCCTCTACGTTAAACATATGACTATCAAAGAATAATGTAGAATTTGCAGCACAATTTTTTAGACAAATACCAGCGCATGGGCATCGACATGAGGATCTATGCCAAGCATTTCCATAACTAGCAGGGCATAGTTTTGAAGCTCAATATCTGGAACCAAATACTTTAGACGAATTGCCTGCAACATGAATGAAATTCATGGAACAATCAGCATAAATTGGATGTCAAATAACAAAGATGTGCAAAATATTGTACTCCAAGCCAAGCTAAAATGCTGAAGTAATGGGCAAAACATATAATTATGTACCCATGATCATAAAAAAAATCTTAATGAGAAAGTATTACTCTAGTAAACTATATTACTGACACCATTCTTAGTTGAACATCCCACCATTTCCATAGACATTCTCAAGCGAATCATTGAAAATTTAGAATTTTGACAATAAATTTACAAATGGACTAAAAAGCAGCCCTCAAACAGTTTTAAGAGAAGCAGCAAACCAAGAAATTATACTGATCAACAAGAGGAGAAAGATGGTTAGAGATTGAAAAGCAACCATTAGCATTGTTACCTGTAAAAAAGAGACCCATGATAAGGTAATGCCCATCCGAATGTCCTTCACCCAAGGCCCACTTGCTGCAATTTCAGCCACCGATGAGTACTAAGGGAATATCGATACGAAAGTATGATATATTTTTTATTTAGCTTATGCATTAGTAGATAGCAAATTACTGATAATGCAAAACACACAAACCTTATTGCAATATAAAAGCACAATGTTCATAAAATAAAACCATACCAGAAATGGAAAAGAAAGCATATATAACAATTGTGCATGCTCTTACAACAGGAAAAAGACATTATAGCTTTGAAAGTTCCTTACAAGAATGAGGAGGTCAAAAGATACTCAGAAAGATTATTATAGTACTTCAAAAGTTCAACAAAATATAGCCCTACAATCACCCCCCTCCCCCCATAAAAAAGGCAAAGCACTAAAGTGTACAAGAAAAAAGAATTTAATCTGAAAATAAAAATATATAAATATTAAGGATTATAATTGAAAATTTTGGCATTTCTAATGAACCAAAAATACCAAATAAGAGCAAGAAATTAGCATCATATAGAAGCCTCTCAATCTTACCTTCAAAATTCATGAAATTTATACATGTGTTCCCACTGGAACAAACAGGATATTCAGAACACTATGGAATAGGTCAAATCAATACCTCTGGTGAAGGGCAATGCTAAATGCCTTTGCAAGCCACCTTCTAATTTCTTTGCATGAGTGGAAGAACTGTTTCCGCGGGACTGAACCTGTTGAGGCAAGATTAGCTAGTAAATTAATAAATTAATAACATGGAAGAAAAACAAATAGAGAAGCATCTTCCAAAGACATAGAAAGCAAGAAATGAAGAAAAAAAGAAGAACTGGATATAAACTACATAGCACATATACCTGTGCCTCTGGATTCATTCCTAAAGCAAGTAATGAACCTAAAGCATCAGCATAAGCATCCCGAACAGATGACATTGGATCCTCAAGAGCCTAAAGAGAACATCAATATCATGGATAGAGGTACAGATACCGCATGAGCTTCTCAAATATTCAAAACCTACCTTAGTAAAAGAGTAACATGCGCAAAAAACTAAGAAACACCTACCTTAACACAATAAGATGCTAAATTATCAAGCTCCCCAACTCCTAGATTTGGCCCACCAATCATAGCAAATGCCCTCAGACAACGTGCTGCAGCTATTCTAACAACAAATGATTTATCCCCAACAGCAAAACGTGTTATAACACGGTAGGCCTCAATATACGCTGACGAGGCAGCATTGCCGCCAGAGCCTTCCAAAGCTTTTTGAAGCATGAATAGTGCCTCTTGTCTCACAAATTCCTGGAATTTCATTAAAAACGGGTAGCAAAGCCAGAAATTCTAGGCACTACAAAAATTGAAGGATCAAAAAAATAAAATTTTTATGCAAATAGGAGAAAGTTTAAAGCCAAGAATATGAGCATCAAATATGATCAGAAGTTTAATTATATAAAATCTAGGGCTGCACGTTTGACAATATAATCCAAAATAAAGGGAACAATCCAAAAGGAAGTTAAAATATATTCATGCTCTAGCCAACTCCTTAGTAGTAGAAGGATAGTAACAGTAACAATATAATACCAACATTCAAATAGTCATTAGTATTGACATTATCAATCCTAAGCACAATAATATCCACAATATTACAAATTGAATAAGACGTACCTCTTGAAACTTCATGAGCTTTGCCACAATATTTGTTGTTTCAAGCAAACCCGACGTGATTCTTCTACCAAAATATCGATATAGCTCTCCCAGACATTGTGCAACACCTAAAAGTATTGATTACATGAAAATTTGGACACAAACATGCAGCAAACAACCAATCAAGCAAATGATGGGATAAGCATAACAAACATAACTTTATGGTTACACTGTGCCTTATTTTTTGTTTCCTTTCCTGGTGACAGTCACAAACACTTTTCCAATACCTCTCTCTAATGCAAGGGAGACAGAGGGGGGTACCATATCACATAGAGCAAAGTCTATAACTAACCCAATAGAATAATGCTCAAGGACGATATACACTGTTCTTTTATCAATTGTGAACAATCTGAAATTAATATTTTAGCAGTTAAAAGAACTAGATAGAAAGGGCATGGCAACTAATAGATTTCTAGCCACCATGGGATAACCAAGCCAACATAAATTTACCAACAAGAATAAATTTAAGTTGAAACTGTGATGTCAATCTTAAAAGGAACATCCAAAATGAAGATGAAGCCCAAGTAAGATGTTTTTACAGAAGTGCCAATTTCCATTCTCCAAATAAATTGTCATGCAATGGGACATTCTTACTATTTCCCAAAGCCAGCATGATTCTCATGAACATGAAGTATCCATATTTCTTTATGCTAAACGAAGAGCTACATTCTAGTTCAATTGTTCAGATGCCAGCAACATAAGGTTATATAGAGAGATCATAAACAGAAAATTTGCTGTCTTGATTCTCATCAAAAGTATACACAGTTTTCTGAAACATAGACGTCAAAAATAACCCTATAGAAAAGCGAGGCAACACCGCTGTGAAGGCTAGCCCCTAAGTTAACTTCCTTAACCTGCACTTATGCTTCCGATTGCCTCTTAACATATCACGCAGGAAATAATCCATTAAACAGCCAAGTGAGGACTCATTTGCAGTTTCTGAGAAACATAATCATTTGCTAAATTCTCGCTGCATTATTTTAGCATACAAATCCTGCCTGATGTTTGGAACGCAAATTGCATCATTAAAATAGAACTCAAGTTTAAGAAAAGTTTTCAATCTAGATGCTACATTCTTTCCCAGTTCAAATGCAACTAGAAAAACAAAAAAAAGGTGAAAAGCGTATCAAGCAGGAAATTAAACTTTAAGAGAAAAAAAGGAGCATATGAACTAACCAGCAACTCTCTGA
Organism: Erythroxylum ulei; assembly: GCA_027564395.1. NCBI lineage: Eukaryota > Viridiplantae > Streptophyta > Magnoliopsida > Malpighiales > Erythroxylaceae > Erythroxylum > Erythroxylum ulei. The sequence continues at coordinate 21,296,601 of JANITX010000009.1, read as the reverse complement.
GGCTCACTCTTCTTTCCATCGGAGAGAAAACCTTGAAGACTGCTGGCTCTCGAATATATAGAAATGGTATCCCCTTTTGATATGATCTTCGTCATGGCCACAGACGCCAAATGGCGAACAGGTCGCCGCGCACCCAGAACAAGCAACGAGTACAACGCATCCTCGCATTTTCTTTGCCACAGTAAAATAGAATCCTGAAACCGACATTTCCACATCAAACACAGAACAACACTGAAGGAAACATGTAAAAGATAACTGCATTGTATCGGCGAAGAATGGAACAAAAGAGACCTTGGGCTCTTCTTCGATGGCTGCGATGAGATCGGAGAGGAGATCGAAGCAGAGGAGAGGATCGGGTGATTGCTGAGACGAGGAAGCGACGATGGACTCTAGTTGCGCCACTAGGACGCCGAATCGAGAGAGAGGTACGTTCTCTCTCACGTAGTTCTTCGCCATTAAGAGGATTTGAAACAGAGCCCCAAAGGGAAGAGTATCAATCGGTTTTCCAATTAGACAGCTAAGAAGCTTTTAAGCTTTCACTGGTGTTTCTATCCTAAGGCTTGCCTCGTAGATAATGAACTTTGAGTTATTTCCTAATATGACTTTAATAAGATCTTATGGTCTTATATCTTCTGATGTACAGGATTTCTATAGAGGGGCAAGTGCATAACATAACTCATTGTAACTGATGGGGGGCAACAAATGCAGATTTTTTTCGCAAGCAAGTATTACTCATTAAGTATATATACGAAGGACGAGTTGGGATGGACGACTACACAATCCATCCGGTTCGTCCTTTTAATCTGACGGTTTATATCTGTTTATAGAAACAATCCATCCCGATCGTCCATTTAATCTGACGGCTTATATCTGTTCATAGAAACAATCCATCCCGATCGTCCATTTAATCTGACGGCTTATATCTGTTCAAAGAATGTTGTGCCACGCATTCCATCTCGTTCGTCCATTTTATCTGGTTATTGAATATTGTGCCTTTCTTAATCCATCTCGTTCGTCCATTTTATCTGATCATTGAATGTTGTGCCTCAAAACTTTCTCTATTACTCTCCCTAGAGTTTCGCAATTACTTTGCCTTGAACAATTCTGGAAAGTTTTCTTTCTCTTTCCATAGCTCTCCGATCTTGGTTTCCTCTGCAAAGGTTTCTCTCTCGGTGCTGGACGTGCACTGC
>JANITX010000009.1:21221018-21235968 GCA_027564395.1 Erythroxylum ulei | reverse complement strand
TAGCACTTCTAACAATTTTTCCTCTCAAATTTGATTTGAGTTTTTCTCCAAAAAGGATCTGTGGATACTGTTAGAGGCCGGACAATTGAACGGCTCGTGGAATTGACAATTTCGGAGAAGCAAGATATTGTATCGGGAAATCAGCAAAAGATTAGTTTAACTTTGTCAATTTCTTATTTTATGTTTCGAATTTAATTATGTTAAAGTTGATTCTGTGAAAAAAAATTTAAATTATTTCCGCTGCGTTTAGATTTAATCTTGCGTTTTCAACAGTTACTATGATGACTATGAACGCCACGCCTATCCTATGAAAGTTAACACGACAAATTAAAGGACATGAACCTATTGACAGACACATTCCATTAGTTATTGGTTTACAAAGGACTTGAGATGACCCAACATTTCTTGGGTTCTTGCTTGAGAAAACTGAGAGTTGTGGAGAATTTGGAAGGCGTGTCCTACTCCTTTGTACACCACTCTTTGAACCCTCTTACCCGCATTAGCCAAAGCATCGCAGAACTCCATGTTTCGATCCTTGAGCACATCCAACTCTGATATGGACACCATAATGGATGGTAGATGCAAATTGCGCAATTTGGACGCACCAACTGCTAGAGGGTTGCAGTATGGATGATCACGGTTAGCCTCAGAAGGTAGTGCAAGTCGCCAATATGTATCAGATGCTGAAAGAGTTAGAGCAGAGTTGGGTGGCTGAGCTATGTTTTTCTCAGACGAAGTTCGTTTCTCGCCTCCGAAAAATGGTTGGATCAAGATGAGACCCCTGAGACATAATGGCTTGATGATGAATTCAGAACTGCCGGGACCTCCTAGCCTACTGGCCACGTTGTAAGATATGTTTGCACCAGCACTGTCACCAACTAGAAACAAACTAGAGAAACTGCATCTACTTAACCACCAATTATGCTCAGCTGAGCCATGACGAGCCTGCTGTTTGATCCATATAAGGGTACTCATACCGTCATCATATGCAGCAGGGAGACGATTTTCGGGCGCTAGCCGGTAGTTTATGGACAGAATCACGCAGCCTACTTTAGAAGCAAGGTTGGCCAAGAACACGTGATAGCAGGCCCAAGCAGCTGAGCCAACACAAAATCCACCTCCATGGAAGTAAACAAGAAAAGGTAGCCTTCCAGTTCCAATGAAGCTTGGGACATAAATACGTCCCCACAAGTTAGTAAATCTGTCGATCACAACATCTTTGATTGTCACTCCATCTGCAGGTGTCACAGTGCAAGGAAGACTGGGGATGATTGGAGGCCTCTCAATGTATCCATCTTTGTAAACTCTAATGAGCCCCTCAATTTCTTCAACAATGACTCCATGATTCATGCTGCCTAATTGAACACTGCACCTTGGATCATATGACAGTGTAACCATTCCTTTTCTTGTCATGTAAATATAAAAGAATGGACGAGTATTCGGTAGGTTGCGCAATCGCTTTGATGCATCTATATAAGGAGTGAAATGATTAGTCCAAGAAGAAAGTTTGACTAGGGTAAAAAGCATCCTTATCAGTTTTCAGACAAGTTGGCGGCTCAACTCACATGTCGTCGCATAGATTCTTGGACCTTTCACTTTTCAACTCCTCTATCATGCGTAATTCTTTTGGCATTCTAGTAGCTAATGTGTCTGCTTCACATTTCTCATTTCGGTTTATACAAGGAAGCTGCTATTGATCAACAAGAGCCTATCATTTGAGGAAATTTTATTCTTATTCAGCTGCATCACAAAAACATTTAATCTGACAAGAAGATAAACCGGCGGTGCAACTTGCATAATAGCCGGACTTGTGTGTTTTGGTACTCGCTTGTGAGGAATGATATAATTTCTTATCAACAATAGAGATGATGATTGAAGTCAACTTGTTCTAATTTGACCAGATAAGCCTACAACACAGGAAGCTTTCAAGTAATGAACAAAAGAACCTAAACCACTCTCTGTTCTTATCTCCAATTACTGTATTGGTCTTTTCCACCTTTTGCATTTCCTGTAGTAATTAGGATACAAGATCATATTTCCTTACCGTTCATACTGATAAACGGTAGGTCCTAGTTCAATTACAGAGTCATTCTCTTTGACAATGTTCCTGATAATATTCACAGATGAAAGGTTATATTCTTAAGCCTGTATCGTTGACCAATTGCTTTGCCACTCGATAAAACTTGTCTGTGATATGCTTCTTGCTACAAATGCAATGTCAATTAAAAAAATGTAGGAAATTTCCTCTAATTGATGTACCAGTGTAGGTGCAGTTGACTATAAGGATTTTAGTTGATCACTGCAGTTCTTCTAACTTCTAAAAGTGCACATGGAAAATGGACGGTAGACTCTATTCACCAAATGTCTCTTTCATCTTTATCTGTTTATATTCTAAACGTGATAAGTCTTTCTTTGAAATCTTTTCAGGCAAATATCTTATCTACAAAAGAGAATTTAGATCTTTCACGTAGCTGCCTTAAGCATAATGGTATTTCGTTTGTAGCATTCACCCTTTGGATTTCATCTCAAGCTCTGGGCTCATTTCAATTCAGAATTATTTGACATAATCTAAATCGAGTTATTTATTCATTGTTCCATTGAATTTGTAATAATTGCAACGTTGGAGATTACCAGTACTGTTGCAAGTCAGAGACAGGTCTCACGAAGACCTTTCTAATATTCGGATCATAATACAGTACGCTGATTCAATCACCGACACACGAATGGAAAGAATAGGATACAGAGGTAAGAGAAAAGAGAGGTAGCAGGCACACGTGATAAAGTGCAAACTTGTGCTTTTCTCTCGACTGCATGTTGGCCACAAACCTATGCTAGTTCCTACAAAATGATTTCGGAGGCTACTTCGACTTCAAGATTTTGATGTAGAACTTAGCTTTTGATAGTAGGAAAGTAAGAGAAAAGAGTCAAACCGAATCAAGATTGAAGATTAAATCCATGCTTGTACCTCTTTTTGTTTTTGTTTACTAGGGTATGCCGTGGGTAAGATTAACCCTGCGTATAGTTGTTGTTTTCGTTATACGAAAATAGAATGGAACAAAAATTTAGAAATGGAACAGAATAAAAATTATAAACCGTGAAGTGTTTAATTATGAAGGGTAGAATAGATAAATAATAATAATAATAATAATAAGTATAAAATGTATAATAATAATAATAATAATAATAATAATAATAATAATTAAAACAACAATAATAATAATAATAATCAATACAAAATTTATAATAATAATAATAATCAACAAAATTTATAATAATAATAATAATAAATACAAATTTTATAATAATAATAAAATTAATAATAATAATAATCAATACAAAATTTATAATAATAATAGTAATAACGACAACAACAACAATGCAAAGGTTGTGTCCAGTAAAAAGCGATGTGCTTGCAACACATTTGGAGACAGAAATAAAAGTTTTTGTCTTTCGATTTTCAGAGAAACAAAAACTTTTGTTTCTGTCATCCGGGGACGGAGGACAAAAGTCTAGGGACAGCAACTAAACATGCGGGAAGGACAGGATTTTTTTGTTTTGTCTTCTGTCCCCATTAATAGGAACAGCAACCAAACATTGCATAAGGTTGGTATTTGAGTTTTGGATTGCCTTGGGTTGTTTTAATCTGATTTAAACAAGTTAACTGAATTTTAAGTTAGAATTTAGATTTTTTTTATTTTTAAGTTTTGGATCGAGTTAATACTCAGGTTCTACAAATCAACCCCATCTCAAAGCCTAACATACATATATTTAACTTTACTAAGTCCTAGTTCTACTGAACATCCTTTCTTTAGTTATATTTTTCTCTTTTTTTTTTCTTATTGCCACCATTCAATAGTTCTCATAGTGTTCCGATTGTTCTCCAATGTTTGGGTCGCTATTAAACGGTTCTCACAATGGTTTTACAATGTTTGTTCTCACTCCAATTCAAAGCAAGGTTCTCACTCCATTGTTTATCACCATTTAATGGTTCTCACTTACTGCTTGTTCTTACTCCTATTCAAAGCAAGATTGTTATGTTATATTTGGTACTTCTTCTTCAACTCTTCTCCCTTTGTCTCATGATTCTAACTTTTTCTTCTTCAAGTAAATTTGCCTTTCTTTTTCATTTTTTAACCCCAACATGTAATCCATACTTTTTTTTCCTCTCCCCTTTATTATTTTGTTTTCATTTTTTGCCAATTGGCGAGCTCTTTGGTTGGTGGCAAACTCTTTTTTCTTGGTTAGTACTTCCTCTGATTGTTTTATGGATTTGGTTAAGTTAGAATCAGGCATGGTCTCGAGCTTTAGGCAGCCGTCAAATTGCCCAAAACTTAATCTAGCTTGGGCTTAATCAGTTATGGCTCAAGCCACACTTTTAAAGGTCATCAACTTGACCCAACTCAACCTATTTTCATTCTTAGTTATGACTTTTGACCTCTTTCACACATACCTAAGCCTTATTATAGGTACGAGAAGTTGAATGACTAGAATGCAATAGAAAAAGAGGTGTGTTATAAGGATATATAAAGTAGGGAAAGTGACGAAGAGCAAATTAAGATGTCAAAGAGTATGGACCTTACCCATTCTTGATAATTTGTTAAAACTAGGACATGGGACCATTAACTACAAAGGAAGACCTTATATTAACTAGTGTTAGTTGGCCACAAGTTTTGTCTACAAGCATTGTTGATGAAACTTTACATATTTGAAATTTGTGTAGACTTGTAGTTGGTTACTAAAAGGATAGACGAAGGATTTTTTAGGGACTCGTGTCATACAGAGTGACAGATTTTTAGTTCTTAGTAGCTTGGCATTACTTTTCATATATTTAATACCCACGAATATTTCAATTGTGAGAAAAGCAAGAAACTATCGTATATATTAAGGGGTGAAAAGATCCCTAGATCTAGGTCATTTATATATAATCAACTAACTTGTTGAAAAGCTTATAAATACCCCTTTCATGGCTTATTGTAAAACCTTTCTTTCTTTTTGAGAAAACTTAAGAAAAGCCTTCTTTGATTCTTTTGCATCTTTCATCTGACCCTTTCTTAGAGGCTTGGTTGCTTTCATTAGTATTTTTATTTTTTATTTTATTTTGAGTCAACATATCATACTCGAGTTATTTAGGTTGTGATTATGGTGCCTTTGGATAAGAATCTGAGGGTTAAAAGTGTCTAGCAGTAATGAGACAATAGGAAGGTAGAGGTTGTCATATTAGTGTTCCTCAAGTTGAGATGACAACTGTGTTTGAGGTTGAGGGTTACATAGGTAAGAACAAGTTGAGTGATTTTGATGAAATGATGGTTGATTTAATCATTCCCCCATATGTTTGAATAAGGTCCCATAGTATTTTTGAAAGGGCTTGTTTTATCAAACCAAAATCATCTTTTATTGCTATATTTTCAAATGCAGGATAAGGATCTCATTAACTACCTTTTGCCTTTAGGTTCTAAAAAAACTAGGTAAGGTTATAGGCCAACTTCATCCTTATTCTTGATGTCTTCTTTTCTCTTTTTAGGTAGTTTATCATCTGCGAGATATTGAGCTAATTGTAAATATGTTTAGACTCATGTACCAAATCTACCATTCAGATAAACTTCTAGGTTAGTATAGTTTAAATGTCCAATATGTGATGAGTCTCAACAAACCTTTAAACGTAACATATGGCTAAAATTTCTCTGGTCTGTGGCCCTACATAGTTAAACTTCTACAATTGTTAGATGAAAATTAAAACCTTATAATGTATTAAATAACGTGATTTAATTTGTTTCTATTTTTCAATCTATAAATGCAATATCGAATGCTCTTGTATGATTATCTTCATAATTGTCTCACTTGATTGTTAAAAGGCCTACTAGTTTATTATTTATTATAATACATTACTATATTAGATATTAAATCTATAATTGTATAATCCTTTTAATAGGTGAATTCAATAAGGTTTAATGAATTTTTGCGTTCAGAATTCATAGATCCAGAAAGGATAAACAACTAAATTAAATGTAATTGTATATGTTTGCATTATTTTGTTTCATTAATTTTTCTAATGTTTAAATCTACTACTCAATTAAATCTTTGACGTATAACCTATGATTGTTCATTAGTTATAATTAATTAGATAGCATTTATCTATAATTAACTAAGATTAAGGAAAATATAAAATAATTCAAATAATGAATATTCTAAGGGTAAATTAATTTATGATTGTATCAATGATCGATAGATAATTCCAACATAGATGTGGAATTAAACATTTCACTCTTATATTTTTATTTTAATTTTAATTGTTCTTAATTATATTTTTATACTATTTTCACTACAATCAAAATCCCCCTTTTCTTTTGTTTATTAAGGAAAATTGTAGGTTAGTTACTCTTTGTAAGATTAACCCTTATTTACACTACTATATAAAGTTTTTGAAGTATGATATTATTTTTATATGTAAATGATAATGCTAGCAAGGCTTACTTGATTTTAAGAATCCTCTTTCTCCTTAGGAGTTGATGCTAAAGGAAGAATTGTTGTTAGAGGGTGGCATTATCAATTAGTAGGCTTGTAGCTCGCTTCTCTATACATTTGTTATCCTTAGATAAATAACATTACCAACTTTTTGTGCCTAAAAAAGAGTATGCCTCTAAGAAAAGGAAATGGGTCGTGTAATAGGAAGTCTTGCAAACCTAACAAATTGTCATTGTTAACCTTGTCATCCATATTTATTTAGACAAGGAACGAGTAAAGAAAGTACCAATACTTCTATATGGCTCTAATAAAGGTGCTAAATCGATCAGTTTTGAGTATGAGATTACCAAATATAAAGCTAAGAAGCTTGAATCAAAGGTTTTTGTCCCTAAGTTAGATGTCAAGGCCAAACACTATATACTTAAGAAGGTCATGATTAAGGTACAACTGTGTTGAAGCATGGATCTATCTAGGGACAGGAAGGCCTTGAAGAGGAGTTCTCTAGAAGTGATATGTAAGCAGGTTGAGGTTAACATTAAAAAGGTAATTTGTTTCCCTCTTTTGTTTATTTTTCTTATAATATATGTAGACTTTGTATGGCTTACAATTGGTTACATAGATCCTTATGGTTTTAGATACATTGAAAATTTTGAGGTAAAAAGGAAGAGGCTTGTCTGGATTAAAGTAAAAGAGATTAGTGCTCATAAAAAGATCATAAAGGGAATAAAGCAAAAGTTAAAGGCATGCAACAAAGACCTGAACTCTTAGCTAAAATGTTTGATTTAATTGCAGACTACAAAAAGTTGGACTTCATATCTCGTAAGAAAATTTACATGATTAGAAAAGAGTGTAAATTAGATTTATGTTGCGATTTTCTAAAGATTAAGTCTTTTGAGGCTTATACTTACAAAAAGAGGTCACTTTTTCATTGAAAGGTTCAACAAATGCAAGGAGCTTATTAATTCTAAACGCCTATAACTAGTAATTGATGAATTGAGTTTCAATGATTTTTCAACCCCTGAGTTTAAGTTTACAATTGAATCTGTATGGAATTACTTTTCCAATGTCAATAAGGATTTGGATGAAGGCTTTAATTGGGAGAAGTTTGAGTGCCAACTATCTCCTATTGACATAGACCCTTCAGTGACTCCTTTATAATGACAACTTGTAGAGTTGTTTAGTGGATGCCATAAGAGTTTGTCTTCTAGTAATTGTATGGGTGTCAATGTTTGAGTATGTAAATCTTTCTCTACTTAATTATAGGTGCATTGTTGTTTCTTTATTTTTTCTGTACTTATCAGTTTTTAATCTCACATATCAATGCGAATTTCCTGCCTTTTATTTTTTTATTGTTATGTGTTTCCTTGCTTATCAATTAATGATCTAGGCACTAGTGATGTCCATTTCAAGTGCGACGAATCTCCCTTATTTAAAATAAGATAAACTATAGGTTCTTAACCTTACAATCTTTGTTATAATGAATGAGCCATACCACTTGGATGGAAGCTTTCCCCTTACTTTAGTCCTCTCAAACACATACGTTCTCCTCAAAACCAAATTTCCTTCCTTTAAATCTTATACATGATTCTCTTAGCATTAAAATCCCATATTCTTTGTTAGTAAATGGTATTCTTCAAAAAATCACTATGACTTCACTCATTTAGCAAATTGAACTCTTTCTTTAGCTCCTCTTTATTTGTCTCTTATTGGCATTAATCTCTCTCAAGCTTTCCATGTTCAACTATAGTGGAATCAAGTATTCCATTTTGAAAAGCTATATTGAGGGGTAATTCACATGTTGAGAACCTGGATATGGTGTGGTATGCCCAAAGGATACATTAGACCTAATCTACCTAGGTTCCTTCAAACTTTTCTACTCTAACTTACTGACCTTGGAGGATAATTCTATGTGGATGTGAAAAAAATGTAAAGTACTACTTAATGTTCATCCAGCTAAACAATTACATAAGTATTTTTTTACTGAACTAAGGGTCATTATTTGTAATGATAGACAAAGGGACCCTATAGTGATTGATTATCTTAGCCTTCAAAATTTGCTCATTGTTTTAATAATAATGGTGGCATAGGCTTTACCTTCTACATATTTATTAAAGTAATTTAATTGTCACAAAAATGAATTTTATTTGGCACTTTGCTAAAAGGAAATGGCTCGAGATATTTATATCTCATTAAGCAAATAATCCTGGCTAGAGATAGGTACGCAGTCAACCATAAACTTATAGTGTAAATTAGGGGTATCACTAGCACTTATCATATTTATTTATATTATCTTAGTTATCCTACCTTAATGTAATTTAGTAGTACCCATACTTGAGTAGTTTATGGGTTAATTTGGAGTCCCCTTATGTGTCCACATTCTCCTTCATAGCATAATGTGGATAAAGTATAACGAAATATCTATGAAAGAGTTTCTTATTTATTATAATATACCTCACAACCATGTTTCTAATCCTCCTAGCTCCCTTAATATCATCAAAGAGTTCTCCATGCTATATATATATTCTCTAGTTTCCTTCATCCAACCATCCTTTAGTTTTTGAATGTTATTCAATTGAGCTTCATAGTATATAGGTTATGGCCTATCTTCTTTTTAAAAAATGTCCTTTTTTGAATTCCTTGCACCGTTACTTAAATAGTTGATCTATCATTGCATTATCTACTTAAGGGACCAACTGCAATTCTAGAGTCATATTTTAGCTTACCTGAAAATATTTTGTTTCTTACCTCTATATGCTTTCCTTTTTGGGTTCAAAAGTTTCTAGAATCTAATTCACCACCAATTGGTAGTTTGACCACATTTGCATTGCCCTTAGTTGTAAATTTGAAGCCTATCTCACATCACATAATAGTGTTTCATATTTTGGTTTATTGTTTAAGGCCTTGTAATTATGTTTGTGAGTATATTCATTTCTACTTTGAATGGCCTTGTCACCAAACATCTTACTCCACTACCATCCCCATTTTTAAACCCATCAATGAACACAACCCAAATTACAATTGGCTTACTTCCTCTATTTGCTCTGCCAATCAACCCATGCATTTAACTGAAAAATTAGTAATAACTTAAGACTTGAGGGTCGTCCTTGACATATATCATATTCTTTAAGTTTCACAAACTATATGACCAATCTCCTAAAGGAGACAAGTTTAAATAAAGTCTAACATAAAGGTAAACATATGATTCCTTTGATGATATGAGCATAGAAATAAGGTAAGAGCTTTCTTATTAAGACCATTATGTTTGGTTTTATTTTCTAACTTTGTATATCCTTTTTGGATCTGTAAAGGATCTTACTATCATAATACATCAGTTCCTATTGACTTTTCTCTTCTCTTATAAACACTAAACATTTTCTAATTTGAAATAACCAACTAAAGAAGTATGTGTTATTTTAAATGGGGTATAGAAAGTAGTGGGATCTATAAAAAAATAAGTTTTTAGCTTCTTAATGATTAATTAACACTCTGGACACTAATCAAAGCTCTTTTCTAGTTTAAGCAAATAAAGAAAGGTAGATAATAATTTACCAATCTAAATTAGAATGTAGACATAATAGTCAAATACCAATCTAAATTAGAATGTAGACATAATAGTCAAATACCAATCTAAATAAGAATGTAGACATAATAGTCAATCGACTAGTACCTCTAAACATCTTGAAGCATGGGGGTTTTATAGTCTATGTTGTCCTTATCTTTTTTTAGGTTAATTTTTACAACCCATTAAGTTACTATGAAACCAAGGAACTTTCCTATCATTACCTTAAATACAAACGTATGAGGATTGAGTTTCTTCTTAATTTTTTTTAAAATCTCCAAACAATATTTTAGGATTGTAATATAGTCTCCTCTAGTTTTATTTAAACAATCATGTCATTATCATAAGCCTCTAGGTTTTTCCTTAGAGGAGCTTAAACTTCTTGTTGACTAAACTTTGGAAAGTTTTCCCTATATTCTTTAGCTTTAAAACATAGCTAGATAACAATAAAATCGATTTTGGGTGATAAAAGAAGTCCTCAGTATGTTTTGCCTATGTATAGGAATATAATCATAACAAGAATAGACATCCATAAAGCTTAGTTACTCATGGCTTGCCACTGCATCTACTAGATGATCGATTTTAAGTATATGGTAACTATCTTTTAGACATTGATCAGGTTTATAAAGTCCATTAGCATATGTTATTTTCCACTTAATTTCTTGACTATAACTACATTGACAAGTCATATCGAATACTGGACCTCATGTATGAAACTGACTCTTAGTAATTTTTGTACTTCCTCCTTAAATTCCATTTGTCTTTCTAAGTAAAAAAATTATTTATTTTGCTTGATAGATATATATCCATATCAATATTTAACTTGTGTACTACTACCTTAAGACTGGTTCATCCTATATCTTCAAGTCTCTAAGTGAAAATGTTTGGTTACTTCCTCAGCAATAAATCGTGGATGATCTTTCATTATGGCTCACACCTTCACAACCTTCGCATCTCTGGGGTGTTCCATATTCACCTTTACTACCTCTTTTGTAGGCTCTGCCTTCAACTCTTTTTTCAATTATCATGAATCAATTTCATGGAAACTGAAACTCTTGTTAGCTTTTAAAAATGTCAAATAAAACTATTTGGTTACCTTCAAGTCTTTTTATGACACGATTTTCAATTGAGAACTGCAACAATAACTATTAGGCAATAACACAAACCTAACAAACAAAGGAAAGGTCTTCCTAAAATAATGTTGTAAATTAAAGTTTTGTCAACTATGTGGAATTCCATAGACCTTGTGACATACCAAATTGAGTCTCCATCTTTAATAACATCCCCAAGGCATGATTATATCATCCATTAAAATAAAACCAATGGTGTTGATGCAGCTTAAATTTTCTTAGTGAATCCCAAAGCCCTAAAGGCATCATAGGACAAGATGTTGATAAGGCTACCATTCATCTACTAAGAACTTCTTATCCACTTTCACCTTAACCCACCAAAGTTACCCTGTGTCTTATTCCAAAAGAATTTAAAAAAACATCGAAAAATCAATTCAATGTAGAAGATCAAACTATAGTGGGAGTTAAACAAAATCATAGTAATTGAAGAGGCAAAAGAAAGAAAAAAGAGGATGTTATACCCACACCATAATCCTCAAGAACTCTTCTGTACTTATATTTTTCAATCAATGGAACAAATCCTAAAGTCTAATAATGGAGAAAAAACTAAGATTACAGGTTTTAGAAATAGAAGCAACTATGATAAAAAGGAAAACAAATTAACGAGTCCCAATTAGTTCATCTCTGGTCTTTCTTTTTTTTGTAGTCTTTTAGTAAGCAAACATGGAGAAAGTTGAGAGAAAACAAATACATGCCTATGAGAACAGAAAATTGAAGAACCAACAATAAAAATTAGTCTTGAATGCTCACACAAAGACTAAAAGAGGGAGAATAATGATTAGAGATTGTGACGACATCTTACTTTACCATAAAAACCTACTTCTTCTATTAACAAACTATGTCATTTTATTACATTAATAAAACAAAATTATTTTGTGTAATATAAAAGGTGTGCGAGATTCACAATTAGCTTGAAATCTAGTTAACTTGAATTAGGCTATTTTTTCCATCCCTAATTGTGCTTTTGTTTGCCTCTAGTTTAGGCATTTTAAATTTGGATGAGGGTGAATAACTTATAATCTCATGAATGAAATGGTTATTTAGGGCAAGTCGGATCGTATGCTACAAGTCAGTGAATGGGATATATTATTTCTATATCCCTCTTTTGAAGACTATAGGATAGTAAAATTTGTCTTATGCCTACGATTCTCTAGGCTCGATATTGTTGTTAGCCTCTTCATTAGTCTGGGAACACCTTGCTTTTGATAGTTTCGAGGGTTCAACAATGTTGTTAGTCCTTTCACTGGCCTAGGAGCTTCCTATTACTATTAAAGCATATCTATGAGAGTTCCTTAATTTTCTCTTATAAATTGAAGAATATGACTCATATTGATCCTCTAAATTGGTTATGCTGACACTTCTATTGGAAAACTCTTGTTGTCTCTAATATTTCCATTATTGAATCTTTAAAAATCCTCATCTTAACTGTGGCTTTTTTATCATATTCCTATAGAAAGTGACAATTGATATAATACAGACATGTCCTTTTTCCTTATCCATATGTTAGCCAAAGACATGCATTATTAGTTGATAAGCTTATACAAAACAATTGAAGGGTACTTTAAAATTAACATTTTGGAAGTTGAGAGAAAAAAGTCAAATTGAAAAACAATCTATGATTGAATCTATACTTATTCTTACCTCTTGCCTCCTTTTATTTCTGCTTACTAAGAGGTGTGTGATGGTTTAAGGCTAAAATTACAAGTATATCTCTAAATGAATATGATATGATATAAGAGAGGTATCTTGCATGAATAAAGCAGAAGAACTGTTATAAAACAAAATGAGATGTTAGAGAGGACTCGCAATATGGGCCTTACCAACTTTTAACAATACATTAGAATCAAGATAGGGAGCTTAGTGGCTATAAAGGAACAATTTATATTAACTAGTTACAAAATGAAAAAGAGGTAAAGATTTGATGATGTGTACTATACCAAAAATATTTGGTATCTTATAAATATATCTTTAACTTTCTAAACTTCAACAAAGCATTTCACTGAAATAAAGTTATTTTATTGACATTTTTAGTCTTCATCAATCAAATTGCTTACAAATAGTTAAATGATAACTAATAATTTTAGACAAAAATTGATCCTATAATATACCATTAGGGAAAACATTAAGAGGATACATAGTTGCAATCAATCTAAATAATAATGACATTTTAATATATGTCTCTAGCACGTAATCATTAGCCCTTATACAATTCAATAAATCGTTTGTTTATGCTATTAAGGGAGAACGTGCCATATGGATCCTTACATACATACATACATACATACATATATATATATATATATATATATATGAGTGTGTGTGCGTGTGTGTAACTAATGTTTTTCTTAAAAAAATGCATGCCATCAAATGGTCAAATTTAGTTCAGATTCTCTATTAAGATTTATTTATTTGATAAATGCTTGAGCCTATCTTTGGAAATGAATTAAATACGCTTAATTTTTCATTGAGAAATCGAAAAGGGATCCATCCCATATGCATCAGAAGAAGAAAAAAAGTTTTCATGTACTTATGAAAACCAAAATCTTTTTAATTTTACAACATGATTAATTTATAAACACAATAAAGCATGAACCATAAATCATACTTTATTATAAAAATTGATTACCCTTTTTTATAGCTTCCTTTAAATCTATGGGCATGTGAAAACTATCATAGTCACACAAGTGTTTAGCCTTTAACAATATCCACATTAACAAAAGAAAAACTTTACAAGTGATGTAAAGAGGGGGAAGCTAAGGGCAGTAACTCCCGTAAAGTCTAATTAAGTTCCATAAGATCCAATATGTAACATTAATCTTTGTTTAGCAAATATATAATATGTGATTGTAAAGTTTGATAAACTTTACAATCAAGTTCAACTTGATTAAGTTACTTATTTTCTCTTTAACTATTCTCTATGTAGCCAATTAGGTTCTTAGATATATTGACAATGGATACAAATTATAGTCTTAAACTATATTTAGAATTAGATAAATTAAACTTCTTTAATTTATTTTTAAATTTCTAATTAAGTAATATATATCCATATATCAAGATTGATGTTAACAATACATCATGATCACCTAATTATTAAGAATGTTAAAGTTGTTTTGACTATCCTTTTGTACATAATTTGTTTGTGGAATTCAATCCTCTTATATTACAATCTTTCAATCAAACATAAAGTGCAATAGATGTATTCTTTATTTGAATCCAATCATATTAATTCTCCGATGTTAGTAACTAATTCTTTTAATGACAATTGAAAATTATTTTTAAATTTTTATTCTACTTTATCTAAAGATTTTTTAAATCAATACTAATCGAAAACATTTGTATATAACCCGTTTGGTTGAGCTTTTGTCAGTAGAGCTTTTCTGAGAAGAGCTTTTTTTAAAAGCCATTTGACTGTTTGGCTGTCAATTTAAAAAACAGCTTTTTTAAAAGTGCTTCATACAGTAGACTGTTTGGCAACATAAAAATAAAAAGCACTTTTATTAATTTTAACTATATTTTATTTTATTAATTATGCTAAATAATTTTTAAAGTATACCAATATGCAAAATACCATCTTGTAGGAAATAATTTAAAGAGATGTCTCATTTTCTTATAGAAAATAAAATTAATATGAGAAATAAATATTAAAACATGTAAAAAAAGTTAAATAATATTATAATCCAAAAATAAATATTCAAGTTGAAATAGTTAAATGCACAATAAACTATGCATTTTATCGTAATACAAGAAGATTTGCAATATGTTCCCTCGCATCATTCATCTCGTTATTTTGTGGCTCGTC
>JANITX010000009.1:21205057-21220918 GCA_027564395.1 Erythroxylum ulei | reverse complement strand
GCGATGACGATGGACTCTTCGTCCCAACCAGCCATGGCAGCCACTGACTTGAAACGAGGACTGAACAAAATCTCCATCCTCTGACCTGTTCCTACTGTGGTCGATTGCTTTAAGCCTTGTGAAGTTTGCTTCAATTCCTCGTCCAACATGCTGGACTTATGGGTACTGTTTGGGAGAGAAGAAACAGAGAGAAAATGACTCTGTTCTTTAGATGAGAAAAGCACAGTTTAGGGACTAGTTTTGTTTACGTGACCCAAGAGAGGAGAACAGAAGGTATAAAGGTTTTCCACTGTTATTTACATAAGTGACGGAACTTGCGTAAAAAATAGCTTCCCGTATAAGCTGAAATTGGGGCTTTTTTTAAAAAGCTCTAAATTTTAACTTTTGAAAAAGCTGTATTTGAGCTTTTTAAAAAGCTGTTTCTACTTCAAAAGTACTTTTAAAGGGTCCAGCCAAACACCTATTTTTTCTTCAAAATAGCTTTTGCGGTAGACAAAAGTGCTTTTGGACTCTCCAAAAGCTGATCCAAACGGGGGCTTAATCAATCAACTACTTTCATATAGTTCATGCAATATGAATACCAATTGAATTACCCTTGATTGGGGTAAGTCCTAAATAGTATCAAAACATATTAATCCCTATATGAGATACTTTAGACATCTCAAATCAAAAGATCATTTATCTCTACTAGTTAGAGGTAAGGTTGCGTACCACTAGATCTCTTTAGATCCCACGTATCACCGAAATTTCTACCGGGTTTTGTTGTTTAAATCAAAAGATCATTTATACAATTATCACAATGGATATTTCTACATTCACATAAGTAATATTACGTATAGAATTTCCATATTGGTTCAATTTAATAAAGTTATTTTCTAATAAGCACCACCATATTTATTTAAATATCTTCATACTTCAGTCTATAAGATCAATAACTTTTTTTTATAAAGGTTAAATATATAGTCTTTTGTTTTTTTTATTAATATCTAATCTTAATAGAGTAATGATTAGAAATAATTTAGAGGTAGTACATAAATATAATAAGAATATCATAATTATAATTTCATCATCATTTTATTTATAAATTATACTGATCTTATCTCATCTCCCGTACTAACTAAGTAAACAAATATGTATAAGATAAAAAAATATATTTAATTAATTATATTACAAATATAAGACCATTCAATTCAATGTAGACATTGAACAACTTTGAATGAAGATTTTCAATGGTGGAATAAAATCAAGATTTGAAGAAATTTGTGAACCAAAATATCTGAAGTAGCTATCATTTAAACCTTTATTACATACGTTTAAGTCATTATTTTCAGATTCCCATACAAGTCTTTGAAAGGTCTTTTAGTCAAACAATGTGAGCAAACTACGACCACGCATTTGGGAAGCATATTCACTATGGACCAAGCGAGAAGAAGTGAAGATAATGGATTCCATTTATAGAACCGTTTCCAGAAAAGGAAATTATATGGTACATGTCCTAGGGAAGATAACAACATAAAATCAAATGAAGCTAGTTAATATTTGAAGAGTCAGTTCTGTCTTGCAAACGCACGATTTGGTCTCAATATCCAATAGGTCCCATTAAAAAGATTTTATACCAAAGTTCATAGCCGATAAAGTTGCTTTAACCCAAATGTCTAATTCCACTGAAACATGGGAAGAGAAAAGGGATAAGATTCTTTCCTTCATAGAATCTGCCATGCAAAGCTCTTGGATAGGCAAATGGTTTGGCAAGACTCTTTATTCTCTGAAAATGTTCCTATCTTTCTTCTCCTGCTTTTTGACCATACAAAATCACAGGCAAAGTTTTCAAGCTTCGCATTTCTTTTAGCAAAATCTGTAAATTCCAACAACTCCAGTCCTATGCACCAAATCGAAGTCGAGCCGTAAAACGTTTTGGAGGACTTCTGACGAGATAAGTGAGCCCAATTAGACCTATCCGTCAGGCCCAAACATAATTATCCGAGAAAGGAGAAGGAAAAGGAAAAGATGAAAAGAAAGTACATCAGCAGCAGCAGCAGTAGCAAAGGTTCCAGAAAGACCTAAAACCCACTGTCTCGACTCTTTTTTTTGGTAAACACTGTCGAGACTCTTAGCTCTCAATTCTTGTGCATTTCTAATCACACAGCAAAGATGTCGCTGCGGGTTTTGAACCCTAACGCCGAGGTGCTAAACAAATCGGCGGCGCTTCACATGAACATCAATGCCGCTAAGGGCTTGCACGACGTCCTCAAAACGAACCTCGGCCCCAAGGGCACTATCAAGATGTACTCTTCTCACCCCCAACCCCTTCTTGCGGTTTCATTCTAATGATATTAATATGTAAAACATTCTCAATTCTTAGGCTTGTTGGTGGAGCTGGAGACATCAAGCTCACCAAAGATGGCAACACTCTTCTCAAAGAAATGGTTTGTCTTCCTATTTTTCGCTTCCTCTTTTTTTGCCCCTTCTTCTGGAATATGGAAGCTCAAGTATTACGACATTTTTCGATATGTGACTCCCAACTTCCGATAAGTGATCGCATTGTCTTTATACACAGTTGTTACTTCTTAAACCCAGTGTTTATGTCTTTCGCTCCCATCCTCTCTCTCACGCTTCTACATTTAGTTGTTTCCTCATTGATGCTTTGTGAATTTAGGTATGTATTGTTTTTGTATTGGTATGTGTCATATCTTTTGATCATTGATTCTTTAAGAAAGTGATAATTCGCTTAAAGTTTTTGACTTGCGGATGGTAGGATCACTGGGGACATTGTGCAGTGATCTAATTAGGATGGTGGGATCATAGGGGACATTGATGCAGTTTATTTAGGTTGTGCATCGGTATGGTGGTTTGGAATTCAGAGTTATCAGTGCTTACCGAACAGAATTCAAATTCAAGATGTTGGGTTGGATTTAGTTCTGTAGAGTATATAATGATAAGGAAATTGCTTCACTACTTGTTCGTTTCTCCTCAATGATTTCAGCAAATTCAAAGCCCTACAGCAATTATGATTGCAAGGACAGCTGTTGCCCAAGATGATGTAAGCGGAGATGGTACTACTTCTACTGTCATCTTTATTGGGGAACTGATGAAGCAGTCTGAAAGATATATTGATGAAGGTTAGCAAATGTGCTTTTCTCTAAAACTAGTTTGAGATGTAGTTGGTACTCAATTAGTCATTTTCCATTGACAAGAATTTATTTTCCACGTTCTCCCCTTATCTGCTCCTATTTTATCTACTTTTGCGATATTTCTGTGAACACTGATTGAAAGTAGGATGCTATAAACTGTTGAATGTTGCACCCTCGTTGTAATCACATTCGTCTTAACATATTATCAATCTACTATGTTAAGGACCTATTATCAATTGACTGCTAGGGCTGTGAACTTTTTTAGAACTACAATTACCAATTCAGAATAAGCAATAAGGCATGTTTGCATATTAAAATTATGTTATGATAGTTTTTCCTATTCTTATCTATGACATTTTGCCATCTTAAGGGCATTATTCTAGTTGTACATTTTCATTCTGAAGAAAACACAAGGATAATTCATTTCATCGATGGTAACCCCAACCTATGAGGTGCGTCTTACTTTTCAGGAATGCATCCACGTGTTTTAGTTGATGGTTTTGAGATTGCTAAAAAGGCCACCCTCCAGTTTCTTGAGAAATTTAAAACTCCTGTGGTAATGGGCGATGAACCTGACAAAGAGATTCTAAAAATGGTGGCAAGAACAACACTAAGAACAAAGGTGAGTTTTGAAAGAAAAATTGAGATTTGCTTCCCCCCTTACACTGTTAGGAATTTAAGCTGACAGAAACTTTCCCTGTACAGCTTTATGAAGCTTTGGCAGATCAGTTGACTGACATTGTTGTCAATGCGGTGAGTTAGCCCTTATGGTGTTGGGGCTCCTTTTATGGGTGTGGATAAAGAGGCAACATTTAGATTTTGAGGCACCTGTTTTTCCTAGTTAACGTGATTAATACTTTTTAATAAACTATGCAGGTGCTGTGTGTTAGGAAGCCTGCAGAAGCAATTGATCTCTATATGGTAGAGACTATGCACATGCGCCACAAATTTGATGTGGATACACGACTGGTAATTTTGTTTTGTTGCAGCTAGCCTTCACTCTTTTCCTATCTCATGCTGCCTAATTAGGTGGTATTTTGTGACTTATGCCCAAGCTTTCAAAGTTTAATAATTGCCTTTAGCATATGAATCATAATTGAATCAGTTGGGTTATTAGAATTTGATTTTAAGAGGTAGGATAGGTGGCTGGCCAGTGAGGTAATAGTCGATGCTAGACCTTTTATTTCTTGCATGTCCTGCATTCTCCATCATTATTGGTCAGTAATTCATGGTACAGGAAACGTTTATTATCCTATCTACTTTGTTTAAAATTAATCGCCTATAACCTTGCTCTTTATGGATGGCTTATGGACTTATAAAAAGCTAGCGTTATCTGTAAATACTATCAGAACCCTTTTATGAATGTCATTTGTCTTGAGACATTTTATGTTTAAAAAAATGGACTCAGCATTCTTAAATGAAAGATTGAGACTTTAGTCTGTATTTATCAACTGAAAGCTTCAATCACGTAGTAATTCATGCATACGCAAGTGATGTTACCCATTGGTGATCTTCTAACAAGTTATTGATTCGTATTTGAACAGAGCCACGTACTTGGTAGTTGGTAGAAACTGTACGTCAGTTTGTTTACATAATTCTATGATGTTCTTTTCCAGGTTGAAGGTCTTGTACTTGACCATGGCTCTAGGCATCCTGATATGAAACGTCGAGCAGAGAACTGCTACATCTTGACATGCAATGTGTCTTTGGAATATGAGAAAAGGTATGTCTTTTTGTATTTGATATATGCCAAAACTTGCAATAGGTCTTGCATTTGGCTAGGCTGTCCTGGGACTTGAGTACTAATATTGCAAATTCCAGTGAAATTAATGCAGGATTCTTTTACTCTAATGCGGAGCAGAGGGAGGCAATGGTTGCAGCCGAAAGAAGACAGGTGGATGAAAGAGTTAAGAAGATCATTGAACTAAAGAATCAGGTTGAGCTACTTGAATACTACCTTTTATGATAATAATATGATGCATATGTACATACACATATGGTGGTTTTCTAAACCTTGCCAGTATGCAGGTTTGTTCTGGTGATGACAAGAACTTTGTTGTCATAAACCAGAAGGGTATTGATCCCCCATCACTGGACCTTCTTGCGCGAGCAGGGGTAAGTCCCGGGCTCCTAGTATCACAGAAGTGGCTCATGCATGTATACTTACTCATTTTAGCTGCATATTTTATATGGCAGTGACACTGTTATCTGTTTTTTAGAGGAAACTTTCTTGATTTCATTTCCATTTATATTGTGATAAAACTGATGCCTAGTAGTAATCATTTATTGCTTAATTGCAGTCTACAATTTGTTCAAGTTTTTATATGTTTTGCAGTTGCTAACTGTAATCTTTGTTAGATAATTGCTCTTCGAAGAGCAAAGAGGAGGAACATGGAACGCCTGATTTTGGCTTGTGGAGGAGAGGCTGTGAATTCTGTTGATGATTTATCTCCTGACTGCCTTGGTTGGGCTGGATTAGTTTATGAGCATGTCCTTGGTGAGGAGAAGTATACATTTGTTGAAAACGTGAAGAATCCTCATTCCTGTACAATCTTGATAAAAGGTAACAAAACACTATCTCTAATTGGACTTGAATGGTCTCAGTTTCTAATTGCTGTTATCATTTGATATATGCAACTCTTCTTATTTACTTCTATAACCTTCAGGACCTAATGACCATACAATTGCTCAAATAAAGGATGCTGTTCGAGATGGCTTGAGAGCAGTAAAAAATACTATTGAAGATGAAGCTGTTGTACTTGTAAGTACTCATTTCTAAATATTCACTTTAATGACGTAAGTGTTTGCTTTAATTGCTTAATAATTGGTATAAATTGATACTTTTTTTATCGTGAATGTTAGTTGGGTGTTTTTCTTAAGGTTACAAGTTGGATGATAATTAGGTCCTGTTCTTTTGTACTCTTAACTTTTCCTTGTTCATTCTTCTTTTCAAGCTGTTGAATGGTGAAATCTTTTTTCTTCTTTGTGGATCAGGGTGCCGGAGCTTTTGAGTTAGCAGCCAGAAAATACTTAATCAATGAAGTTAAGAAAACGGTTCAAGGGGTAATGATCTCTGTAAATTTCTATTCTATTGCAAATTCTTGTGGTAGCTGACGTTAACCATTCTTATCCCTGCAAATTTGAAACAGCGTGCCCAGCTTGGTGTTGAAGCTTTTGCCAATGCCCTTCTTGTGGTGCCCAAGACACTGGCTGAGAACTCTGGGCTTGATACACAAGACGAAATTATTACTCTTGCGGTATTTTTTTCACTTCTACACTGCTTATCCACGTTTGATGGTCTCTAATTTAATGATTAATAGATTTGACAGACTTTGACCATTCTTCCATTTTTGTTTAGGGGGAGCACGACAGGGATAATATTGTCGGAATCAACTTGCAGACAGGAGGGCCTCTTGACCCTCAGATGGAGGGCATATTTGACAACTACTCTGTTAAGCGCCAAATTATAAACTCGGGGTATGTGCAATCTCATTATTAGAATTTTCACTAACTTGAGGACATGCACACATGCGCAGACCCTAGCGCAGAAAATTCTACTATTAAACTGTCATTTTAGGCACAGGGTTAGTGTTGAGTTCCCCAGCTGCTGTAATGGGTGTGCCGCCCACTAGTTGCGAGTGGAAAATGCTGCTTTTGAAGCTACTTGTGTGATTAAGTAATTATAGGTTTCTGTTTAATTCTGCATCTCTGCGTTTTGCAGGCCAGTTATTGCATCACAATTGCTATTGGTGGATGAAGTGATTAGAGCTGGAAGAAACATGAGGAAGCCAAATTAGCCTCGGTAGCGTGTGGCTTTGAATTCTCGTTTCTTTCTTTCGGATTTTTTGTCAGTCTCTATATAAAGTACTTTTTTGCGTTGTCAGAAGGTGGTTTTGACCCTGGATCAACCATATTTATGTAATCCGTCATTTTATATTCCAAATGCATTTCCTTTTGAAGCACTGGACTACTGCTTTACTAACGGCGGACATTTACCAGTGTTGCATTAAGAATTCCAGTTATTAAATAGGGATCTAAGTATAATGTTTGGATTTCCGTAAAATTATACCTGCCAGTAGGGATGTGTCACTTCTATTCCAAGGCCGCCGTTTTGACCACTTCTTTTGGTAAAACGTCTAAATTAGTCTAATGCTTTTTAAAATGCATAAAAGTAAACTTTTGCAAATAATAACAATAGCAGCAATTCTCTAATTTAAAGGACATGATACTTGTCCGTTTTGATATCCCTACATCTTATTTTGGTCACACAAGAAGCAACTTCATTTCTTTAGGCGACTCAGCTAATGGTTATGCCTTGGTGTGCAGGAGAACTGCCCCTATGTTTCGCTCCATTTGGGGATTGATTATAAGTCTCAACCTATGAATTTTTTGAACCTCCTGAAGTTGATCCTAGAGCAACTTGTCTAAAAGCCTTATGTTATACTCCGACTCTCTGAAACCTTGAAAAGCAATACTAGAAGTATATAAATGTCAGTAAAATCCCCATCAGGAACACATTCTTTCAGAAGACATCCAAACAGGTTGAAGTATTCCAGCTACATCTACTAGAACCTTTTCTAATTTGTGCAAAAAGTGCGACTTCCAAGGCTGCAAACCCAGCAACAAATCTGCTCAGCCTATTCAACAGAAACAAAAGTACCTGCACTGTATCTACAAAAAGCTTTCTCATAGATATGGTGATTTCATATGCCTGACTGCAAAATGCGCAAAAAGAGGAAGGGCGATTATTTTCTTAGAAGTGTAAATAGAACTCTTACCACTGACTAACTTTCAATTTCAACAGTGCTAACATCTTTTCTCACAATCTGCACAAGCAAAATCTTCACATGTCAGGCATCACCTATAATTACCTTGAAGCACAATAATCAAAATTTGTTTTCTGAATGCGTAGTTTTCCAATACAATAAAGTGCAGTATGAAGATGAGTCTACCAAAAGTTGATTAAAGTTTATTACGCCCATGTTCTCATATCATGCCTGTCAGTGACTGACAGCCTTAATTTGGGGATCCAATCCTTGTAAGTATATTAATATGTGATCAAGGGTAACAGTTTATCTTCAAATAGTACCTGTGAAATGTGTTGTTTAATTTTTTCCTTAACTGTTCCATCTAGAGCTCTCTCAGCAAGTTCATATGCCAAGGTATTACCTTCAGTGCTATTAACTTTGACCTTCTGCAAATATCTGCAGACTAAAACATAAAACTCACAAATTCCTTATCGTAAGGAAGCATATATGCAATAGAAATGACATAAATAAGAAATACCAAATTACAGCAATAACAAACCTTTGCTGGACAAGTGTTTCCAATGCATGCTTTATGTTTCCAAGCACAGGATGGTTTTGATCACTTTCACTCAATCCCATCTGCCTTAAGTGACGCCAAAGATCTTCTGCAATAGAGGAGTGGAAAGGATTATGTTAAGACGAGCTTACAAAGGAAGAAAATACAAGAAACCTTTGGCCCCTTTTTCTTCCCCCCCTTCTCTGTCTCTATTAGTTAAATTGACAAGAAATATCTAAACCAACACTATATCACACAGGTCTAGCATAACAGATCCCTGGTATAAGAGTAAGTGCCAAAGAAAATTCTAAGACATAATCGGCTCTACAGAATTTCTTGTGGAACAATCCAGAAATCATACCCTCAGGAATGTTATCCCCATTAAGGTGCACAATGCTGATTATGGCAAAAGCAAAACCATTCATATGTGCAGTATTAGCATCGTCCACATACTTCTCATGCACCTCAGGTGGTAATTGACTTACAAGGACATACGACTTAGCATCAGCAGCACCTAGAAAATATAAAGAATAAATCAATTTTTTTTGGGTTCACATGTCACCATGCACTTTCGCATGCAACAGTCCACATTCCCCTTAAATATGCAGCATAATCAAATTCCATCCTTGTGCAAAAGATCTCTAATTATTCATTGCATTGTGACTCTATTAAATCTTTAACTGCAAATAGAATCACATCGAGCATAACAAGGAAACTGCAATAGTTATTTTATGTTTGTTGTGCTTACTATGTTACTCATAATCATCATGGCAGTCCAAATATTTTCTTAACTTGGCGTAAGATAGAATATGCCTAAGTCTATGTTTGGCTGAGGGTTTTATAATGGAATGGAATAGAATGTAATATTATTTCATCGTTTGGGAGGAAGTTTTATAATGAAATATAATGGAATGTGATGGAAGAGGAAGGTTTCATATTACATCTCATTCCATCATAAACAGTAAAAATAAAAAACCTCCAATTTGGAGAGTTTAGGATGAAATGTAAAATAGTAAACAACTTTACACTATATTACATTATAAACCCTTCATCCAAACAACATTTGACTATATTATATTATAAATCCTTTCATTCTTCCCAAACAAAAATTTTCTAATATTACCTTCATTTACGTTCCATTACATTATAAATCATTTCATTCCATTTCATTAAACACTTTACGTCCAACCAAACATAGCCTAAAGGAGTTAAGAATGTTGTAAGAAGCAGCAGCAGCAGCAAACAAATAGTTACATCACAGCCTAAAAACACACTTGTTTCAAGTTATCCCCTCTTAGTACACTTGGGTCATTGTTCATTCAATTCTGCTTAGGTGTATTAAGTCATGACTGGCTCAATCATTACATCTCAAAACCAAATAATCATGAGGCAACCACTTATAGTAGTTAAGAGAATGCATATATAATAAGGCTTAAAAGCTTTGATAGAGAATTGGTCACTTCATGGATTCTTAGACGAAGGGAAGTAAGTTGTTACTTTGCTGGGAACAAGCATGACTCTGATGTGCTGATGCAAGGCGAGACCTCTGAAGTTCCCTCATGTCAAAGCCAAATATGGCTGATAGCTTCTCTTTGGCTTCATTAATTATCAAAGCAGAAAGTGAACGCTGGCGATAATTGCTAGTAACAATCTGGGTAAGTTCATCCCTTCTAATTGGACACCCTGAATTTTGGTGTGTTTTAAAAAGCATGTAGCGTATCACTTCTGCCACAAGCTTATCCTTTTCCTTTTAGAAAACCACATATAATAATTAGAAAATAAGAAACTCCACATTATAGATCAAAAAATCAGAAATACATTAGAAAGAAAAATAGAAGACAAGGGTGTAACAAAAGGGAAGTATTACTTCTTTAGAAATACCAAACTGGGAGACATCTTCCCCAGGACTGGACATCCTGCATTTTGGAAATACAAATAACTTATCGGCAACCAATTTTCAATGTCTAAGTGAAACACTTTATTATAGCTTTAATAGCCACAGAACAAATGAATCATTTTTCAGGTTAAGCTTATGATAAATAGGGAAAGTAGAATGAAATGCATCTCTACACTACACATCCATATATTACCGCCAGCCTCAGATCAAGTGTAGCCTGTGCCCCAAGAAATAATTGAGAGATAAAAAAACCAAAAGGAAAAGATGTTGGCTTTTTAAACTTGTGATTATGAAAATAACAAACACAAGAAAAGGATCCAGACCAAAAGATTGTTATTAATTAGGCATGCATTTTAGAAAATTTCTAGACAAATGGGTATTGCGGGTGCATTGATATGGCCAAGTGGGTTACTAGGTATAGGATCACAAAATTGAGAAGAACTAGTTGAAAGCACAGAAGGTGCACATACATGCAACATGGAGCCAGACACTTTGTAATTTTGCTAAAGGAAAACTCACAAGGTTCTGGATTAAAATAAAATCACAGACGAATGGAATTAATAAGCCTAAATTTCATAAATGGAAAATAATCTAACAAAATAACCTTGTCTTTGACAGTCAAAAAGCCGGTAAAATATTATGGCCAGACGCAGTCCCCAACATCAAACAGCCTGTTAAAAACCGCATACAGTCCAAGTGCACCAAAAACGCCAGCCTAAATGAGGGCTGAAGAAGCATTATCACCACCGGAAAAAGCCTTGGGAACGTTGACATCATTGAAATTCATCCTTCCAAAATGCTTGAACAGCATTTTAATTTTAATGTTTGTACTCAACCATTCAAACATTTATTCAAGAAATAATGTTCATAGACAACAATTCATTATCGCAAAATGGCTTGTTCTTCAAAAACCCATCTGAGATAGTAACTCTAAAACGCCAAATCATTAATGGGTTCTTTTTTCGTCATCAGAATATTTCCATTGGGCTCTCCGAGAACAAAGAATTGTGGAAGAAAAGATAAAAATGAAAAGGAATACACCAAGAAGAGGGGAAAACGAGGGAAGGGAGCGTTTTACCTATGAACAGGAAGAGCTGTCGTACGTGCCTTGAGAGAGAAGCAGAAAAGTTGGAGAAATCTTGGACAGAGAGACAGAGCTCTAAACCCCAAATGGTTTTAGAGCTTTACCATTAAAAAAAAAAAAAACCCTCTTTTCTCTGTTCATTTCATTTACGCTCTTAATTTGAAAAATATTCAATTGACGGGAAATGAGCGTTTGAGAGGCACCGAGCACGTACTACTACTATTAGAGTAATTAAAAATATAAAATAATTTATTTTTTTTAACTGACGGCGTAAATTTTTTTAAGTAAAATAAGTAGATCTCAAGTCAATATATACTTAGGATTACACCTAACTCATGAGCTGTTCCGTTAAAAACAACTAATTGAACTCGTGAGTTAAAAATTGTCATCCTTGTACTTAACTTTACGCTAAATCCAATCCAAGTAGTAGTTATTAAATCATTAAGTTATAGAAAATACAATTTAATGTTTGATTTTATTAACTGCCTGATTTGAAATTATTACGTTGTTTTCCTAAAATAGATTCTTATAAAGTTTGTGTTTTATTTAAAATGTGATGAATTTGAAGTTGTGATTTTTCAGTTTCAAGTTCAGTTAGATCACACCAAAATCTGTTAAGAGGTTAGTTAGTAAGTTGGATTTGAGACTTAGCAAGCGTGAAGCCAATCTCTTGATAGATTACACGTAAATGTATTTTATGTGAAGGAAAAGAATGTGAACTTTGTTTTTCAAACCTTGAGATTCAGTAAACTACTACAACAAATGACTAGAATTCACAGCCATTTAAAAAGCTTTACGACTCAAATTTACCTGAAGCCAGCACTCCCTAGCTGAAAGTTATTATAAGCATTACATTACCAGAACTACCACAATCTCACAAGAACAAGCCTGCTTCCGTAGTAAGTTTGAGATCATTTTTAGAAACTGCACTAAATCTAAACGTACAATACATAACTGATAACTGAACACTGAATTGCTTAATTTAGGTGAACAAAAATTCCGGACAAATTAAACGAGTTCAGTCCCAACTTAAAGACTCAAATCTATTCTCTCAACAATCAGAATTTGTCAATGCCCTTGTGGTTGGGTTCTCACAGATTACTTTCCCTTTTCTTGAAGCGTGTATTCCTTCTTCATTTCTTCCAACACAGCATCATTCGTGCTGCAAAAAGACATGATATGAAGTGAAATGGAATCAAGTTAACACGGTCAAAGCCTCAATTGTGATTCATTAACTCCGACAGTTTAGGGTTCCTAAAGAAGTCCCAAGCCTGGTTTTTGGTTTCTATAAGTACTAAATGCATCTAATATTATTAACTTTAAGTGGCAATCATGTCAGTTCCAGGCAAAATCTGCACTGAAAGAGGGAATATAAAGCCTTCTAGTGTGAAACAATCGCCTTGTCATGCATTATGCCAGCAAGCATAGTCTTCTTCCTATTTGTTTTTCTTACACAAAGAAAGCCAGGTTTTTTCAAGAAGTTTATGCTAACGAACAGATTAACTGTTCCAAGTCAATATAAGGATAATACACCCAAGCACTTATGTAATATACAAGTTGTTGGCAGCCAAAAATCATCTTGAAGAATCTTTCTGTAAAATAGATAAAATGATGCCTCCGTGTCCCCACTCAGCTTTGGAATCTTTCTGTGAAATCTATTAATAAACTGATTATAGATATTTTGATGTTAATGAATAGATTTACCCTTCCATAAAAATTGACTAAAGAAACCAAAGGAGATGTATTAGAGCGACAGGTCCTAAGCAATTCTCAATAGTGACTCATAGTATAAGCACAAAAACCAAGTACTGAATATGAACAACTTCACCATGGGCAATATCATTAGCCAGCGTAGCACCTTCATAAACTCCTACTAAAAGTGTATTTCTGTTCATAAACTCTAAGCTTCCCTTTCAAACAACTAGAGAATAATCCTAAGAAGTTAACAAGATTGCTCCCCAGCTGAAAGAATATTAAGAATAGGAGCAATCTCAAGCTATCCATTTTTGGCAGTCTCTTAGGGTCAGAATTTTTCACTTATCACTCTCATCCATGTAAGAATTAAAGTTATAAGACAGAAAACGATAATAAAAGAAGTGGAACAACTAGGACTCATTTTGGAGGATATTTGAGTCCTTTCCCACCCTTCATCATTCTTTTCTTCGAAACGGAGACTAAGGTTACAAAATAAGGTCAGCTGGTTATTAAATTTCACTAAAATAGTTTCAATAAAGGCACATGAGTCTTCTTCATTCCTGTGTCTCTTTTTTGCCATCAAATCAGTAGAAGATTCATTAAACTGTGAAACTCTTCACTTAAATTTCCTCTGCAGTATTGGGATTTATCATGCACATTTGGAACCCCAAACTCTTGAAGAATCTTTTGAAATATGCTATAAAGATCAAAGGAAACTATATTACAATAGCAAATGTAAGAATCTCAAACAAACTGTGAAATATTTCACATAACTGATCGACACATCTTCTTCATGTAACCAAGGATGAATAGTTTTGGAAGTGGAAACCATAAACTACAACAACACCCAGTGAGAGTCCCGCCGAAACTCGAGGTCTAGAGAGGTTCAATAGCACACAACCTTACCCTTACCTAGTAGAGAAGTTATTTCTGATAAACAATGACATAAAAGTTTCAAAAGGTTGATAAATATCATACTTCTGTGTAAGACCGATATCCAAGCTCCATAACACTAGGTCTGCTATCCCATTCAAATTTTCAAACAAAAGAAACCTTCAAAATGGAACATCTCGTATTCACAATTAGCAGTGTTGACCTTGTTGGAAAAGCTCCACCCTCCCAACTTGTAATCAAAGCCGGGAGAGAGAGTACAAAAACGTTCAAAACATTAACACTCCAAACAGAAAGAAATTCCCCAAATAACAAAATCCAATCTTCTAATGGAAAACATGTGTGGAGAACAACACCCAAGACAATTTCAATAAAATAAAATACATACCACCAACCATTTCAATAGTCCAACGAACTGACTTTCCATTACTCAACAAGACAGTCAACCAAGCGCCTTAAAGCCAGCACAGGACAGTTCATTAACTTGATTACACAGACAAGCAACAAAGGGAAAATGAACAAGGAAAAAACCGAATAAAGCATGCCTGACCGTAAAAATAGCAACACAGACACAAATTTAGTAAGAAATCCAATCAAAATTAGAGAAAACAAAATAGAAGCAAAACCCAAGTGGGCAATACGAAGATAGAAAATTGATGAACTTACAACTGGTGCAGGCATTCGTTTAACTCTTTAGCCTGTTTTCGGCACTGCCAGACAACAGAAATGGTTCTTCCGGAGGCGCACTGTGCATACTTGGAAGTGTAACGATCACATTCTTTTAACGCCCTTTGCTTCATTTTACTTCTCAAAGCTTCACATCAAATACACATTTGACTTTCAAATTTATCAAAATATCAATCACCCAATTATACGAGAAGAAAAGGAAGAGAAAAATGTTGAAAAAGACCTTCTTCCACCTTCTTTTTCACGTGATTCTCACGTGCTTCCTGTACGTATCCCATGTTCAAGAGCTCTATGTGTTCTGTTTCAGTCGAATTGTAACAACAAAAAGGCGCTCCTTTAAGACTTAAGACACACACCTTATGCTGCTTAAGCTTCGATATTAGGCCAGTTATGGGCTCAAATTTTTGGGTTACATCAACAATGTTCCCAGGACCGGGATCGAAACGATCTGGCTCCGATAAATTTAAGAAAGTTACTCGATTTAATGGTCACTCAGACCAGATTGAAGTTGAGTGTAGAGAACAAGCAGATTTTAGAATCGGCCATGGCCCATGGCCCGGTTCGTGTGTTATTTCAGTTTCCGGGTCCATGAGAAAAAAATGTTAGCTCCCTCATCTTCATTTTCCATTTTCTTTGGCGATATTTGCTTTTCAGTTCTTTATAGTTTTAGGGTCTAACTATGTTTGTATAATGTTTCTGTTTCAATTAACATGCTGGTCGCTACTTCCAATCCATGAAAAAACACAAGATATTAATTTTGGACTGAACAAAGAACTTCTTTGCATAAAAATAAGATGACATGAAAAATATGATATGTGAAAAGAAAAAAATTGACATATTTAAAATTTTAAACATCCGATCGATCGGATATTGAACAAATAAAAACAAATTGGTATTTAAAAATTTAACTAGTAGTAGACCATTATCAATATATAATGACTAGCAAGTTAACTTTGCGCAAATGCGCAGTACATTTAATTAAAATTGAAACGGGTAAGAAATTTTTTTTAAACGAGATTAAATTTTAAAGATAGTTTAATCTATAAGCTTTTTAATTTGTCTTTGATACAATATTCTCATTTGGATGGTTATGTATTTTTCGAACAGTTTTTGAAACATGTCAATATAGCGCTTTCGTCTGGTTTTCTTCCGTCTTATTTTCTATTTGCGCC
>JANITX010000009.1:21158478-21171451 GCA_027564395.1 Erythroxylum ulei | reverse complement strand
GTGCTTTTATCTGTTTTGCAGGTATTCAGAAGCCAAGATCACATAGCATTATGGATCCAAACGATGGTGTTCAGCCTCAGCAAAATCCGGCAGAACCAGATCCAATTTCTATTGATAATATTGATCTTTTGGCGGATTGAGTTTCTGAATAACCAAATTTGGTAAATGTTAGTGACTTAGAAGATAATCTTGGATGGGAAAGCATTGACAAGTCATTTGGTGCATTAAATTTGAATAATAATAATGATGAAGCTCCTAAAAAATGATGAGAATTTTGTATCAAATGATAACCAGGGTTAGTGCAGTTAACGGGTATCCTCTTGTAGATGATTGAATTTTGTTTCAGTTTTTTGTTTTTTCTCTTCTTTTAATTGTACTTATATTTGATGTATATGTTAAATTCTATATATGCAATGTAACTGTAAATATTTTTGTTTCATTTTTAACTTCTACTTGATTGTTTCCTCATCACGAACTCTTGTTGTAAATTGTAATAGTTTGAGAGTTAAGGATATTTATTGTTTTTTTATTGGATGCTTTGATGTAATTATTATTTATTGTATAATGAAATTGTATTATTGTAATATTTTAAATACTTTGTATTATTTTTAATTGTATATTTATACGATGATGATGATTGTGTTTTTTCATATTAATTGTGGTTATTGTTTACATTTGAAATATTTAAAAATTATTGTTATTTCATATTAATTGTGATTATTATTTATTATTGTGATTTTTTAAGACATGATTGATGTAAACTTATAAAGTATACAGCACAACTGTACAATATACCAATTAATTATTTTGCAATTTTTTTAAAAATTCAAGGACTATTTTATAAATTTAGAAAATTACCTTAAACAGTGTTTGGTATTGACCGATATCGATATAATACTGTACTTGAATCCAATCCAGTATTAAGTCTGGTACAATATTCGCAACTTTGCTAGGAACAATTATTATTACTTTTCATTTTATCATTAGGGATAATTATTTAGTAGTTATGTTTGATAAAGTCTACACAAAAAAGCTTTGTCATATTGTTGCATATATTAACTTTTGGGAAAAAAATGTCATTGGTTGTCTTTGGGGAATTTATCAAAGTTGCATTTAGCGGGGAACATGAATCATACGCTTCATTGTTGAAATGAACATTTGAATAGTTGTAATGGAAATACACCTTATTTAGTTACTCAAGATCTAAAAAAACTTGAGCTTTTAGGCTCTTTAAATTTCTTTTCACTATGGATATGACTTTCATTGTGGACCATTTCATTGTCTTTGAAAACTTCTTTGTGACGAATTTTTTAGCATTGTCATCTTCTAGTTACTCTTTATAAACCATCCTAAAACTACCAGTTATTACCTACAATTTGTAACTAAACTGGATTCCTTTAAGGACTTGGATTAATAATTGCGTAAATAGTTAATATCAAATATTAGGAATGTCCGATAAATAGTAAGGTTATTCTTTTGTGACTAGAAAGTTACGATTTAAGTCACAGAAATAATATTTTTGTAATATGTAAAGAGAATTAAAATAATCCTCTCCTTCTCTGCCTCACTTAAACTTTTTTTACCTATATTTAGTTGTTTTATAATTTATTTAATAAATAATTAATCAAAATGTTTTGTATTTTATAAATAATTAATCAAAAATATATTTCAAAAATTTATAAAATATTAATTTTAAATAATAATGAATGATTTTGTGATAAAAATAAAATTTAAAAACTATAAAAAACCTGCTACATCAATGAAACAAAACAAAATTAATTGTTACAAATATTTAATATAAAAGATTGTAATAATAAGAACCAATCAAATCTAATATTGAGTGTTTAAAATTTATTATAAATCTACGTCTCATTCTTATAACTGAACAAATAAAGATTCTGTTCATTCCACCTTTGGTTTGTGAAGGTGGATTATTGGGGAGATGGTGCTGATTTTTGTCTCACTGCCACCACTAACATAAAAAGGATTTACATATATCAAACACAACATGAATGTTGATTTTAAATGTGGAAAATATCAAATTTGTTGCCAAGGTCCAACCTTATGATGCATACCAAGTTGTCGCATTTTATCTTGAAACAAAGTTTGTATCCAACTTTATCAACTAGTAGTTTCAAGTTGGGTTGAAGTCCATGTCCACCAAGTCCCAATAAATTCATGGACGCCCATTTCTTCTCAAAACTCTCCCGCCATGCCAACGGAGGGAGCCAAATTTGAAAACAATTGTCCCGCTGAAACACTTGGTCGTAATAAAAGAAAGCTCTCTTCTTTGTGCTTTCCATCAATCCATCTTGTAAATCTGGTTTTGGGTTTTTAGTTTTGTCTTTAGGAACAGCTGCGAACATGGCTGTTACTTCAGATTCTGTGGAGGTCTCTGCCCAAACAGTGAGGAAGAGCCGGTCCAAGTGCCCCGGAGTTCGCGTCGTTCACGGAAAAATCTATGATTCTGAAAAGGGGAAAACTTGTCACCAAGTAAATTTTATACGCGAAACCTTGATTGCCCCTCTCCTTGTTTTCTATTTGGTTCACAAAAAAGCCTTTTCTTGTGGATTTTTCAAGTTCCTACTTGAGATGTATTTGTTTCTTGCGTGGTCAAGCTTGTACCTTTTTCTTTTATCTTTGCTTGCTTCTTCATGCTCTTCAGAGGTCAAAGTTGGTTCAACTTGCATTGGCCTTCGATATTTGACATATATGAATGTGCTTATATTTACTTTGTGTTGCTATTTGAAAGTTGAGGTGGGACTTGCGCAAGGTTTTTGTTGCACTGCTGTCAGATGAGGTTTACTTAGGAAGGGCGTCAATCCTCCGAGAGATAAACATGTTGTTTAGACTGTTTCTATGATGGCGTTGTGCTGATATGTTCTGTAACATCTAGTTTGTCTCATAGACTAGACAGGATCTTTATAGAAATTGAGATAAAGAAAGGTCTTGGTTTTATGATGTTTAACACTTTGGTTTTATTGGGAGCATTGTGTTAGAAACAATGATGATTAACCGAGTGTTCCATTCAATAATTTAATTGATCCCAGTATATTTTGTCGGGGTTGTTGTATGGATCTTTGTTACCCTTCAGGGAATGATTGTAATTTCTAGATTGCTTGTGTGAAGGATTTATTTATTATCAGGATCGCATCTATTATTGTTGTAGGTAGTTTGCTTAACATGTACTCTTTTGCTTGGTATCTTATTATATGCATTAATTATCCTAGTGCCGACAAAAGACGTTGGATTTTATGGCCGCGTGCAAGAATCAGAAAGTGAACAAGCAATGTCCTGTTAACTTTTGCCGCAAATGCCTAATGAATAGGTTAGATTTTTGTTTCCATGATTGTTGTCCTTTTGGTAAGTTCTGCGCAAAATCTCTCTCAAACTGGAAATGCTGGAAATCTTTTAGATATGGAGAAAATGCAGAGGAGGTATCATTGAAAAGTGACTGGATATGCCCCAAGTGTAGGGACGTTTGCAATTGCAGCTTCTGCATGTAAGTGCATGATATTTTGAATTTAACGTTGTTGTTCTCATGGATAGTCTTTACGGTGAACCTAACACAGTAATTTTTCTCTAGGAAGAGAAAAGGTCATAAACCAACTGGTATACTAGTGCACACAGCCAAGGAAAAAGGATTTTCTTCTGTCCTAGAACTTCTAAGTGTCAGAGGTCCTCAAAATTTGGATCGTGATAAGATTCTTGCAAATGAGGGTGCTTCACCAATAAAGCTGGCATCTTCTATAAAGGTCGTTTCAGGAAGAAAAACTGGCAAGGAAAATTCTGTGGATGGAAAAAATGATTTGAACCTGAATATTTCAGATTTTGGATCAATTGTAGAGGATGGGAATCCAGAGGAAATTGGCTCCAAGACGCTTGGAAATGTTGAGAAAGTTTCAGATAAGAAGAGAAAGAGAAAGAGAAAGGAAGGACCTAGCGTTCAAAACACTGTTTCTAAGGAAGAACTAAAGATTCAAGAAGGGAATGAAATCCCTGGTGGCATGGGAAATGATAAGACACCTGTGCTGTTCGATGGAATTCCAAATGCCTCAAATTGTATAAATGGAGTTTCAAATATGGTTAATCCTAATGACCTGGGTACCGGGATTACCTTCGCTATAGAATCATGTAAAATCAATGCGTGCACTGCAGAAGTTCAAAGCAAAAAAATTGAGCCCGAAATTCAATTGCCTTCTGGCACTTGCTTAACAACTGTAGCTGGCATTGAGTTTTCTGCTGAAGATGTTGGAGATGCATTACAATTTTTGGAATTTTGTACCGGTTTTGGTAAGGTAATAATAAATTATTACTGAAGATGGCATAGAAGAAGCGGGTTCAGTATTGTGAAGACGTATAGAATTTTCTTGAGTGAAGTTGTGTGTTCATATTATTTTCTCATATTTAGATCTATCCATATATAGGTATGGAAATAGTGAAATTCTTTTCCTCATTTTTGATTATGAACTATATTCCTGCATTAGTGACTTGTATGCATTTGTTTCTCTTATATGTTCAGTGCTTGCATAGTGAGCTTAATAACTTCATTGCACCTTGAATTCTTTTTATTAGAAAAAAAATTCATTTTTACACCTGTAACAGTTTCGCTTTCCTTTTGTGTCGTCAGGCTCTTGATCTGAAGAAAGGGCAGGCTGAAGCTGTACTTCAAGAGATAATAAATGGCCGAAAACTTCGTCGGTCACAATACTCTTTGGTAGCACGTTTCAATATCCTTTTGTTATCTTTGATACATCAGGAAATCGGAGAAGAGTATGATTTCTGCTCTAATACAGTTATTTGACTTTCCTTTTTCCTTTTTTTCCTGTGTGATGGAAGAGTGATAATTTATAACTGTCTTTTCCAGGCCTCCCAGTCTAAGTCCGACGAAAGATCAAAAGTCATGGTTGCAAGCTCTTGGAGAATGTGTCTCTGACTGTGGGTTCATGTCTAACGTATATCCCTCTGATTGTTTTGTGAAGGGTAACCAAGGATATGATGGCTTAAGTGCATCACAAAAGCTTAAACTCTTGATATTTCTGTGCGATGAAGCTCTTAACACCTCGTAAGTAACAGAGACAGAATGGAAATGGAAATCTATTCCTTCAGAGCAATCCACTTTTTCCCTTCATTTCTCTGATATTAACATAGTAGTCATGACCTTTTGTTTTGTTTTGTTTTTGTTTTTGTTTTTGTTTCCTAGAAACTTGCGAAGTTGGATTGACGATCAGCAGTCCAAATACAAGAAGGAAAAGAAGGAATCCAGGGAAAAGATTCTTGCTGCAAAGCGGAAGGTAGAGAACTTAAAGCGCATATTTGTA
This sequence comes from Erythroxylum ulei, assembly GCA_027564395.1. Taxonomy (NCBI): domain Eukaryota; kingdom Viridiplantae; phylum Streptophyta; class Magnoliopsida; order Malpighiales; family Erythroxylaceae; genus Erythroxylum; species Erythroxylum ulei. The sequence goes on along the minus strand of JANITX010000009.1, from coordinate 21,166,130 downwards.
ATTTGAGTTGAGTAATGATCTCAAGTTGATAGTAAATGAAATGTTTTGCCTTTTGGTTTCTGATGCAGGAAAAACATGTTAAACAGAAGATGCAAGATGAGGTGGCCAAAGCTATTATTGCAAAAACTGAGGGTCCCTTATCTGTCTCTGAGTATGAAGCAATTGTTTCACAAATAAAGAGTGCAGCAACTCAAGCTCATGCAGAAAGGATTGAGGCCATGGACATGATGTCAAAGAGTATGATTTGATTTTCAACTCCTAATGTATAGAAATGCTTTTATTTTTTGTGGAGGAAAAATGTTGCATTGCCTAAAATGGTCGGATTCCTTGTGAACTTCGGGGAGTTATCTAGTAATTTGCATCTTGCTTAACCAAATTCAAAATTTAATTAATAGGATTCCTGTATTAGGTGGTGCATATATCAAGTTGGGCAAGGAACACGTTTGCAATATAGTGTTTGATAGACTTGATTTAGTTCTAAATTGTAATATTCAGAGTCCTACTCGTTTAACACAATTGGACTTTATATTTTTACAAGGTCTTACAAAATTATTGAACTTGTGAGGGGAGGATTGGAAATGTTGTTTGACAACACTAATTTAAGATGCCTGCGGGTAGGATTGCCTGTGGCTACAAGTTATATGTCTCTACTTTTTTAGTTTACTTCACTTTACCTGCAAATATAGAATGGTGAGCTATGATATTTTATGATATGCATCTCACCATCAGTTGCATGCAATGTGCGCAGAGATTCAAAGATCTGATGCTGTTAGAACAGATAATATTCTTTTGGATGTTGATGGTCATGCCTTCTGGAGATTAGCAGGCTATGATGGTCAGTCTAGCATCTTGCTTCAAGGTTGAGTTGCTTCTAGTCTTTGGGTATTTGGTGATTTTCAACCATACATCTATTATTATCAGTTTGTCATCAAATGATTTTCTTGGACAGACATGGGAACTGCTGATGCTGATAAGTTTTGTGAGAAATGGTTTGTATATGATGCTGAAGAACACGAAAAGGAAATTGAGAAATACTTCTCTTTCTCAAGGTAACTACACCGTTTTTTATTCGCAAACAAAAATTTTTCTTGTCTCAAATTTATTTTAGCTCTGAATTGATCTATGGTAGAAAAATTATAATCAATAGCACTTGTCAGATCCTTTAGCTTTGGATCTCTAGTAAGAATTTGATTGTTTTGGAGTCATATCAGGACAAGTCCTTCAACATATGTCAAGGCATAATTTCACCCTAATTGTGAAATCTTGGGCACTTGTCATGCGATAAAGTTAGATTATTTTAGCCTTTTGAACTACAATAATATAATTGGGATTTAGTTGCAGGTGTACTTCAGCCTATAATATGTTTGTACCTGTTAGTGTGATTTTGTATCTTGATCACTTATATTAGCCTTATAACTTACAAACTAAACATTAAATAATTTTGGCAAAGCAGCCGCTACTAAAAATCCGTCCTTTTTTGCTGAATTTGGCACTTCTACAAGTATTTGCTGTCATGGACTTTAGTTACATATATAGGCGGTTGGAAGGTCATGTTTGTTACATTAAGAACAATTCTGGAAAAAATGCATGTTACACTTATTACGTGCAGCCTTCCTTTTTTTCACTATTTCATCTAGCAGCTTTTGTAATTTTTTTATTTTCTATTTTTTTTTTCAGATTGAAGAGGAGCAGGCTTAATAGGACCCTCAGTGGGAGTTGAAACAGATTGCTAGCTTCATTATGATGCATCTGTAATGTTTACAATCGAGGTATGAAGTTGTGGCTTTCAATGGAGAATTTGAAATAAGTATGCAATGAATTTCTCACGATTTAGATATCTTGGATCGCATTATTCTGACGACGTCACAAGCAAGATAGCTAATGAATTATACGTTGCTGAAAGCTAACCACAATGTATCAGTCTTAGGTTGTGAAAAGAAATGAGAAAAAGAGGAGCTAACCTTAACATAGAAAGCCTTGGGTGGTCCTTCTAGCTGATTGCATTCCTTATTTGCGGTGGAATGCAAGCAGCTACTACAGAAAGCTTGTTTAACACGATCTCGTTTGTTGTCTGTAGGGATCCTGGAAATGCGTATACCTGTAGAATAGTACGAGGGGGTTAAGGTAAAAGGTTCCAGTTCTTTGCTGTGGAATTTGCTATTGCATTGAGCCATTGACAATGTAGTGAAATTGTAAAAATATTTGATGAATCCTTTTGCGTCCAGTGGATGCTCAATATTTTGTTGTATCCTCGCTGATTATATAGTTGCCATGCTATTTTTTTAGTTTTTAGATAAAAAGTAACCACTATAAATAGTATTTATTAATCAAATGTCATTTATATAATGATTTAATATAGCTTTTAACTTAAATTATAATAGTTAGATTTGTTATAAATAAATAATTTATTCTATTTATTTTTAATAGGTTTCTTTAGAAAATTAAAAACTAGAACACCAATATTTTAAACACCTTCGATCGTCACTCTCTCTGTCAATAAGAATGGCAGCGGCTATCAGGCTGATTATTTAGTTCTACGATTGTATGTCCTACCAACTGAAGTATACTTCACTATCGAGGATGTCCAAGTTTACGATTTATTGCACAAATGACAACGTTTTCTTCCTCAGACCACCTTTTCTGTTACGAGAACATTGAAATGTAGAAGTAATATTGGTTCTGATCTCTATTCATATGCTGAAACATGGGATTTTTCACTATCTTGATAGTATGTCAATGTCACCGAGACTTTGAATTTAGCTAGGACCTACGTTTTCTTAGGAATAAGGTCATGGAAGAATAAATATGGAGGCTGTTTTCTCATTACTATTTCTGGTCTATAAATTCCAAGAGATTGATCAGCTCTTGACATAGTTGGTTTTGGGATTGGAGTGGATCTTTCAAGCACGGACTTGCAATTTCATTCACTAATACTCAATTGTGTTAGGCCACGACTTCAATAGCTTAGTTGGTACAGTTGGAAATTGTAAAACCTGAAATAAAAAATAACCTGGATGCAGGAAAGCATTTCCAGTTAGCTATATCTTTACCATTAATTTAATACGTAATGGTATAAGATAAGGTAAAGTTTACGACATATAACTTGTTTTTATCCTGGAAGTCAAGGAGGTAGGTTCCGCGAGCTCATATCTTCAAATAAAATGCTGTACTGACTAGTTTTAGTATACCATTATTTATTACTGTAGGGAGAGGGTGATGGATCAGCATCCGAGCTCGTGTTCTCGATGAAAATGGCGGCATTTGGGGACGCTAAGAGAGATTTTGGATTCTGAGGAACCTGTCATTGTCACTCGTGCTTTTTCATTACATATAGGAATCACATGAAACGTAAACAAAAAGGAATCTACTATCACACCACCAACATCAGCATGAACAACACCATACTCAAAAAGTCATAAATTATTGCTGTCTTGCCAGCATCCTTGAAGGTGATTGAGCAGAAAGATGCTATTCGTCTTCTTCCTTAATGGTTTGTGCTTCTCTCTTTGCGGCCTTCTCATCATTGGCAAGCACCCACTTTGCCTCCTGCTGCTAAACCACCACTTTCGTTCACCATTGTCACTCACCTCCCTTTCCTTTGTTGTATCAATTTCTTTTCTTGTTTCTTTTCCTTCAACCATCACCTGCATATGAACAAAATTCTCACAATCTTTTTTCTCTCTGATTAACTTACGAAAAGTATAATTAAGCCAACTTAATTTCTCCCCATGGATGTCAGATAGGATAATATTAAAGTATTAACATCAGTTTTGACTTGTGACTATGTCATGTTTAGAAGAAGTTCCAGGAAATAAAATGCATGAGATGACTGGTACATATGAGATGGGAGCAACTTTCGCTGCCTTGTGTTATATAATATAAGGTATAAAACATAGCTATTATTCAGGTAATCACATTATGCTCTCAATACATGCATATGGTTCAGTAAATTATTGATTTTAAACAATTGGAATATTTTTCTTGAATAATATGGAGCTTAATTTTAAATACGAAAATTTCATAAAATAGTAAAATTTAGTAATTTTATATTCTTTTCATGTATGTTGTATTTGAGAAATGTTTTTATATTTTGATAATTAATCAAATTGGTACTTTTTAGGTATTTATAATATGACTTTGTTAATTTATTTATATGACCTCATTGTCTAACTACGGATTGATTTTATTCTAGCATAATTTACTAAATTGAAATTTAGTTACTTAAAACGTATTATAAAAAGAAGATTAAATTAATTATGAAAAATGTAAAGTTTGAATTTAAACTATAAAGGGTTTGAATACTAAAAGCCCTAAGGCCTTGACATAATTAATTGTCTAGAATTTTAGATATATTTTGTAATTTCTGTATAATTTGTTAGTGAATGTAGATTTAATTAGATACAAATAAGAAGGGACGAGTAAAAAAAAAGATTCTTTGTGAAATGTTGACAAGTGGGGTCTTGATGGATGTTAATTTTGTATCTGCACTAACAGGGTGGACATATTGTTCTGAAAGTTAGGATCTTCTGTTCATTTTATTATGTTTTTATCCCGTCTCATAAATTTCAGTTATTTATTTATACAGATCCTGTATAAATAGATGACTGAAATTCATGAGACAGGATAGAGATAGGATAAAATAGACAGCTCGTTCTACTATGGTAGTATGGTCTGTTAACCTTTAATTTTAAGAGCTTGAAGGGATTCTGTTTGAAAGATGAAAGATCTTCCTAGTATCGTCAGTATAAGGTAGTATGTTCACCCTCTATTTTATCAATTTCTAGCCATTCAATAAGTAAGAGAGAGAGATAAATTAGATGGTTGAAAACTAATGGAAGCAGACTAATTGGTACGGACCATCTAATCCCATTTCTTCTCACACAACAATCAATAATATATTTTTGTCAATAATCCATATTGCAATATGATAGACATCCTTATTCAGTAATTTCGAATTCATATGCTAACTTAGGACATATACGTGAGGATTTTGAAGTTCTGCTTTTGATTTAGGAAACTAGGTTGAATAATTTTGGAACAAGCAGGGCAGATGGTGGCTTTTCAGAGACAGCATGCCCTGCTGAAATCTGTGGCTAAAAAGTGATGGTACAGGGATAGAATTGGATAAAGCTATGCCCAATGTTATGTGATGCTATGATCACCATACTGCACTGTACCATGACCAGCCCAGATAATTTCCAAAAAGAAGAAAAAAAAGAGTGATGATACTGATGCGCCACTTTCAATGAGATTCCCCGTTATCAAACGTCTAAAGGGGAAAGATTGAAGCATCTTCAGTCACGTCTAATAAAAACAAAGAACATAATATTGGTAACTTTAACACGAGTTGATAGATTCGGGGATGAAGTCTAGAGGCCAAGTTAGGATAGGTGGTGGGTACATGGAGACCTGCACACTTGGGGCCACAGGTAAGTGTGATTGGTGAAGGACCATGTTATCTCCTATTACTATTACCCTTAGCCCCACAATCATTTCTACTTAGCTATTGCCGATGCATTGCCTACATTTTTCTGGCCTAAAGCCTTTTTGCCAGTTTTGGAACATGTGTGCGCCACAAAACAAAACAAATTGAGGAACGCAACGGGCCACTCTTTATTTTACTAATATAACAAATATAGTAAATGGTAAAAAACGTTAAACACTGATCCTCACCAAATTACAACTAAAAGGTGCTGCTGGTTTATGATGCAGTTCAGTTTTGTGTCTTCAGAGCACTTGGAATCAATTTTAGTCACTCCATATGTACACTTAACACGAAATTGTTTTAAGTGTTTGAGAATTGAATTCTACAGGTGGAAATTTTTGGTGTAGGCTATAAAAACTGAGACAGAGCGTGTTGCATTCAGGTCTTCTATTGAAACTAACAAAAGCAGAAAAGAAGAACAAATTAACAGACACTCTACAAGCAGAAAATGGAAAAATAAAAGGGAAAAAACACCCACTTATGAATCTTTTTCACCAAGAAAATTGGCAGATGGATCAAGTTCTAGGCTTGAAATGACTAGCCTTAAGAAAATTTCTTTAGAAACACTTACCTTGTCTTCAGCTTTCGGATTTGCATTATCAGAATTAGGAGAATCTCCACCTTCTGTTTCGCATCTCTTCAACGATTTCCCCATAAGTGGAGGCGTTGAAGCTGGGCTTGCCCTACTCGAGCTATGTTCAGGAGGTGTGCTTTGAGTTCCAACATCTCTTGTTGAGGCTTCCGATTTTTCTTCTACAAAGAAAAAGCGCGAAACGAAACAACAGCTTGATTCAATTTAAGCAGGCATTTTCCAAAAAGCAACTGAAGTATCAGAAAATGTAAGTGTTCAGAGTTCAGACAACCTTGAATGGCCAAATGAAGAATATCTTCTTGGTTAGCAATGGAAAGCGAGGGCTTTGTGTGGAGTTGTGACCGAGAATGGGAAGAGTAATTAACAAGAGGCACAGACATTGTAATTCTCGAGGTTAAGTTACGAAATGATCTTCCACTAAGCGTTTTTGCAGATAAACATTCCATTGGGACCTCTCCTGACTGTGGATTGCATATGTACTTCTCTGCTTCATTCCACTTGGAATTTAGAGCAAACCCATCTGGAGATAAGCATTCCCAACTGTTATACACTGACCTTGCCTGCAATGCTGCAAGAAAATTAAAGCAATGAACCATTCAATACATTATCACTCTTTATACGTAAAGTTTGGATCTTTCAACTATTAAAAACATTGTGGACTTCGATGCTTAGTTACCTTTAAGAGCACTGGTGAACGAGTACGTTGATGGGTCAATTTCTTCTGAAAATGAGGTGGGAAAGTGCGAGTTAACTCAAAATTATAGAATCAAAACTTGCTTCTTTGCAGTGAAGTGAAGTAGTTATGTACCTGTCAGTGAATAGCCAGGAGACGAAGCAGTACTAGAAATGGTTACATTTGATCTAAAAGACCTTGTATCTTCTCTAAAGCTTCTGATATTCGACCCTGAAAACCTTCTTGATTTGGTGTTCTCGCGACTGATTTGAGCCCTCAAAGTCCACTCTCTGAGACTGAATTCTGGTTCATCTCGTCGTCGAGAAGTATATGGAGGCTGTTCCATCGTGGACGCTATAAATGAGTTACAATACGTTCAAAGTTGTATTGATCTTCAAGTCTCAACTCCCAAAGTTTGTTCAAGTCCTTTATAGGTGCACGAGGCTTGCAATGTTGACGCAATACCCCCTGGTATTAGGGGTGCGGTCGATTCTTACAGATGAATGGTAATAAGAATGAGAATAAATATAGTAAAAAATGGGAATAGATATTATAATTATAATTATGATGGTTGGTTAAGAGGAAGGAATGATTATCATTATTGGTTTGTAAAAATACTAAGAAATAAAATTTTATTATAATTAATTTTATTATAATTAATTATATTGTAATTAATTAATTACAATATAATTATTAATTAATAAATGAATTATATTTTAATTAATTATATTGTAACTAATTAATAATATTTTAATTCCAAAATTTTAATTAATGAATAATTATATTTTAATTACTTATATTGTAACTAATTAATTATATTTTAATTAACTAATTAATTATATTTTGATTAATTAATTCATTATATTTTAATTAATTAATTAATTAAAAATATTCTAATAAAT
>JANITX010000009.1:21132415-21158378 GCA_027564395.1 Erythroxylum ulei | reverse complement strand
TGATATGAAACTCATCATTCCCTTGAAGTAAACTCCTTTACTTACACGGAGATAAATCGCAACACTACAGTCTAAACCATAATCAAGCGATCAACTTGATTATTCAACTATGAATCAACTAATTTAGATTCTAATAATATACATTTTCCCATACATCTCCATGTATATGTATATTACTTACAAAAGAATCTTGGTACCTTATAACTAGTTATATAATGCTCATACAAATAAAACCAAACTCTTTTGTTTTATTAATAATAAATATATTCATTACAAAAGTAACTGGAAGAAGATTAAATTATATGTAAATATACTTGCTTTCAGGACACTATATTTACATAACTCCAACAACATAGTCGTATATAGTGACCATGTAAGTCACTGTGAACTTGTGAAGCTTCAAAGACTCAATTCCTACCTATGTAAAGTTACACGTCTATGTAAGTTGACATACATAACTGTGTATATTCCCCGTGTAAACTTTTCTTGTGAATTGAGGTGTTTTTAAAGATACACAATCATCTATATGACCATGTAAGTGCCCGTATATATCCTAGAAACTGTAATTTATTACTATATAAGGATATTATTAAAGGCTACAAAATTGAAAGGTAATTAAATTTAAAAAGATGCAATTAGGATGAGTCATAGACACCTAAAAAGGAAGAAGAAACACAAAAAGGGGAAACAAATTTTCTAGCACAAGGAAAAGAAAAGAAGATTCCATATTTTGTTCTCAACTCTTTTGTCATATCCTTATTATTGTTAAATATTTATGATGATTAGATTTGTATATTTAGTTACATCTATCGATTGCTAAATTCCTTCTTTTAGGAATTACTCTTGAATTATTTGTTAAACTTTATATTCTTGATATAATGAATATGCTTGTGATGTTTATCATTTTTATAATCAATTTAGATCAAGAGATTGAATTGATTTACTTATGTTGTGCTGCATAAAGGGAGCTGATACTGTAGTATACGTATAAACATCAAATTAATAGGAAATTGAAGAGATATCTTAGTTTTTTATTAGTTATCTACATGATTGCTTCAAATCCAATTAAGTTGTTAGGAGTAGTTTTGAGAGATTGCAACTCAACTCTTATATATTTCAATTGAGATTACTCGACTAGATCTCGAGATAGGATACTTATAATTGTAGGATATCTAGGACCAAGTGTGATTAAATCAAGAAGGTACAGGGAAAATAAATAAGGATAGGAGTAATTCCTAGCTTTCATTATTAATCAATCAACCAATTTTACCATTGCCTAGTAAATAGTTATATATAGTTTATTCATTAATTCTTTATTTTTAGTTTAATTTTTTATTAATCATCTTATCGTTTACCTTAAACAAACTTTACAAGAATTTTTGGGTGACGATATATTCCTCATAGGAACAATATCTTTTATACTATAAGATACGATTTGTATACTTGCAGTATTGAAAGTTTTCAATATAAAACTGTCAACAACTTTCTATTTAAGTTGAGAGTAATGAAATTGATTTTCTTGAAAATAAGAAAATGCTTAAGCGAAGAGCAACCTTGGAGAAGAAATAAGAAATACATCAAGATTCATTAAGAACTTCCAAGATTCAAAAATTGTGAGTATGTTTCCTTTAGTTTTTAGCTTTTTTTAATTATTTATTATAGATTTTCTTTACTTTATCATGAACTAATTGGGGTATTTATCTAGGTGGAATGAACCCTATAACTTTACATCTTGAATTGATTTCTTAATTTAATAAAAGATTCTAGCTTTTTTTAAATTGTTCATATCTTTATATTATGTTGAATTGAAGGAACGAGATTTGAAAATCCAATATTTGGATTCATATATTAAGATTATGAGAAGATATGTATGAATAGACCATAACATAAATATTAACGGCTAAATAGGTTACTAAAGATCAAACAACATGATCTGTCCAAGTTAAGGTGAAACTTATCATGAATATTTACAAAGTTTTTTAATGTGTTCTTAGGACGTTTTCGTTAGAAAGAGGTTTTGATCAAATCAATTTAAGGATATGGATTGTATTTAAGAAAGAATGTAGTTGTAAATTAGGAATTTCCATTGGTCCAAAGAACTAGGATTATTGATTAAGTTAGAGATCCATATTGCTCCCATGTTACTTAATCAAACCCTAAATTAAAATACATAATGAGAACTAAAAGTTGTGACTATACAAGGAAAATTTAGCGCATGAAAATTTATTGATTGTAATATTGCATTATAGAAGGAAACATTTGAGGAAAGAAAAATTTCATTAGTTCCTTTACACATTTGTCGGTTCCTAATTAAATTTTATGAAGAAATTTTCTTAAATATCTAGTACATACAATTAACTAATTAAAATATTTTAATTAATTATATTGTAGTTAAATTAATTACAATATTTTAATTAATTAATAATTATATTTTAATTAGTTATATTTTAATTAATTATAATAACCATATCCTTATATAACAATGATACCCATTCCTCTATATTACGAAGGGAATGGTGTATTACTCAAAAATGGGTAATGAAAATAATACCTCCATACCAAACTTAATTTTTCATTTTATATTCGTTCTCTTTTTTTTATACCCACCAAACAAGCACCCCCTAACACTTCAAAACATTTTCTATTCAAATGGAAAATTATCAGATACACTTGGTTTATTAATCAAGTTCCTATGTCTCTAGTTAGCCAAAAATAAGTTCTTGGTGTCTCTATTTGGACTGCTTGAGAAGAGACAAAATTGTTAACTGATACATATGAAACAGTTTTCATGTAGAGAAGTGTCACAGTTCTATAATGGAAGTTCGTGGTATGGACTAAAACCTGTTGGCTCCACTGTTTTCTTTTGCAATTTACTTTCATCACTAAGGCCATGTATATGAATACGAAGTTATAGAGATTATGTCAGAAATTTTGTTACTTTCAATATATATGGAGGTTTAAGCCACAAAAGAGCCGAGCTAAAGTTCAACATGTGTGACTCATATCAATATGTCAAGAACTCTCTCTCTTTAGACTCAAAATCTTACAGCCAACTTTGGTAAATATGGTAAAAATCAACCCCCTTATTCTTTGTGCACAACATTACAATTGAAGACGATTGTTTTGATGCAAAACAATAACTCTTTTGCTTATGTTGGACCAGGGAAAGAACGTGAAAGTCATGACTGCAAGCAATTTCAAGGTTTTAAGTTGAAATGGCTTTTACATGGTTTACGTGTCTGATTTTCAGTTGCAGGGTAAAACGACATTCTTTCTTCAGCAAGTGGAGTGGTGCAATATATTCCCATGTATATGTCTGTGATCTGTCACTCGCTGTCCCAATGTCTGCTACCGTAAATTGGGGGTCCTTCCAGTGCTTAAAATGAGACATTGCACTAAAGCTGAAACCGTACAAACAGTGGGCCTACAACCCAACGGTAGAGAAATGGTGCTGCAGGTGCATGTCTACTAGTGCCTTACCTTGGAATCAAGAAAATTTCCCTGCTATGAGGTCTTGAGTTAACCCTTGTTCGGATTACGATATTCAACTCCTGCAGTGAGTACATGGACTTAGACTTCAAGTTGAAGTTGGTGGTACAAGGAGATGGTTCAACTGTAATTTGCAATTGCACGGCCACCACTTCAAAGTAGGTATTGTTATTACAGCAGAAATTTGGAGACAAGAAGTTATACGGTGGATGTTCTTAAATTTCCATTGTAGAGGTCTTTAAATAGAGCTAGGGTCTAGATCTAGAGTTTAACTAACACTTAAATACATTCCTTATCCTTAGGCATGAATAAGAACTCCCTCGTCTTAAAAAACAGATAAAGCCATCCTAAAGATAAACACAGAAAAATAATCCAAAAGATAAAGTTTTCTTAATCCAATTTATAGATATGATATTGTCGTCCTAATTCAATATACAAATATTTAGACAGTATTCAACATTCTCCTTGCTTTAATAGCTACAAACTCCTAGTTTTCTTCTCAATTCTTCAAATCTGGCTTTTAAAAGTGCCTTTGTTAGGACATCTGCACTTTGATCATTGGTCGTACAATAAAGTAGACATATTTCACCTCTTCTTTGCACTTTTGCCATGACAAACAAGATTGTTTGAGATTGAAATGACGGCTTGATTATTAACAAAAATTTGAGTTGACTCATTTTGCTCCATATGTAAATCTGCAAAGATATTTTAAAGCTAAATTACTTGATTTACAGCAGCAATGGCTGCCACATATTCTATCTCAGTTGTGCTTTGAGCCACAATATCTTGTTTCTTTGAACACCATGAAAATACCCTTGAGCCAAAGCTGAAATAGTGCCCTGTTACTCTTCATATTATCAACCAAACCTCCATAATTACTATAAGAATATCCATGAAGTTTGAAATTCTAATAGTAAGTGTACTTAATTCCATAATCTACGATACTTTTGACATATCTCATAATTCTTTTCGCAACTTGAATATGCACTTCATTAGCACAGTGCATCAATCTTGAAAGCATACTTACTGCAAATATAATATCAGTTTTAGTTGTAGTAAGATACATTAAGCAACCAATTAGGCTTCTATAATGATGTTCATCCACCTTATCAGCTTCATGATCTTTGCTGAACTTTTCCTTCTAGTTCATTGAAGTAGTAGTGCTTTTACAATCCTCCATATGATTTTTTTAAAGTATTTTCCTTGCATACTTCCTTTGGCATATGAAGACTCTGTCTTTATCTTGCTTCACCTCCTTTCTAAAAAAAAGGGTCATTAAGTCAGGACCAGTCATCCCAAATACTTGGAGTATTTAAGCTTTAAACTCCTTCATTAGCTTCTCATCATTTCCTGTTATAAGCAAATCATCAACATAAACATAAACTATGATTAATTTAACTTCTGTTTGCTTCACGTATAATGTAGCTTCACTTAGATTTATAATGAATCCAAGGTTTTGAAGATGATCATTAGTTCTGTTGTACCAGGTTCTAGGGGCCTGTTTAAGAATGTACAAGGACATTTTTAGCATGTAGAACTTCTCCTCCTGTCTCTTGACTTGGGATCTTTCTAGCTGCTCCACAAATCTCTCTCCTGTAAACAACCATTTAGAAAAGCAGATGGTAAACTTTTCATCCTTTATATGCAGTTAAGGCTAGCAATATTCTAATCGTATGAAGGCATGCAATTGGAGCAAATATTTCTGAAAAATCTACTCCAAATACTTGAGCATATCCCTTCACTACTAATATGGCCTTGTATTTATTTATAGAACCATCTGCATTAAGTTTGGTTCTATAGACCCATTTAACTCCTATGAGTTATTTGTGTTATGGTCTGTCCACCAACTCCCATGTGTCATTTTTTTTCAATCATCTGAAGCTGTTCTTTCATAGCATCTAACCACTTGTCATCCTTCTCAGCTTCTTTGAATTCTATGGGTAATTGGACAACAATATTGTTTCTTTCATAAATTTTAGATAAGAGCCTTGTATCTCTAACTGTTATGTCATCTATAGCATCATCAAAGTGTTCTATAACTTTTAGAAATTGCTTTTTCATTTGTTTCTCCCAACTTCATTATTTGTCCTCCACGAATTTGGCACCTTATTTACAAGAAATTTTTTATTTTATGTTTGAAAAATTCTATAAGTTTTGTTAGTGTTGCTATACCTAATGAAAAAACCTAGTTCAACCTTTTTATCAAGTTTGTCTCTCTTAACATGAGGCATATAAGAAAAACAAACACAACAAAAAATTTTAAGGTTTTGTAAATCTGGCTTGTAACCAAACAAGGCTTCAAATGGAGTTTTTTGAAGATAAAACTTTGGTTGGCAACCTATTCATCAAAAGTATAGTAGTTACAGCCTCTACCCAAAGTTTCTTTGACAGTTCCTTTTCATGCAACATACACCTTGTCATTTCTAGAACACTTTGATTTTTCTCTCAATTACACCATCCTGTTATAGGCGTAAGGTGTAATAAGTTGGTTTTAAATACCGATTTCTTCACAAAATTTGTCAAAGACTTCATTTGTGTATTCTTTCCCGTTATCTGATCTTATTATATGCAACCTAGAATCACTTTGACTTTCTACAAAGGCTTTGTATTTCTAGAATATATTAGCAACCTCAGATTTGGATTTAAAGAAATAAATCTAGCAAAATCTGGTGAAATCATCAATAAATGTAATATAGTATTTATTACCATTTAAAGATGATGTTTTTTTGAGGTTTTTTAATATCTGTGTGTACCGGTTGTAACTTGTGTGTTGCTCTCCATGCTGTTTGAGAGAATGATTTTTTGACTTGCTTTCCGTATATTGACAAGCCACACAATCAACTAACTTGTCTTGGTGTAATGAGACACCTTTCACCAAGGCATGTTTTTGCATATAAAGAAGTCCAGCATGATGGAAATGTCCAAGCCTCTTTTGCCAGAATTCAACATTGCTTTTAGCACTTGAAAAAACTATTTACTCCTCCGTCAGATTTAGAGTATAACTTTTAGCTCTCATTTTTACCTTAAATACATTTCTACCTTATACACCTTTGATCAAGTACCATTTGTTTTCAAATATGACTTTGAAACCTTTTTCAACTAGCTGTGCAACACTAAGCAGATTTTGATCAATGTCAGGCACAACCTATCATACTCTCAATAGTTACAGTTCCTTTTCATCTGACTGATATAAAATCACCATTTCCAATTTTTCATCCTAGAAATATTGGATTTATCAAGCTCTTTAAAGAGGTTCTGATCATTGGTCATATAGTTTGTGCAGTCGTTGTTTATTAGTCAAGAATCACTAAATTGTTGTTTGTAGTAAAGCATGTAGCAACAAATGGTTGGTCCTCTAGGTTTTACTCTATGGACACCTTTGCCTCTTCATGCTGAGACTTGTAAATCCATTCCTTATGTCCCATATTACCATACTGTCTACATTTGACATCAAGCCTCCATCAATATTTTCTTTGAGGGTGATTTGTCTTTTTGTAGTGTGGACAAAGTGGAAAAGCCTCATCTTGCTGCTCGTTAAGTCTTCAATTTTTTTGTTGTTTTTCCTCTTGTTATTATTCTTGTCTTTGCCTCCTCCTGGGTTTTGTGCTTTTATTCAAAAAGCACCTTATACTGCCTCCTCTTGTCTCATCATTCTTCTCTACTCTAGTGCCTGCAAAGCATTTACTAATTCTCCCAAAGAAATTCTTGACAAATCTTTAGATTTTTCTAATGAAGATATTTTGAATTCATATTTTTCAGGTATAGTGACAAGAATTTTCTGTCCACTTTTTTCATAAGGAAAATCCTTGCCAAGAAATCATACCTTATTAACAATGCTTAGCAACCTGTTAGTATAAGTTTTAATAGTTTCTCTCCTTCATGCTTTACGTTTCATTTTCTCAGATCAAGTTGAGCACTTGCATATCTTTGGTTCTTTCACTGCCTTGATATTCAAATTTGAGATAATCCCAAATATCTTTAATAGGTTGTATATTCATAATTCTTGTAAAAATCACACTTGGCATAGCTGAAAAAAGATAAGCTTTCGCCTTAGACTTCTTCATCTTTTTTTTTTTGTTATAATTCTTTAGCTGCGCCATTGTAGGATTTTCAAATAATTGGAACACTTCATAGTCTTCTTCTATAGCCTCCCAAAGATCCAGAGCTTCAAGATGAACAGTCATCCTAATATCCCACGCTTCATAGTTTTCACCATAAAAAATTGGTGGTGCAACAGTTGTGGATGTTGTGTCAGCCTTTATTATTGTTTCACTCAACTCACAGATCCCTCTAGATGAAAGCTCTGATACCAATTTGTTGTTATTTGAGCAGAAATTTGGAGACAAGAAGTTATACGGAAGATGATCATAAACTTCCATTGTAGAGCTCTTTAAATAGAGGTAGAGTTTAACAAAAACTCAAATACATCCCTCATCCTTAGGCATGGATAAGAACTTCCTAATCTAAAAAAAAAAAGAAAAAGTCATCCTAAAAATAAACACGGAAAAACAATCTAAAAGAGAAAGTTATCCTAATCCAATCTATAGATATGATAATGTCAACCTAAACCAATCTACAAATATTTAGGCAGTTTTCAACAGTACGGACTTGTGTAAGCAAAATAAGTTTTCCAAGTTGTAAGAGATTTCTATACTTTATCCACTCGAGTGAACACAGCGTATCAATATTACAGGTTCCAAAGAGCCACTTCTGATGTGTCTAATGTACAAACATGATAAGATAGCTTGTGTTGAAGCTCTTTATGCCTGCTGCTGCTATGTAATTTAATAAATGACGAGAGAGGGCACACTTCTTCTGAAGCTTCTACCATCCTTTGTTATTTAATTGGAAAGCATAAGAGTTGCAAAGCTCTACGACCGGTTTGATTCATTAACTAGAGATGAAGTGGTTGAGGAATGACGATGTTTTAGGATAAGTAGACACGAGTGCTGGGTTGTTTTCTTAGGACACAGAGAAGCAGGAGGATGGACATGGGCGTACTGCTTCCTAGAATTGGGAGGGTCCATAAGGAGAGTCCTTTCGTGGATGTGCATGTGAATGTGAAAGTGTAGTTGCATTGTCACGTGCCTGTCATCATCTTCATGAAAATGAGTGAACGGTGTTGGGGGGGAAGCAGATGGGTCCCTGCCTCCAACCCGAGGGCTCATCATATTCATGGCCACGACATCAGGTTTTTGTCTCGTGTGCATGCAAGGTAGGTTTCGTTGACAGGGACGAGTTCTTGTATTGTTGCCAATAGAATTTAGGCCCTTCTACTTCATTTAATCTCTAAAGTTTCCTAAAAGAGATGATAAAATAGTTTATCCCTTGGGTCTTTTTCTGAGCTTTCTTTTGTCTCGGGGCTGCCAAGTATGGGTCACCAGTCAACTATTTACTGGTGAAAGAAGTTAAAATTAACCTCAAGGCAAACGAGAAATCAAGTTTAAATCACTCGTATTTAGTAATATGCTTATAACTAACTAATTGAAGTAATGTGCTAATTGGAATCCTGTGCAATATCAACGCAAAAGTGACCAAACTCCAAATCTCCTTCCTAATTCTTCAAAGTAACTGAAACTTATATTCTGAAACTCCTAATCTCAAGCAATAGAGCTCCAGGTTTCAGCACAGAAATGCAACAGAGTCCATGACACTTCCAAAGTAGCCAGATATCCATCAAAGAAATGTCTTTCACATCCTCACCACATAATGGCTCCTTTAACTGTTAATTGCAATAATAGAGGAGAATCGGCCACAGATATGCTCTGTGCAATACCTGCCAACTTAAACTAAAACAATAAGGTCTTTTATGTTTTGCCTTGTTTGAATTGGCTAACACATTATGAAGACGAACATGCAGAAATCACATTATAAACTTCCCTAGCAAATTTTGGTAAAACAGAGTCAATCATGCAGAAGCTATGTATGAGGATTGTTTAGTGGCTGCAGAACAGCCTTAACAGACACCAACTATCTTTATCCATCCCATACTGGCAATTTCATATGATGTAAACAGTACTACCACTTACAATCTCAAACTTTCTTTACCGGTAATCAAATATTTATTTATAGCAGATCGCCTCCATTTGTGCACACTTCATTTTCTTTTCCCTTTTGATTGGCGAGTTACAAAGCTCAAGGGCAAGCAGGGAAACAAAATAAAGTTTCAAGAGGAACGAGTCCAATTCGTGAAGAGAAGAAAGAGACCAGGACACCACAAGAATTAAAACATGGTACAATATTTCCACCAATCATCCAATGATCTAAACAAGAACTGAACCGTCCTTGAACAAACCAGATTGTAATTACGTAGTACTGTCGGGTTAATCCCAGGAATTACTAAAAGTAACAGACAGAAACTGCACTAAAAAACAAAAGAAAGAAAAGCATAACGTAAGCTGTCTTTCTACACTGCCCATATAAAATCTCAAAATATAGAAAAAATCGAGTCCTTGGACAGAATAGCAACTCCAGCTGTCCACATCATCTTAATTGTTCTCTGATTCCTGGTTCGACCCCTCTGGCAATATTGCAACTTTTGGTGCAAAGTTTGCAAAGGCAAGTATAATCATTGCTTCTGCAGCAAAGGCCGTTTGCAAATACAGAAGCTGCCCGAGCAGCAGAGCCATAAAACTCGACTTCCAAGATTAGAACTCCACACAAGTATCCGATTTGTTCCGATTTCACCTTTTAAAGAACATAAAATGTTTAGGAAAGGTAGGGAGCGAATTACTAAATCCATCTTGATACATAAATGGTACAAGAAATACAATCAATTTAAGTAGAAGCATTTTTAAGGTGATATTATGTAATTCCACCCCACTGTCATGGCAGCTAATTGACCAAACCATAGATTTCTAAAAATAACACTTCAAGATGTTTATGGGTTTTGGACAGGCCAAAAACACAAATTTATTTTCCGATGAAGAATCATTAGCAAATGCAAGTGGGAGGCAAAAAGAAAATCGAGGGAGCATAAAAACATGGAATGAGGTGGCCAAATAATAGCAAGTATAATCATAGTCTTGTTTAAGTTATCATTGCGTTGAGCAAAAAGCTTTTACGCTCTTACCAAAAAACAATCCCAGCTTAGCATATCAAACTATATATATTTTTTCTTTTTCCAATAAGAGTGTACAATCAACCTTTGCTCATACCTCCAATTCCATAACCAAAAATAAGAGAATTTCCCATGACATACCTTCAAGCTCAGTGCACTCCAGGTCTTGCATTAGAAATAACTGAATTTCTTCATTTCACAACACAAGGACAGATGAAACCATGGAGAAATCAAAAAGCATGGTGGCCCAACTGTAATTGAAGTATTGTGTTAGATAACTCAACAGCAATGAAAAAATTGAATAATCAGGTAATATGCAGGAATGTATTTTATGGAATTGTTCAATAGTAATCACCTTTTAAGAACTTGGATTTGGAATCCAACAGCACTGGGATGTTGATAAATAACATGTCCTGGAACATTGATATCCTACCAGAATTACAAATTGTATCATGCCACAGAAGTATGTAGCAAGGTTCCAACAGATGACAGATGCAGAACAGCAATTCTCACCACTAATAGGAGATAACAGTTGAATAACTTCACGAAATTGCATATGAATAGAGAGTTCCTGATTAGGAGACAAAGAATTGCCAAGGATGTTAGAATCCAAATAATCAGAGCAGTAGAGAAACAACTTACTTATTAGTTACTTAGGTCAAAACAATCGAATTCTCCAGCCATTCATATTCATCCAAACAGAAACTTGGATACCCAAAATGCACAATTTATCCCGAAACAACAAATAAATGCAAATTTGATCAGCAATTCTATAAAACTAATAATGTTGCAAATATTGTTGTAATGACATAAATCGCCGCAAAATTTACTCTAGTCAAAATATGCTCATTGATGAAAAGCTGTAAAACAACATTATTAAGAGATGACCATTCTTTTAATGTTTTCTATAGTTTTGATGGGCATGGTTTGAAGGCAAATCTCTTCAAAGCTAGCATGTATTTTGGTAGGCCATTATGTTAGTTCCTACATTTAAATTTTAATAGTATGACAATAATTTATAAAAAAGAGAGGCAAAGATTACCTTTTCCAAGAATTAAAATACTATTTGCAGCCAAAGGTACAAGATCTTGTATCTTTTCACCAGTAAAAATTGCTCCAATAACTAAAAAACAAAATACAAATGTTGAGATACCTTCAGCAACTGAAAGCAAAGACATCTACAGAAGTGGAGAAAGTGAAGTAGAAATACAGAAGTTAGAAGAGATACTAAAATACGGGATCATGATATATTAAAAAACCCAATACATGTTATTGGGGGGATTTGCATATGACAAGATAAAAGCAAAAAACTGGAACAAACTTTATGTTAACAACAAAAAGCATGTAGGAATTGTCAAAGTGGTATATATGTCGAAGGGAATGCATTCATAATTAGAAAACAGCCAAATTAGAATTTGGATTATAACAAAACCTGAGATATCTGTTAATTTCTCCTGATTCCCATTGCCATCAGTATTGTTAACAGCAGCATCTGTGTCAGGTGCATTCATAACATGCACAGAATAAAATCCATCTGATATCCAAAAGGTTTTACCTACAAATTCATATTAGCATCTTCAGTAGTTTTACTATTTCCACCAAAATTAGAGGCCAAAAGGTATTAACCACTTAAATAAACAAGACAACATCTCGATTTTCTTTAGTAAAGGCCAAATGTTGTCATCCATTCCTCATGAACATGAAACTAATGATAACAAAAAACTGGTTGTTACCACATTATCAATGTGGTCTAACTATTGTTTGAAAATGTAAGCAATATAAAAGTTGAATAAGGAACTATGAGATACATACTTGAAGGAACATCAGGGATGACAGCCATCTTCTGAACACTCATACTTTGATGCAATTGCATCATGTTAGAGGCAATGTTTGATCCACCTATGGGAATAGAAACATTCAAGATATGCAAGTCCCCATTTGAGTCCAGTATTATAAACCTTTTGGAGGATAGGGCCTGGATGGAAATAGTCTTGATAGTTATAGATTTCAAGCTTTCCGCTTCCTTTCTCTGAAATGCTACAAAACAAGCACCTCCTTCAACAGAGTCTTGTCTGCATTTGAGAGATCTCTGCTTTACTACAAGTGAATATGCATAATTAGCTCCACAAGCCAGTGGTTACTTAACTGTTAATGAGCATCTCAATGCCATGAAAATCACAGAATATGATTATTGTTTTTAGAAACAGAATCAAATTGTACAAAGCCTCAGAATTATTTGGAACAAATCCAAAGAAAGAAGAAAAGTTTTAGCAACCTCCATTGGTTAGAGAGAACACAAGTGACTGTCCCCAATCAAAGACATTTCTATTAATCAGCAGTTTACCATCTAGAGGCATCCTTATGATTTAAGCAAAGGAGAGCACCTCCCTTAATATGACTTGCATCCATTCCTGGACAAAAGAAATTCCTTCAAACAATCTGTCAGAGCAACTGCACATGAAAGAATGATCTCCATACATAGAGCACATAAAATGGCAGATATGTGGTCTTTATACATGGAGTTACCAGACCCATATTCTGACACAAATACGTAAGAAATAAGTACATCGTTCTTTTCAAAGGAACAAAACCTTTTCACTGGTAGGAAGAGTACCATTGAACCTCATGCAAGAAAAGGAAAAAAAAGGGAAAAGGGCACAAAGATATTTTCTCATCATTAAGATTCAATCGTCAAATCAAGGATGAACCTTGTTCCCTATGTTATTTACTATTGATTTACCTCAGCAATTGATAACCTCTCCTATTTATTTGATGGCACAATAAGAACATTATTAATAAGTGATCCATTGCCACTAAAATGAGCAAGAAACAAAAGATTAGCACATCAAATGGAGAGTCTGTCAACAAAAGGAAGCAACAAGCTAACTATACTGTCTAGACTAATTGCACAAAGTGATGAAGCAAATCCATCTACTCATCAGCTACACAGTTGCCTGATTTCCATTTTAATTTTTAGCTCTCTTTCTCTCTTTTTGGCAAGAAAACATATTTAGTAACAAAAAAAAAGAAAGAAAGAAGGATTAGGTATCTGGCACAGGAAAAGATTTTTTGACAAAGAGAAAAGTACAAATTGAAAGTATCGAATCAACTTGGTTCATGAAATTAACACGCCTCCCATCGTCTAGTAAGATAATATGAAGAAAACACCCTTTCCATAATGATAACTGCCACTCCACAACATTATCCTAAAAGACTTGGCAACTCTCCTGAGCAAAAACACAAGTTACCATAACAGTGAAGAGCATTTATACCCTTTTGCCTCCTTCCATCCATCAAACGTATTAATTTCCCAAACCTAGACAATCAGATCTAAATAGTGGACGAAGAAATATAATGTAAAAGGATATCAGTACAATAATTGGCAATACATAGTCCAAGCAAAATGCCTATTAAATTCTGATGATTGCTTTCTTTTCTAAAAGCAGCAGCATGTTAAAGATCAAGTTCATGACAATCACATTCAATTACTTGAATAACTTTTATAAGTTCAGCCTTGAAGCGCTCAAGGTATGACAAAAAATAGTGTATGACCAACATAGATGAAGCGGACTAGCTACAGGTTCAATAACAAATGGGAAGAACAGACAACTAAGAAAGTAGAATGGTGAACTGTTTGTATATTATCTCGAAAGACAACTTGCCAATCACAAAATTCAAATTCACAAGGATAATTAATCCAGCAGAGCACGTATATGTTTTGCAGAACGCGGCACAAGAACATGTGTTTTAATAAATTTTCTTGATTTTGAAGGTAAGACATATTACTGTACGGAATTCAGTGATCCCTCTCTAAAGTTACTACTACCAAATGTAACTAACTTCCTTTTGGTGAAAAAGAAAAGGTAAACACTAACGTGATTCTACTTTAGGAGAAACCTCCTTCAAATTCAGTAATGCTTGTAGAAATAGATCTCCCAGATTCAAATGCCTGGAGATAATCTAACAAGATATTCTTAAAGGTGTTCTTATAACTGATACCAGGAGACTAAATTAATATATTTCCTAAAACAAACACATCGAATAGCTATTACTTACTCAACTTCCAACGTCCAAATTAAACTAATTATAAACATAAGCAACCTTAAAAAGAACACACCGGATAAGTTACTTACCAGATGGACAATCCTTCTCATTCTTTCCATCTGAGGCAACAGTAAAATCATTCTCTGAAGTCAAACGACAACGAGCATCATTGCCAATCACCCCATTTGGCAATCTAATTCCCTTAGTGTCCAATTTGCCATTCAAATCCAAGTTCCTATTCAACTTTAAATTCTTAACTTTAGCCTTGCCTTTCACCAATTGCCTCAAACTGAAAATCCGAACCCCATTATCCTCCCCAAGAATCAAGAACCCATACGACAAACTCATTGTCGAAACCGGCACGCAGCATTCAACCGCAGCACACCTCATCAATTTCACCACATCACCGTCGCCGTCACCAATCAGTTTGACAGCAAAGACACAAAGTTTCTTACTTGAAACAGAATACATCACAAAGAAGTTGGTAGACCCAACAATCCTTACTGAAACCCCATGATTCACATCAACCAAAGCTCCCAACTTTGGATCAAAACAAAGCCCCTTCTGATTGCAAGCAACTTGAGCCTTCGAAAAAAGATTGCTTTTCTGAAGGATGTAGAATCTAAACAGCACCTGGGAGCCACCCTTATGAGGGCCAACAACAAGAAAAACGACTGTTGGGTTAGGGTTTTTGTGGGATTGGAGGAGGAGGAAAGTAGA
This sequence comes from Erythroxylum ulei, assembly GCA_027564395.1. Classification (NCBI taxonomy): domain Eukaryota; kingdom Viridiplantae; phylum Streptophyta; class Magnoliopsida; order Malpighiales; family Erythroxylaceae; genus Erythroxylum; species Erythroxylum ulei. The sequence continues at coordinate 21,143,065 of JANITX010000009.1, read as the reverse complement.
AGAAGAGGAAGGTGAAGGAATGAGAATTTGGGGTTGAAGAGGGAGAGGGGAAGAGGAAAAGGAAGGGAAGAGAGAGATGGAAGAATCAGAGTGTAAAAGGGCTAGAGAGAGAGAGTTTGGCTCAAAGAGTACAGAGGTGGCATGAGGAAGAAGAGGAGGGATTGAAAGTTTGGAAGATTGGACAAGTACCATTGTTGTCGGGTCAACGACCTGAGATTCGTTGGGGTGGTGGTCGTTAGGACATTGGAGATGCTGGACATTGGAGACCCGTTGGCTCTGTTGTGTGATTTAACAGACTACTCGCACACAATTGGGTTCATATATATTAGTTTTTGTAGCTTCCTCTAGGTCCGACGCCTTCGACCCATGTTTTTTTGGACTTGAACATTGATATATAGATTTTTTTTGTTAGTTGTCTGTTATTGATGATTACATCGGTGTCTTCCAACCCTAATTCTAATTTTGAGTCTTATAAGCATTTATAATCAGATTGGCCTCCACAGAAATTGGGTGAGGAGCGATTAATATATTAACATGGTTGAAGGAGTACAACTATACATTATTTCTATTTTTTTTTCAATTTGAATTTTCAATTGTAACAGTGAACATTTATGCTGTTAAATAGTAAATACTCTAATTTGGGCGTGAAAGGCCTGTGGTCAAGGTTTTCTTTTCCTTTTATCCTTGCTCTTCTACTTTAAATAATAATGGAAATAGTTATTTCTTTATCCCATAATTGCAAATTAAATGTTATTATTATGTTACAATAGTTGAATTTATAATTGATTTTAAAACTATTTATTATATAAGTAATTGTTAAAATGTGTATTTGACATAAATCTCACACCAAGTTACTTTTAGAAAATTATGAATTACATAATATCATATTTTAAAAAAATTGTGAATCAAATAACTACTCTAAACATAACTAGTAAAAGAGAATCATTATTAATACGCCATTTTATTTTTTTGTCACTATTAATTGGCGATAATAAATTGTAAATGTGAGGTTTATGTTCTCCTTTTGGTGATTATAAGTATACATTTTTCCATTGATTTTATATTTAAGAGGAAAGATTAGTAGAATTTGAAACCTTAATTACATTGCGAGAATAAGTTTTATAAGAGACAAAGAAACTATAAGTTAATAAAGAAGAAGAGATCAAATAAATACTAAATTACCTTCATAAAATTATGAGCTTAGGTTGTATAAATCTTGAGAACTTTATAATTTTTTTAATCATGGTCTAAACTAAAATTTTATTAATTAAATATCAAAATTCTTATTTGTATCAAAATTAACTGAGTTTAATATTTATACCTTTAACTATATTACATCTTATATGAACATAAATAAAAATTAATTATACATGACTTTTTTAATGGTTTTTAACCTTTTCATTTTTAATACTTTTGAAATTATTATACAACTCATTTTACATAACCTTCTAAGTCATTATCAAATTATCATAAAAGCTCTTATCATCAATCATCAAATCAATTCATTAAAATGATGCAATTTCATATTAGGAGAATTATGTTATATTTTGTATAAACTAACGTTATATATAGGCTTTGATTAGAACATTAAAAGTTGCATTAAAATTTTACATGACAGTTGGATTTGCATTACTTAAGTCAAATTTACCAAATTTCTCTTGTTTAATCCAACACTAAATAAATAAAACATACTAAAACTAGAATTTTGACACAATTTGTCACTCTTTTATGTTATTTTCCGTCTTCTTCATTTTTTAAGCCACTATCTTACCATGTCATCTATGAACTTAATTTAAAGATGATGGTTATTCAAGTCTCAACTTAACTTATGCATGATCCCAGTAATGCACATTCATGGTCTTGTCCTCTAGAATATGATTCATTCCTTTTAGTATTTGATCTATTTAAGCACATTTATGGTAGTTTATCTAATCATAGCCAAGCCTATAACAGGCCATTACTCTGTTATAGTTAATCAAACTTGAACTTACTTGATCCCACCTCGTGTAGTTCCTTAGTGCATTCTTCATACCTTCTTTATGTTATAGTTATAATAGTTCTTGGCCAAGGGTCAACAATTTGCTAATGTATTAGAGTTACATGTTTAAAGGGGCTAACAAATCAACTTCACTAAATGAATCTTATGCCCTCGTTGAAACAAATTAAAGAAAATTATTGAATTGAACTTTGAATTGCTGCAAAGTTATGTTTTTCTCTAGAGTGATTTTTAAAATAGGCTTGTTCTTCCATTAAATTACGAACTCGGTTATTTGATTTTTCTTATATTGCCCCCTTGTTTGATGGTTAAGAATCTTCTCTACTTGCTTGTCAAACTATTTTCTCATAATTGGTAGAGCTCTTTTTGACTTTGCACTTATTAGGATTTATCACATCCTTATAGTAAGGTTTAATGATATTGATGTAAAATGATGGGTTTATGTTGGACCCCGAACGTTTTTTAGAAGTTGGAACAAATGAATGACAATTTTTGAATTAGAAATGATAGACAAGAGTAAAGTAGTGAATGAGAAATGTGGATAGATTTATGTTTTGCTTTGGTGTTTTTGATGGATAAGAGATTTTGAAATGGGAAGAATTAAGGTGGAAGTTAGAAGTAAAATGAAAGCAAAAATGGAGTTGAATATGTATGGTAAGTTGATGAAGGATATGTATATATGTTTATATTTTGTTATTGGGGTTCATGACTAATGAAGGACTATAATTTCTTTATAGTATGAGAATTTTGGACATTGGAGTTTAAAGTTATGGTCTTTATAAGTGGAGATGTTTAGGAGTATAAGTGATATCGTCTGTAAGGACGTATCGTCTGTAATGACGTCACATCGTCTGTATTGACATCATTTCGTCTTAAGAATGCATCGTTTGTAAGGATGCATTCATTTGTCAAGTTGTTTCGTTTGATAAGACTTTTGCTTCGTCTATGATGACATCATATCATCTGTGATGATGTCATTCATCTTAAGACTTTTGCTTCGTCTATAGTTCGCTTCGTCTTAAGACTTTTGCTTCATCTGTGATGACATCATATCGTCTGTGATGACGTCATTCGTCTTAAGACTTTGGCTTTATCTGTGATGACGTCATTCATTTTAAGACTTTTGTTTCGTTTGTCTTTCACTTCATCTTAAAACTTTTGCTTCGTCTGTGATGACGTCATATCTTCTGTGATGACGTCATCCATCTTAAGACTTTTGCTTGTCTGTCTTTCGCTTCATCTTTAGACTTTTGCTTCGTTTGTGATGACGTCATATCGTTTGTGATGACGTCATTCGTCTTAAGACTTTCTCTTTGTCTGTGATAACGTCATATCGTCTGTGATGACGTCATTCATCTTAAGACTTTTGCTTCATCTGTGATGACGTCATTCATCTTAATACTTTCGCTTCATCTGTGATGACGTCATTCATCTTAAGACTTTTGCTTCGTCTGTCTTTCGCTTCGTCTGTGATGACGTCATATCGTCTGTGATAACGTCATGTCGTCTGTAATGACGTCATTCATCTTAAGACTTTTGCTTCGTCTGTGATGAAGTCATTCGTCTTAAAACTTTTACATTCGTCTTCCTCATGCATTCGTCTGTTTCGCATTCATCTGCTTCTTGTATTCATCTGCCTCATGCATTCGTCTGCTTCTTGCATTCGTCTGCCTCATGCTTGAGGCTTTCGTCTGTTCCGCATTCGTCTACTTCTTGCATTCATCTGCCTCCTGCTATAGTCTGCTTTGTTTCGTCTACCTTTTTCTTCATCTGTTTTCTGTTTCATCTGCTTTTGCTTCGTCGGCTTCTGCTTCGTTTGCTTTTTGCCTATGTGATCGAAACTTCTTCTTCCGTACACTATTTGTCTGATGCTATCGTTTGGTCCATTTTGACCCTTCAGACGATAGAAATTTTCTTCAAGGTCTTCACAAAAGTTGTAGATCTCAAAGTCCTCTTTGAAACGTCCTAAGATGATTTTTAATCCGACATCTACAGAGAGAGTTATGCTATTTGTCCCGAGACAAGTTTTGTATGATTGAGGACGAAAACCATGTTTGATTCTTTCGGCCATAGCTTTGTCATCCGACCTCCAAATGGGATAAATCTTGTACCAATAGATTCCTATTACATTTCTCTATCTCTACGTCTCCATAAAAGTTATAGCTTTTGGTATTGATTTGAAAGGATTGATTGAATCAAAGCAAGGGTATCGATTGGAAGAGTGTGAATTGAATGTTTTACTGAACATACTTCGGTATTTTGATGATTTTCGGATCGGTAGAGCCCCAAATGAGATGATTTCTGATTTGTGAGGAACTAGAGACATAGAGCTACAAATTATCTAAAGGAAGTGAATTGAAATTCAATCCCTAAAACTTTCAAATTTTAGATGGAATTTGGGAATAGCGTACTGTTTCAGTCCAATAACAGTCTGAAAGTGTTTGTGGTAATACTTTCAAATTTCTGAACCAAATGGATTGATTTTGGTGTCATTAGAAACTTATGACAATGGACAACATTTTTCTAGAAGAAATAGTTATGTTAGAATGTTCAAGAGTATTGATGGCAAGACATTTAAGCATAAAAGACATGAGGCATAAATGGAAGGGCAAATTGGACAATTATCAAACATTAAGGGCATAATTGGAAGAAGAAGTATTGTCTTGCTTATAAATGAAAAAGAAAAATGTGAATCGAGGAAACAAAAGAATAGAATAACGGAATGAGAAAGAAAAATAAAGAGAGTTTGGCGGTTTGAGAGAAAAGAAGAGAGTTGAGCTAGGGTTTAACTTTTCTTAGCCTTCAAGAGAGATTTTGAGGTTGTTTAAGAAGGGAAAAAGGTAGAGGGAGAGAAAAGCTTCCCTTTGAGCCAAAGATCCCTTCATTTGGTGGAGAATGAAGGGAACTAAGAGAATCCTACCCAAGAGCAAGGGGAAAGACATCCTTGATTTGGATTTTTGCAAGCAAATTAGGTGGGTAATATATTTATGGTTATTGTGTAAATGGGCATTTTTGCCTATGTGTGGGTATATGCTTGAATTGCTAAATTGTCAATTGCTATGATGTGTTTTATGTCATGCCTTGAAGGATGTGTGACATTTTAATATAATTGAAATGTGACTTTGATCATGTTATGCCTTGAAATATTTCACGGCATTTTGTATAAATGAAAAGAAAGGAAAGAGCATGAAAAGTATGAAAGTATGATGAAATGATTTGAACTTTTGATAAGATGATTTTGAGCCTGATTATGAGCTTCTATTTGGGCAAGAGTTGAACCATTCTATTCGTCACATGCACGTTGACAAGAGCCTTCTTCCGACTGCCTGCTTGTGGCATATGAGCTTCGAAATTAGATCATTCTGTTCATAGCGTAAACTTCGGTTTCTCCATTCTGTTTCTATGAAACCCTCGAGTCAATTGGTTGTGCATTGCATATTCGTTTTGTCAAGTATAATGCATAATTGAGTTTCATGTTTTGATGGATGTTCCAGGTGATGACATTTTTGAATTATGAACTTTGTGCTAGAATTGTTAGATTAAATGAGATATATGTATATACTTTGTCACATTATATATATGTGTGCCTGAAGTGTATGGCTCGTTGCCAATGGCTATAAATATATAAGCCATTAAGCTTTGCAGCTCACCTTATTACCTTCCACTCCACAAGTGAAGAAAAACCAGAACAACATTGATCTTTGCAAAGTTTGGCAAACACCAGGAATAGAGACTTTTGTAATTAAGTTAGTTCAGAATTTTTTTTGTATTTAGAATCATATTAAGCATAAGCATTCAATTGTAATATGTGTATTTTTTTGTATTTTGTATTAAGCCAAAGGGGTGGTTTTTGAAATGTAAAGACTTTATAAAAATAAACATTGTGTTCTGTAATGGGCCCAACTGATTACTGAAACTTTGATGTGTTCAATAATGTTTGCATCTTTTGTGATTGAAATTGTGTTAAATAAATAGGGCCGTTTTGATTATTGATTTTCCGCATATGCGTTTATTGTTTAAGAAAATGTGCAATGAGATTGTTTCAGTTTATGGCTCCGAATACTGGGCTCCGGAAGTGGGGTCCAGTAGTTTACTTTTAACCTTTTAGGTAGTCTGAGCTTATATGTTATGCTCCAACTTTTTCAAATACTTCAAATAACACATTGTACTTCAACACCAAGTCACGGTGTACTTGGTTACTACTAGTCTTCTTCCATAAATGAGGAATAAGTTTGATCAATAATTTATCCCTAATATCACACATTAAAGGTCTCAATCTCTGATCCACATGCTTTTTCATCTGCTTAAAAGCCTTTTAGACAATATCCCTTGCCTCATTAAGTACCTTTTATTTTTCCATTGTAAATTGATAAGTAGTCGAGCACTTTCCACCTATTTTGTTGAGCAATCATGAGTGTGGCTTTATCTTAACATGATCTTAAATGGACTTTTCTTCGTCATCAAAGGCCATTACGAATCACACGTCCCTTTTACAATCTATTTTTGTAAGGTATCAAAACTTAAAACATATTACCAGTTACTTTTTTTTTTCCATAAATATTCCATAATCATCAAGAAAAAATCTTCACACAACACCATCTTTTACGTATTGAACCATCTTTTTTATAGATGTTGCCTAAAGGTGTTGCCACTTGGATTTGCTTTATTACATATGATTAAGTTCAACTGATAACATATAAAATTGTGAAGGCTACCTTTCTACTTAATGTATTAGCCATATTTTTGTGCTTTCCTGATTTATGCTCCTACATAAAGTTATATTTTGTGAGAAATTAGTGCCATTAAGCTTGCTTTGTAGATAAATTCATCTAAGACTTAAAAGAGGTTTAGAAACATTATTTGTATTGACAATAAATTTGGTCACTAAAAGTTACTAAGCAAGGCGATGCACCACTACTAACATCTCGTTTTTGTGTATCAGGTATCGTTGCTTAGCACCATTTTGTTTTTTGACTTTTGAAGTCTATATGATGACCTTCTTTCATTATAACACCACTAATAGTTTTGATGGAAACATCAATATGAACCTGAAAAGTGAGACTGAAGTCTAGTAACTTTAGAATGGGTTCACTTAAAATGAAAACTTTTAATTTTTAAAATGCTTTTATGCAATGATTTTAATAAGCACAATGCTTGTTTTTCTCACAAGTCAGTTAAGAATCATACTTTCTTTGAATAGCCCATAATAAATTAAAGATAGTAATCTTAAACTAAGAAAGTTTATAAATTCTCATAGTATTATAATAACCTGCTAATTAATAATATCTTGAACCTTTTCCAAATCCATCTACTCTTGGCCCTTGTTCACTAAATGTCCCAAAAGTCTAATCTCTAGCTAGACAAGCTCATATTTCTCTGCCTTTACCAAGAGCTTATTTTTCCATAATCACTAAAATACTTGCTTCAAATGTTAAATGTGTTTTGTTATGTGAGTATTATTTACAATATTAGTAACCAAATACACCATACTAAAGTTATCTAGGAAGTCATACAACATATCATTCATGTAGTTATCAAAAGTAGTGAGAAAATTCATCAAATTGAATGACATGACTAAAAATTCATAAGATTCTTACTAAGTTACATATTTGTTATTTTTTCTACCTACGATAAGGTATAAATAACTGCTCCTCAAGTCCAACTTAGTAAATAATACATTCTTTGTTAATTTGTGAGATATTAAACTAAAGGCTTATGGTATTATTTCTTGTTGGTTACTTGTTTAACGCTCATTAAATATTGAACTAAATGCTTAAGATAATAATTTTTGTTAGCTACCTTGTTTAACAACTGGCAGTGTAAGCACATGTGCAACACTCCCTCTTGCTTTTATTTTGGAATAGAATATGTGCACTATGGGGAGCTTTAGAAGGTTAGATGAATGCCACCTATAATAATTTGCTAAAATAATTGCTCAAGTCCACTAACTCTAATAAAGTCATCTAATAAGTTTCAAACTCCAGAGTGATTAGATTCAAAATGAGGTTGATCTTATGATTGCTTTCTTGATGAGGAAGAATAGTTTTCAGTAACTCTTTGGGCATCATATTAATAAATTACCTTATTACTTATGCAATTGCATTCATAACTTTCACCATATAAATTTTAAGAATATCCCATATGGCTGTAAATTGAACTGCATTTCCTTTCTTAAATTGCTTCTCGATACTTATTACTAAAATATGTACCAAACTTTTTATATGCCTGTTGCACCTATATGATTATAACAATTGGTAAAGCATGAATTTTGTTTGTGTAGTGACATTATACCTTTAATATATGAGTATATCATCATCTTCACTACTTAGAGAAGGTTTATGCCAACAATGAGATCAAAATCATCAAGAGGGATCACCAAGATATTAAACTTTCCATTTAGATTTCCTATACTCAGGGGAACATTATAAGGCAATTCTTATTGCAACTTGGTTTTTCACTGTTAGAATATTCATCTTTCATGGGGTCTTACTTAACTAACCCTAATTTTAGCATAATTCATTTTGCTATAAACGAATGAGTGGAACCTATATCAAGTATGGCAGTGAGTTATTTCTTATTAAGATGTAGCCTTGTATACATTATTTGATCAAAGGAACTAGGTTTAATACTCATAGTATTAAGTAAAGTGACAAGATTAGGAATGACTTTTGAAGGATAATTCTCCCCTTCATGTTCTACTATTAAGGCATATAACTTTTCTTTCTTTAAACAATCTCAGGAAAAATGAATCAATTGCACATAAAGCATCCTTTACTTTTTTTAAAGCCTTTTCACCTTGCATGAGTTATCCATGTTGCTTGGAATTTCCTTACTCCTTTAAACCATAATTCTTATTAAATAATATTTATCAAAAATCTTATTAGTAATTAATATTAAGTAAATAGATTTGGCTTAGGAATTTTTTTATTCTAAGGTTTCCCTGAATTTGAAAGTATATATTATATTTAATTATTAATAAATAAGCTTATGAAAAAAATGAGAACAAAAAATTAACACTAATTTTTATAGTTTCTCAAAGTTTTGAAATAAGAGGAAACTAAAAATAAAAATGGAAATAGAAATTCAAATAAAAAAATGACTTCTTTTGGAACTATAGGTTTTTGTTTTGCGTTAAGGAGTTAAAACGACTTCTCCTAAACTTTTGTAATTTTCTTTTTAGTTAGAGAACTATAGTGACTTTTTCTAAACCTACGACTTACAAAATTTTTATATTAGTGCTTTTATTTCACTTAGATGGAAAAATAAAAAGAGATACTTAATTAATAAACATGTACTTGTAAATATGATACTTTTAGATCTTGTCCTAATGGTATTATTTCCTTATATGTGTTCCATTACAAATGTGAGGCACCTTTGATCTATCAAGTAGATTGAGTTTACAACTTCTAGGCTTGGTAACATCTTTGACATGGTATGATCCTAAGCAGTTTGAGGATAGTTTGCCTTTAATTTTTTTTCTCAATAAGAATTTTGATTTTTGTAAGACTAAGTCCTTGTAATAAAGGTATTAAATTTTTTTATGTAAGTGTTTATTCATTTGAACCTTTGTTGGTATCCTTCGTTTCTCATGTTTGTGACATTCTTGTGCTCTTCAATTAAGTCAAGTTTGAACTAAAGTGAATTACAATTAGGTGGAGAGTTATGCACCATTGCCCTTAGAATTTATAATCCTAATTGTATATAAATTAAGAATTCAATAATCTCTAGTAGGCGTTTTAGTTATTTTCAACATGTTTATATCATTTCGAAGATCTCTTAAATCGAAATTCCTATTACATCCTCAATTTTGATTTTCAGGCCTTATAATATTTAATTTCTTATTTTTCATAAAATTCACTTAAGTCCTTATTATTAAATTGAATCATATTATTTATGGTTACTAATAAGAGGTCTCTATACCTGATTATGATGTTTCTCCTTAGAAAATTTTTGATTACCTTCTCTACTTTGTTGACTAGTACTCCATACCTAATTATAATATTCCTACTTCATTGCCTTCTAGTCTTCTTAACCCTGATCATAATGACCAACTATTTGGAGTAGTCGACTTCCTTAATATAGTCTTCATCTAGTAGTTTAGTTACCTCTTATTATATGATATGTTGTCTCTATATTTAAAATTTTCTCTTTTTTTACTTTATCAACTTAAAAAGGGGTTTACCATTTATGCTACGATAAATTATCTCTTTATTCACCCTAGAAATGTCCTATTGGCTCTAAATGAATATATCTAAGTGGCACCCCCCTCCCGCAGGACCCGAACCCGACATTGTAGGTGATATCCGAGTCCGTGACCCGCAAGTGTGGCATGCTAGAGTACTCGAACACAGTCAAAACTCAGTAAAACAAAATTTTCTATCATAAGTGCGGACATCGGTAAACAATCTGGGCCCGCTTTAAGGAGCCAACAGTGACAGTAATAACCATACACTCGATACACTCGATAGTAGTTTGAAAAGCCAAGTAACAAATCCATTAACATTTCAGTGATCATATTACAATAGCCCATGTGGGGCCCACTAGAACTACAGCACTATGTTCCAGCAAAATTTGCGGAATACATAATTGTATAACAGTAGGTGACACTAATGCAGACGTGGACTGATCCCGACCTCTATCTCTGACTTGAATGC
>JANITX010000009.1:21074526-21103367 GCA_027564395.1 Erythroxylum ulei | reverse complement strand
ATCTAAGTATTTCACCAAATTGGATTTGCGTTCAGGCTATCACCAAGTCCGCATGTTCTTCTCTGACATCGGAAAGACGGCTTTCCACACTCACCATGGACATTTCAAATTTCTGGTGATGCCTTTTGGTCTTTCCATAGCTCCTTCAACCTTTCAGTCGTTGATGAATGAGGTATTCCGGAACACTTACAAAAATTTGTTTAGTATTTTTTGACGACATTCTTATCTATAGCAGAACTTGGGTTGAACAAATGCTTCACTTGCGGTTGGTCTTTCAAATCCTTGCTTCTAACAAGCTTTTTCTCAAGAAATGAAAATGTTGTTTTGCGCAATCTCAAATTGCGTATCTGGGACACATAATCACTCAAGAAGGGGTACAAGCAGATAAAAAAAAAATTCTGTTGTTCGAGATTGGCCTTGTCCGATCATGATACGTGGGTTGCTGGGATTCTTAGGTCTAACCAGCTATTACCGTAAGTTTGTTCAAAATTATGGCATTATTGCATCTCCTCTCACTGCGATGCTGCGCAAGAATGCATTCCAATGGACAGATTCGGCAGTGCAAGCCTTCCACCAACTCAAGGAAGCAATGACTTCTACACCAGTGTTGGCTCTTCCTGATTTTGAAGAAGATTTTATTGTGGAATGTGACGCTAGTGATTCTGGAATTGGGTTTGTTCTATTGCAGCTAAACAAACCTGTGGCTTATTTCAGTCGAATGCTGGCGGTACAACATCGTAAACTATCAGCTTATGAAAAGGAATTAATTGGGTTGGTCAAAGCTATCAAACATTGGCGATCATACTTATGGGGTTGTAAATTCATAGTGCGCACCAACCATTACAGACTTAAATTCCTCTTGGAGCAAAAGGTATTATCTCCTTCTCAACAACATTGGTTAAGTAAATTACTGGGTTATTCTTTTGCTGTAGAATACAAAGCAGTTCGTCTTAACATTGTGGTTGATGCTCTTTCAAGAAGAGAAGTTGATAGTTCGGTCTTAATGGCCATCTCCATGCCTCACTTAAGTATTTTTCATGAGATTCGGCGTGAACAGCAAAATTTAGCCACAATTCAGCAGCTAATCTTAGAAATTCAGAATGGCACAGCAGCTCCAACTTGGAGTTTAAGCAAGGCCTTCTTTTTTACAAAGCCAGAGTATTTTTGCCAAAGGATTCTCCTTCGATTCAGACAATCATAACAGCCCTACATAGTCAAGGTCATGAAGGGTACCAAAAGACTTTATTTCGTATCACTAGAGATTTCTTTTGGTCGGGCATGAAATCTCAAGTCTGTAATTTTGTGAGAGCTTGTGGTATTTGTCAACGGCACAAAACTGAAACGTTACAACCTGCGGGTAATCTTCAGCCCCTCCCTGTTCCTACATAAATTTGGGCGGACATCTCCTTGGATTTTGTTAAGGGGCTTCCGACTTCACGAGGCAAAAATGTTATACTTATGATAGTGGATCGATTCTCAAAATTTGCTCACTTTTTGCCTTTATCGCATCCATATACCGCTATAAGTGTTGCTCGTTTATTCTTTGACAATATATTAAGTTACATGGGTTGCCGGAAACAATTGTTAGTGACCGTGATGTCACTTTCACTAGCTCATTTTGGACTGAACTTTTTCGGCTGAGTGGCATAAAGTTATCTTTTACTTCAGCTTATCACCCTCAGTCCGATGGCCAAACTGAGGTTGTCGACAGGATTATGGGCATGTATCTTCGCTGTTTCACTAGTGAGCATCCAAAAAAACGGTTGGATTGGTTATCATAGGCTGAATACTGCTACAACACCAGCTACCACTCTGCCTTACGTGTTACACCATTCGAGGTGATTTATGGCCGCCCTCCACCTCATTTGCTAAGTTACACTCCTGGGAGTTTAGTAATTGATGCAGTGGACCAAGCTCTTCAAACTCGTGATGCGGTTCTGAGTTCCATTCGGAACAATTTAATTCGAGCCCAAAAGAAAATGAAGACTTCATATGCTCAGCATCATCGAGCTCTTGAATTCCAGGTTAGTAACAAGGTTTTACTCCGTCTTCAACCATATCGACAAGCTTCCCTTGTACGTCGACGCAACCAGAAATTATCGGCCAGATTTTATGGACCTTTTACAGTCCTGCGACGTATCGGTCCTTTAGCATATGAATTGGATTTACCCTCATCTTCCAAACTCCATCTAGTCTTTCATGTCTCATTTCCTAAACCATATCATGAGGGATATGATTCTGCCAGCCCACACTTGCCTCCCATCCCAATTGATTCCTTGGTCCGACAGCCACTATCTATTCTAGATACCCGTACTCGTGCAGGTCAACAAGAACTTCTGGTTCATTGGCAACACACATCACCAGCTGACGCTTCTTGGGAAACTCTGGCACAATTCTGACTTAAATATCCAAAATTTTCCCTTGCGGACAAGTGCATTTTTTAGAGCAGAAGTAATATTAACAAGCCCTTGTAGCAGTACCAAAGGTTTAGTCATGGAAGAAAGAAGAAGCACCCACAAGACAGTCATGATGGCAGTAGTTTCTTAGTGGATGCAGAAGTGATTTAGTGGATCACAATTAGTGGATTTCAGTCTACTTATTTTATTTTTCAGTTATGATTTCAGTATCTTTTTCATTCCCTTGTTGTAGGAGGGTTATCCTCCATGATGTCCATTTTTCCCTGCTTTATAGGAGGTTTGTTACACCTCTTCTGCTATTTAAAGAGCAGTAATCAATAAGAATGACAACAAAAAAAATTCCAAAAGTTTTTGAGTACTTTAACTCAAGAGGTCCAGGTTCTCTCTAATGAATCTAAATGGGCATTCACCATAGGTCGAAGAAAGAAAAACCCTCTTTTCCCTAACCCAACTTCGCCCTCTCAATCAAAATATTCAGCTCATAGGCCTATAACGAGATCCATCTCAAGGGACCATAACAGGTCATCTCTCATCATTCATTTCCAAACTCCACTCCCATACCATACTTTGATGACCCTTCATCTTTCTCCATCCACTGGATTGTGCTCGACACTCACACCTCCGACGATGTTCCTAACTTCCTCATGTTTGCTAATGTTGTGATTCCCATCAGCACTACAAAATTTAAGGTTGATGGGAAATCTAAAAATTTTGTAATTCCTAAGGTAAGTTCTTTGTAGAATTTCGACAAATGGCTTGTAGGTGTCCATTGGAAATTTGAAAATGCTACTTTTGGTCTTAGTTTTGTAAAACATAAGATTATTATGATTGATTTGTTGAATATGTTTTTGTGGGTTAGAAGTGTTCAATGATATTACTAACCACGAAAATGCTACCTTTATCTAACTTTTAGAAAGATGATTACTTGGTTATTTGGAGTGTTAATTGAAAGGGTTTTGTTGTTTTCTAGGTGGAAATAACTCAAAAGATACGAGTTGATGGACTGAATAAGGCACGGTGTATGCCATAGAACCCAAAAATTATTGGTGCAAAGACTAGTGATTGTGAGGTTTACGTGATGGATACTTTAAAACAGGCAGAGAAAAAGAAAGCAGGTTGTGATCATGAGCTGAGGTTGAGGGGTCATGATAAAGAGGGGTATGGTTTATCTTGGAACCCCTTTAAGCAAGGATATCTTATGAGTGGTTCATATGATCATAAAATATGTTTGTGGGATGTGTCTGCTTCAGCTTAAGGTAAAGTGCTTGATGCAATGCAGGTTTATGAGGTAATCCTAACACCTTACTTTTAATTTGGGAATGTCTGATGTTGACCTTTTCAACCATTGTGTATATAATGACTGATTTTGGGAGTTGGAATTTATGTAGGCTTATGAAAGTATGGTCGGAGATGTGTCATGGCATTTGAAGAATGAGAATTTATTTGGGTCCGGCAGGGATGGTTGTCGCTTAATAATCTGCCATTTGCTGAAAAAATCAAAGGTATGTGATAAGCATGCTAGCTTTTTCAAGTCGGAAGTTACTATATGTATTCGAGAAGTTGCACCACTTCGTGTCTCTAGTTAGAAAGAGATTTCTGATGATAATAAGAAGGCAATGTGATTATTTTTTTAGGTACGACACTTTTTTTATTCATACGGTAAATGAGTGTAATTTTCTCTTTCTTCCACTCTTTTTACCTTTCTTTCTTTTTAAAATGTTTCAATCATAGGAAAATAAGTAAAAAATGAAAAAAGAAATGTACAAAAGCAAAAGAGTTGTCCCATCAAACTTCTACAAAGCTTAGACCTTAGAGGAAAGTGAGACGATTTGCTTTCAATCCACTTTGTAGGTCATTTCAGACTTAAAAAACTTGTATGTACAAACCAAAGAGTTGTCCCATCAAAATAGTATTTGCTTAATTGCAATAGAGTTTAATTATTACGTTGCATTGAGTTTGCTTATTAATTTTCCTAACCATATTTTTTATATGAATTTTAGGATAAATTCAATTCCTTAAATCAGGTGCAATCTTATGTGATGCAAAAAATGCATGCACAATATAAACATCAGCATTATCATTTGCACTAAAGCTATCTCAAGAGTAAAGATTGCCCAAAGGATGTGGAGGAAGGTGTTTGGCAATGGTTGATTGAGAATAAATAGGAGACTCTAAATTTTTAAGTAATTTTAAAATTTAAGTACTTTAACTTATTTTGTTAATTGCTTTCTTTTATAAAAATAAATTGTTTATCGATATATAGGCGAAAAGCGGAAGAAACGTAAGTAATAAGGGAAATCAAGAGCTGGAATCAATTTTTGGTACAAAGTCGATTGTACAGATTGCATATGGGATGGTAAAGTAAAATTTTATTTACTTAAACTTAAAATTATATATTTCTTTTTAAAAACCAGGTTCTAATTATTCATTAATTTTCTGTCTTTTCTTTTTGTTTTTTTAGAAAGATAAAGATTTCAATGAGTGGCCTGACTTTGTTAAAGTTTGGAACGTATCGCGACATAAGCATAATAGAACTTTAGATGGAAGAATAGCCAGGAAATTTTACCTTAGAGAGTTTTAACTTAAATTAGTAAGTAGTAGTTTAGGATAATTGTAATAAATATAATTATCTTAGATATTAAATTTTCCAATTTTATATATTGGAAATTAAAATTTTGTACATTTTGGTTATTTTTATATATACTAATAATTTTTTATTAGCTTGTGTGAAAATGTTTTTTGTAAGAACAATTTTTCATTTTTGTGACAAAATGATGTTGACACTTTTTTCTTAAAATATTAGTGACCTAGAAGTAATAGACATTAATAAAAAAAAGCACGAGTGACAAATATTTTGTCACTATTTTCAATTATTTTAGTGGCGATGATGTTGTCACAATAAAATAAAGTACTATTACGACTTTATTGGTCGCTACTTTATATTATTTGTGTCGACAAACTTGTCATAAATATGTAAAGTTACTATAACCATATAATTTTGTCACACATTTCATAGTTTTTAGTGTCAGTACTTTTGCCACAAAAATGTTGCATAATTGTGACCATTTTTCTAAATTAGTCACTATTTCATTAGTGATGGAGGTATTTGTGACAGAAGGTGGCGACTTTAAAAATTGGATATTATTATTGTAGTGACTAATATTACTGCTTTTAGTGACAACTTTTGCTTTCACTAAAAATACAATTTCTTGTAATAAGATGAGTTTGGATGAAAACGCAACATAAAATGAAGATTTGAAGCACAGAAGGGATGCATTGTTGAGCAACATGCCATGCACTTCTCTTTGGCTGTGCAGATTCATGATTTCTAGGCATTTTGGCTATGCATGATCTATTGTGTGACTATGCATTAACTTGTACATCTCCCTAGAACCATAAAATTTAATATAAAAGGGTGTTTTTGGCCTCAAATGAAGGAAGTAGATGTTTGTAGAGAATTTTAGACATAGAGAACGTACAAAAGGTACGATATTGATCCAGGAACTTGGAAAACACGAAGAAATAATCAAAAGATACAACTTAATACAAGATCAAACGTCTACCTTACAAGAACATTCAATAGAAGAGAAAGGGAAATTTAGAATTATGAACTCTTTGTTTTCTATTCGTTTTTCTTCCAGTTTATATTTGATTTCATTTTTTATTATATGTAGCTAAACTTCTTTAGTGCCTAGGTGAGATGAAACCTAGTTTGTGTTATACTATGTTTGATTCTTTTATTTAATACAATTGTTTTCATTTATCTATTAGGATTTGATTTCGTGTTTAATATATGTTCTAATACACCCAAGAATATTATATCATAATCTAATTTCATACGTAGAGATTGAGAAATCTTAGGTTTAAATCAATCTACCGTAATTCCAAAAAGTTGATTGCAACCCTAGAGATAGGATGACATAAATCTTTTAGATTATAGTCAAACCTAATAGATTCACAAATCAGTAAAGCAATCCTATAAAATTTAACATAAGTAATTCGGTTAAAAACCTTAGGATTAGTTGTTAGTAGACTCGAGGTTAACTATTAGCATACTATAAGAATCTCTACGGTCTAATAAATCAATAAAGCAAATTCATAATAAAAAATCAATCAATTAAGGGTTTTTAGGGGGATTAGAAACCTAAATAGTAATTTTCAATATTGATAGTTTTCTAAGTGATTATATGCTCAAAGTTGTTGCCTATTTCATTTTGATTGTTTAAGTTTTTATTTCCTTTATTAAAATTCAGAATCGATTCGTAGGCTAGATAATAGGAAAAAGGTAATTACTAGTAATCACTGTCTTCGTAGGATTAACTAGTACTTGCCAATGCTAGCTACAGCTACGTTATGCACTTGTGGTTATTACAATATCAACTAACTTAGAAAAAATCAATCAGCATGTTATGGCTTGTATATCATATCAAAGGAAGGATATTGATGCTTATGTCAGTCGATGCTAAAAGCATGATTGTTATTTGAAGAGCTATTAGTATGTTGAGGAACCCATCAGCGGTTCAAAATTTTGGCTAAGACTAAAAATATGCAACCAATATTACCTCCATTAATCAAGAAGATGCTTGGAAGGCCTACAAAGACTAAAAAAAGTGATAAGACTGAAGAACCTCAAATTATGAACAAGTTAAGCAAGGTTGGAATAGCAATCAGATGTCATCATTATTATTAAGTTGGTCATACTATAAGAGGATGCAAAAATAAAGGTCAACCTTTGAGGAAAACTACAATTGTTAAGGTAATTGTTAATTTTTTTGTTTGTAATTATTTCAAATATGGATTAAATGTCAATTTTTTCATCACAAAGTTTACTTATATATATAATATAGCAAAAAAGAGGATGACCATCAAAAAGTTAAGTCCTTTTGTCCAATATTGGTAGCTATATAGTTTGAAGACCCATACAATCAATATTTACAGGCTCAAATACCGCATCCTCTATCTTAATAGGGGAAAAGAGCGTGGTTAGCTAATATTCACTTTAAATCTTGCATACAAGACTCTTACCCCATTACATAGAAGATGTCTGATATAATTGTTTACAATAACAAACCTTCAAATCATTTACCAATACTAAATACCTACAAGACACCTTTAATTTGAATATTGATTAAAACTTTGTAAAATAATGACATTGTTAAAACTATAATTGAAACTCTTGCTTTTGTATTAATGCAATGATAAAAATGTTGATCAATATTAGGCTTTGCATTAGATATCTATAACTTTATCTTCTCGTTACAATTAGTGCAATCAATATAAGAAATCTAAAATATACATATAAATCATGAAATAAATTAAAATAAACTACAATTAGTATATCACATATAATAATAATAAATATTAATATTGTTTTGTCATTGAACATAATGCTTTCTCTTAACAAAATTAAGAAAATATCCTTTCAACTTCTACTAAATTAACAAAAGAATAATAAATAGTATTCTCGAAACCAGTAATGAAACCTTTACACCCTTTTCATGACAAGTATATGCTAAGTGCATAAACAACAAAAGTTAAATATAGTTTATTTTCACCCATATTTGTTTTAATCTTATTACAATATCATCAAACGAATATATTAATACAAGATTTCACATACATATAGTATATTATACCACTTGCATATTTATTGATGCAACTAGGGAATGTTGCAATAGAGAGTACATAAAGCCAAAGGACAATGAAAGAAATTGATTATATAGATGGCCACTAATTCTAGTGCATGTGTAGAAATCAAGCCATGGTGTGCATCTAGCTTTAATCACAAAGCTGATCACTTTTGCAACAAAGACAAACTATAAAGTAAATGTAGGAAACAACTAGTTGATCTCTCCAATACATTGAATGTCAAATGTGTCCATCTTTGTTGACCAACCTGAGTAAGTCATTCTTCATTGACCAACCACAACAATATAGAAGCAAACTACAAAGTAGACAAATTCAAGCTTTGGGATCGATTAGATTCAATTTTCAAGATTAACCCAACTTAGGAAAGTAAAAGACGCAAAATGTTGACAAAATATAACAAAAAGTCGAAGTTAGAGAAAATTATAAAGAAAGCGATGGAATCTCATCAAGAAAAGAAGGAATCTTATAAGATTTGGGGTCACAAAATATTGTCAGAACGTAAAAGAAAGTCAAAGCTTGCTCAAATATGTATCTTAAATTGCAAATCTAGAAACTAATTGAGAGTTTGATGAGAGGCAACAAGAATGACATCATTGGAGAAGAGAGACAAAAAGACAATTTTGAATGTTGTCATCGAGCAATGGGTAGACGGGAGGTTGTTCTAAGTATGGCAAACATTTTGGGAAAATAAGGGCAGATGAGACGAGAAATTTAGTTTATGCTTTTTCTTAATTTTGTTTTCTTCGATATTAAATTTAATTTTAGTAATATCTTAGATGGACTACCTTGACACTTGACATCTCACTTGTAATTCAAGTCATGTTTGGTACATTAACAAAGAGATTAACGTCAGGCTATTTTTGTAAAAAATTAAAAGTTCGAGTATTTTATTGTCACCTTTTAAACTATGAGTTATAGTTGCAAAATTATGAAAAGTTTAGAATTTTTTAGTAGTTAACTCTTTTAAATAGTATGGTCCTTTTTATACATTAATAAAAACTAGAGTCTAATTTAAATTTTAGAACAAATGTTAGTGACTAAAGCATATCCTCAACTTATAAAAAATTAATGACAACCTTTGCCTTTCTTGTAAGAATCCACAATTAGGGGGAAAAAACAAAAATGAAATCTAATAAAGAATCTTAAATTTTAAGGTGACAAAACCTTGGATTGGAGTAGATATAATTGATTTTTAAGATTTAATTAAGAAGATCAATTTTCACAAAATATGAAATAGTATGAAACTTAATAGAAGAAATAAATAATTATAATCGATTGGACTGAGAAAAGAAAAGAATAATATTGCCACAACCTAATTTCTTAATTGTTATTCACATTAGTAAACAGAATCACTAATGATAATTCATTTTCAAGAAATCAATATTGCATAAAATTAAAAAAATTATAACTGTAGTTTTATTGTCTCTAAGTTTTGGCAGTTGAAGATTAATTCTTTTCGTACTAAATTTCACTACTGTTCTTGCCGATAAGAAAAATAGGTTCGTTCGAATTGGACTTTGCTAAATTTACGTAGGAAGGTGTTATCCATTATATGATTCAATGTCATTTAATTAGAAGACTTCGTGAGTTCATTCCCCTCACTAATGCTATAGATTTCATTTTTCAACAGGATATATAGAAGTTAAATATTCAAAGTCCTTAGAAAGAAGTTTCTCTCAATTAATACGAAAATAAAATTAAAATATCCTAAAATTTTGCAAAAATATTCCTTTATTAAAACTGGCACTTACTTTATAACAAAGGCTAAAGGTAAAAATGAAAAATGAAATCATTGAGTTGAAGTTCTCATGGAAACCTCGTATTACTAGAGTACAAATTCAATCATCTGTACTTGATTGTCCTTTAAGCTGCATTAACTTCACCAGCTCATCTAGTTAATAGATCAAGTAACTGGGTTCACTTAACCGTACAACTTGCCGATGTAAGGATATTGTAGTATCTTCCTTGGAATTAACTAACATCAAACACGAAGTTGATAAGATGCTCACAACTTAAAATGCAGCTCCCAATTCCATTTTATGAACTCCAGAACGCGATCTTGGTCGTGTAATTTTCGCAACCAAGCAATTAAGGGTTGTCTGGACATGGCTAATAATCTTTGAATAAACCAAGACAAAGATACAAGCTGATTCTACTAGGGATAAATTAAGGTGGCTTTATGTGGATACTTTTCTTAACCATGGTTATGAAGCTGCCAAGAAGGTCCATGTACAAGTACGCCCAAACCCCAAATCAAAGGTCTAGACTCTAGATAGTCTTAAATATATCTCAGCTGTCTACCACGCACGAGGCAGTGCAGTAGTGCACCATATCCTCACGAGAGTTTCACCTGTACTTCTGTCTTCTATGTGCGGTGCAAACTGTGATTTTCTATTCTGTTAGTTATAAAACAAAATTTGGGACAAGAAGCTGGTCCATTTGCTTGATATTGGGGTTGGATTTTGTGGGATTAATTTACCAAGAACTGTCTCCTTGGTATCTAAACCCGCCCTGTTAGTATGGCTTCTTGTTCATAACTGGTTCATAGAGACCCCACCCGACATCACAATTTCAATCACACCATGGGATAAGGCTGGCATCGAGTTTGTATTTTCTTGGGTGGGTTCAATCTAGCTACGTGTCAAATGTGCAATTTTATATAATGTGGGTCAGTCAGAATTATCAAGCACACTCACCAGTTTCAAGAAAATAGGAAAAAGAAACATCTAGCATAGTTGCGATCTGAAAACCAACTGTTTAATTTGGTTGAAAGGGAACGAGAAGATTCTTATATTTAATTGACAATATTCCCTTCAAGTGAACATTTTGAAAGATCTGTAGAAAGAGGCCTATCTCTTTAACTAGCATTTAACTAAGTCACTAATAAGCTAAAGAGAAATCACCAAATAGTCAATGACTAAGTATTTGAGAATCTTACATCTTTCTTTAGAAAACCAATATTTAAGTTGCAATGACCAAGACACAAAAGATTATATAAGCTATCTATTGCTCAATTTTTTTTATCTTGCTACCTAAACCTAATCTAAAGTTGAGTTGACTGGAAATAGTATACAAAGTCCCCCGGTAGGGAATCGAAGGGACCGAAGTACAGAGCTCGCTTATTTATCAAAAAAAAGGAAGTACAGAGCTCGCTTTGAGTTAAACCATTTTACAGAGTTACTCGGGAGAAGCACAAGATAAAACATATGGGATTATGCTTTGCCTTTTGTTGATTAATAGCATTTCACTTGCTTTGGATGTGTAAAGCAGCCACTGATCAGATCATAAGAAAATTTTTTGGTTTTGGAGCTTTGATGCCATTACAGCTAGGATATATATAAAATTTATGTTTCCTAGTTGCTTGTCAGTTGTGAGTTCATTTTTAACCATCCAATCTTACATTCCTAAAAAAAGTTTAATTACTGTATAATCATCTTTTTTATATACATAAACTTAAAATTGAAGAACGTAATTAATAAGTTAACTATCTTATAATTACTAGTGTGCGTGAGTGTGTGTATTTTTTGTTTAGTAAGCACTGAAAATTACTTGCATAATGCATATGTTATTGTCTGTCTGGATGTTCATTCCCAACGGCCTGGTCCAGTTTTCACTGCGTATATTTCAAGTAACAATTGGATGTCCAGTCCCAGTTACACTTGAGGGGAGTGTTAGAATGTCCCATATTGTCTAGACATGAATATATTAAAGGGTTTATAAGTGATAAGGATCAATTATCCAAACAACTAGTTCTAGTTATTTGGACAATAGTTAACCCAACCCTAATTTTTAATAGTGGACTCTACAATTTACCTATATTAAAAATTTAACAGAAAGGAGGGAGTGAAATCAGAGAATAACAGCCGAATTGATGCTCAATTAGCTAGAAAACTTCTGCGGTTTGAAATAAAGCACAGGAGTAAATAATTGATTAGGCATAATGAAACAGTACATATATACATGCATATGCAGTCAAAGAAGATGACAAGGAGACATGATCGTATAGTAAAAGGGTTCGTGTCCATGAAAACCCGCATGACAGCTGGCCAAATATCTTAGAAAAGACATAGCTTCCATGGTTCTCCCTATTTTCCCATCCGATCATGTATGTAAAGATCAATAGCCGACCAATTGTCTTGGTAGTTGACACCTAAATAAATGCTGCAGAGAATGATGTGGCACTACACACTACTGTATCAGAGAGAGACAGCGAGGGGTAATCCGAAAAAAAAAGAAGGAAAACTTAAGCGCATGTGTAGGGGACCTGAGGGCATGTCCTTCGGAGGAATGGACCACACTCACTCTTACTCTTCCCTCTTTATAAGCAACCCGCTTCTCTCGTCACACACTACCTTCAACTCAAGCTTACCACTAGTAAAGAATTTTTTCCAGTTCCTTCTCCCCCTAGAACCTATAGTTGTCTCTCTATCTCTCAAGATGAAGATAATGGACAATGGAAATAATGCGGCCATGGGAAGGTCAAAGAAGAAGGATTCATGTAAAAGGCTTGGTACGTACCTCAGAGAACAGAAAGGAAGGCTCTACATTATGAGGCGATGTGTAATTATGCTTCTATGCTGGCATGACTGAGGAGAGAACCAACTCCTTTTTCTCAACCTGTGGAGTTTTTCTCATTTTGTCTTCTTCGAAATGTATATATATGAAAAAGAGAGAAAATCTTAGACTTAGTTATATACCTTGGTCGATGTTATTTGCCTATAGCAAAATGTTGCAGTTCACAAGGTCTTTTAGTGTTGGATGTGCCCCAAGAGGTGCACCTCCGGATAGCTTTGTAGGGGAGTGTGCTTTTCAATGAAGGGACAAAACAAATGCATATGTAACTGAGCAAGGAATGAATGCATACAACATTTTTCTCAATCATCATGTTATATAAGGGACAGAAATGATGAACCAACGATTACTGACGATTAATTAGGAAACTGCCGCAACTGGGTTGCAACAGAGAATGATAATCAAATTATATTATATAATACATAAAGAGCTGTGACTTGCAAATTAAGCCTTAACGTGCTGCGTATATATACAAATAATTGCTGTCTTGTCATAATTTGTGTTGAAATCCATATCACTTGAACTTGATGTATTTCAAACTATCAAGTTAAAAAGATATCTGAAGTTCTGGACTCTAGCATACAAGTCAGGTGATCCCCAACAACTCATTATCATCTGCGTTGTAGTTATATTAAATGAAATGTCGAATCAATCTTCTCATGGTAAAAACTGGGATCAGCATTCAGCAATTCAATTCGTCAACATTTCACGAAAACTTCAAAAGTGGTCCCCCGAAATTTATTGGCACCTCACACGTGCAAATGATTACTATTACTTCCCAGTTCGCAGGCTGCTTATGCTTAGCTTCTTCTAACACCCTATATAAAATTCCTTACAATTGTCCCCACCAACACATACAGCCCTAGTGTGAATTTGGGCAAGTTGAGTAAGATAACCAAAAGGAGCTGCAAGAAAAACTTCAAATTAGCAAAAACTACCTGCAGTTGGCTGATAAATTTCAATTTAGATAGACAAGTTAGATATTACTCAGGTCTATTGAAATCTGAAGCAGGTGCAGCATGTCGACCAATCAAAACATCTTTCGGAATTCGACATTGCAGGACTAGACGAAGGTTTGATTGGTCAAAATGGCAGCTTTAGCCTCACCGGCACCCACGTGCACTTTCTACTCACTGGACCCCATCTAACAACAGCTGTCCGACTGATTCGTTTTCTCCTAAAAAGTAAAATCCCCAGAGATAGGGCCCACTAACTAAGAGAGGATATGTGAGGCAGGCCCTCAATATCACCTGCCCCTCAGCTCCATGGTCAGTCTGCACATGCACGCATATTAAGATAACATTTTTTATCGATTTTCATTTATAGAGTTAGGATGACTTGAAGCGACGTCCTGCTCGTGACCGTTGCCACTTTTGGTCTCGCCACACTTACTGGGGCCAGACTCCGGAGGGGAGGGGACCGACCAGACCACCTCTTCCTTTTGGGTCTCATTCCAAGTTAGTCGTCGTATTTTGAATGGCTTTGATGCTGAAAATAGATAACTTGGAAAAGGCAGAACTGGCCTGCAATTGTTGCAGTGAAGCAAACAAACTGGGTAGTGAATAACAACAGAACGTTTGTTCAAATTCAATTGGGACGGAGCAGAGTAGGGAATGGTTTGGGTTCAAAAGGCTGGGCCGTTGGGCTTTTTCCTGAGCTGTTAGTCTTTGCACTCGATAAATTTCACAGATTCGTTGAAATTTCTTAGAAAAGAAAAGGCAGATAACGGAAGAAAAGAAACCAGGAACAATCAAAGTACATACTGCGTTTGTGAATACATCATACAATCACCAACGTTTAGCGTGATTTTAGGAAAACAACAGCTTACCTTGATTCAAGAGAGCTTATTCAATTAATGCATATATATGACGTTTTTTAATATATTACTCCAAAAAAAAGGAAAAAGACATCTAACGTATGGTATTCCTTCAATTAATTAAATTGCTCTTGCTAATAGATTTGTTTGTTTTGAGTTACTAATATCTGATAAAATATTACTCCAAGATCAAGATGGATTCCAACATTATTCTACTAATATAGAGCTAATAAAGTAAGTCACGTAACGGTATATTATTTTGTTGGTTTAAGCGTTAAAAGCCGACTACTTGGCGACATGCAGACGCAGCAGATATAGATTATGTCTTTCGATGGAGTCCTAGGATGGCTTGATGGTTTTATGGAAGGCCACGTAAGACATTGATTTCAACAAGAATTCCCCGTCCTAAGTTAGTGTTATCTAGCTATACCAACTTAGAAAGCTAAAAGCAATTGTTGATAATGGGAAGGATTTGATGTAACCTCTGTCCGCTTAACCTCTCATACTTGTCTTTTGTCTCCAAGATTATTAATTGGATTCTATGTTCTTAGACATGGGAAGAAAAGATAGCTATCACGCACTAAACAAATGGTTATCTATTTTGGTTACAATTGATTTCCTCTTTTACGAAAACAAAAAAAAAAAAAAACAAGGCTAGGCTAGCAACTACTAGAGGGAATATGTAGCAGATGTCCTTTATGAATAAGGAAAACCAAACTGAAAAGCCCTTTATTGCATGTATACCTTTGGCATCCTGCATTAGCAAAAAGTCTCATTCTTGGTCTCAAAACTAATTTAATAGGCAAAAAAGGTGGGGACTTTTACTTACAATTCTAAGACTTAGGAAAAAGAACAGAAAGAAAATAATGCTGAGTCCATAAAAGTTACTCATCCATGGAGGGACACTGCTAAAAGTGAGGACAAAAGTTGTAGGGTTGATTTGCACATGTAGATGAAAGAGCAATGTTTAGTTGATAGCACATGCACATCTCATCTGCAAATATCCAAGGCAAACTCACTGTCTGCAATTATTCACATAATCATGCTTCTTACATATAACTACTTTAGACCCTGTCTTTTCCAGTCACCGTTAGACATTAAAAAAAAGCCACCACCACCAGCAGACAAAACAAATGGGGAGAAAAAGATAATGAAAGGGACTGAGCCATTTTTGCTTGAAAGCCTGACGAGAGGAAGAGATACCGTGAAAGGTTTTAATGAATGGACAGTATAAAGAAAAGGTTGATTAGAAACTCCGTTAACATCAAAATGCATGACTGAAATTAGACTGATGAACGTTTTTCAATCACATAAGGCAGCTATCCCTTTTCACTTTGTCTCCTCTCAAGTCTCAACCTTCATGGATATCAAAGCCTTTTCCTTGTTAAGAAGTCATTTCTTGAGCTTTTGATAGAAAATTAACATTTGAAAACTCAGAAACAGAAATACAAGAATGTTTATTCTAAAACATAAGAAAAGAAAATATAAGGGAAACATCAGATATAAATATATGTAATTATACATAATATTTTTCAATTTTACTTGAAAATTTAGCTAATAAATATTTAAATAGTCAAATTGGAAATAAAAATGAAACATGGAATTAGAAAAAAAAATATTTTCTCAAACTATAAAATAGGATATATATTCAAAATATTTATAAAATAGGGTTCCATAGTTTGTGTGCATTTCAGTGGCCATAAAACAATGTTGACTCGTCTATGGATACTTGTGTATGATGAGTGACATGGGAAGGGCAATCCGGTTGAGTGGTTGTTCCTATGACACAAGTGTTATTGAACAATGATTAACTAACAGATTTATGAAAAGTTCTCACAACAAAAATTCGACTTCCCAAGTCACTAGCAAGAACATTTATTTTGTTCTTGCAAAATAAAGTCGGGAATGAGAAATCCAATTATAAGCTAAAAGCGGTGACATGAGATGATTGAATGTTGAACAGAAGATGAATACTTGCCCACAAGTTTCAAGTGGTCCAGACCTGCAAAGTAAACTTTAACTAATATTACCAGAGTAATGAGACAGACGGATTGGTAGAAGTCATATAGTTACAAGACGATGACAACAAAGGGTTTGCTTGCTATGGTCAGCTTGGCTGGAATGTATAGTTTCGAAAGGCTGGCATTGTGATGGAGCTGGCTTGATCGTAATGGGTTTTGGAGCCTACCCTAGCCACCTACCTCTCTAAGTGCAACATCTTGTCTACCTAGTACCAACATCATGTGTAGTGCACCTGAGCCTACCCAAGCAGTTTCTATGAAGGATAAGCAAGCACGTAACCTTAGACAGTCAGATATTTGTTTCCCTGCTCCATACTAAATCAACTCCATGAAGCGATTTATAAGTGCTCAAAACTCTACTCGTATGAGTGCTCCTGCTCCATTTTATGCAAGAGAATCAACAAGAAAATTTCAAGCAGTGCACCAAATTACTCTGCACGTTTCTGGTAATACTTTTAACTTTAATTTATAAAACCAAACAAGTTCCATAAAGATTTATCTGCATCTGTAACAGTGTAATAAATTAAGGGCAGTAACAAACTTTAGTCATTGGCTGCAACTATGAATACTAACATACAAAAAGACATAACAATAATTGATTTCCGATCACAATTACACGCTATTGTTCCAATAAGACTATTTAATGCCATCTTTTGGAAGATGTTGTAAAATGTTGATTAGGAGTTAGTAAAATGTTGTAAGATATTTGGAATTGGAAGGACTGTTCTCTTTTAATCAATGATCTCCCAGTGGCTACAGTTCAATTCGCAATGAAAAGAGTGTATTGAGTTTTCAACTAAGCCTGAGTGAAAGGAATTTGGGAAGCATTAACTATGATGCTGGCAGAGTGATTCACTCTCACCCACTCAAATCATGACCTTTTGTCCACTCATAGGCTGTCTTTTCAAAGCAACATCAAAATTTTCTTTTGCTTATCTTTTTCATTTCTTGGTCTCATTCATCTCTGTCTATATAATAACAAGTAATTAATATAGATAAGTGGGAATTGATAAGTTGTGGCAGCGAAGCAAAAGTATCAGCGGGAAACAAGGGCATGAATTTCTAGAGAAGAAAACGAGTACAAGTGCGGAATATGAGAAATCAGAAATGTAATAAATGTTGGTACTTGAACTAATTAAAGATCAACAATAAGGTAGTTGAATTGTCCAATATAAGGGTAAAGTAAAACATCTCTTATATAGTGTACAAGGTTTTTTGACTATATAGTAAAGTAATTTTATCAATTACTCTAAAGTTCACCTTCTATATTAATCTTTTCTAAATCTAATTTATGAAAAAGAATATGATTATTTAGATAACATTTATTATCTTAGGCAGTTCAATTTAATTTTTAATTAATATTGGAATGCCCAATAACATATAAATTGTGTCACTTAACCAAAAATTGCTACATTATAAGATCCAATAACAAATTTTCTATAAAGAATTAGAGATACGTCTACCTATTTAATTAAATTCTACCTTTTTCTTTCGGTACAATCCACGTGTGCCGTCCACACACACATTGGTATCCACATCCTTCTGATTTCAGATATAGTGAACTTTCTGAAGTGGAATCTTTCTCTGTTACTGTAATTAGGTGTGTGCCAAAGCACCTTTTAAAGTAAATACCGAAAAAGTAATAAGACATTTTTTTATGAAAATTATAATTTTTCTTGTGTGCAGTAAATTCTACACGCCCCAATCACGTAATCTAAATTAAACCACCTGATTTCATTAGAAGAAATTCAAATAAAAGATTATATTTTAACATCTTTTTCATCAAATTAATTATAAGTTCCGATGATAATAAACATGTCATTTACATCGCACAATAAGTACATGAAATTAAATTTTATGCATCGACTATAATATGGTAATTACACTAACATCAATTTCCATCCTTATTTATTAAATATTTTTCATAAAATGCGATAACTCATTTAGATAAATTGTCAAAATAAATAAGATTTATTATGTGAAAAGTACAACACTTGTACAAAATACCTAACAACAATAACAACCTTAATTATATATAACCTTCTTTTTACAATTTATAAAAAGGTAGTTTCTGTTAATTAAACCTTAATCATAAAGGAGTAATCTTATCGGTTGTTAAAAGTAAATATGAATCTTTTATTTGTTTAAAAAAAACTAATTTATAAATATAATAAATTATACTTCTAAAAGTATTGACTTACATAAGTTGTAAGAAAAGTCATTTTTGTAAATAATTATAATTTATAATATTCAGGGTGAATTAACAAAATTATTAGATAGAAGTTAATAATAAGTGTTATTTAAAAAAAAAGAATATCTATATTTTAAAACGATATGCATATTGTAGGTTTCTTTTTTTGCACAATTAATATTTTAACTGTAACTTATACAAATCAAGAGATTGCTATTATAAGCTTAAGTGCATCATATTATATCTAAGGTTAGATAAACTTTCTTGGTTAACTCCTCTTTAGATAAGAAAATTGAAATACATATGTACTAGTCAAACTTAAAACTTCATCACAAATAAGAATTTTTATTTATCTAGTAAAAGCAAGGTATCCACATAAAAGTTAGGAGTTCGTAGTTCTTACCTAAAGCCTACATGTAGTGAAGGCCTGTTATGGAAACCTTAGGGTTTGAATTTAATTGAGTGGTATGAAGACTTTTGCCTCTCGGGATTTTCTTTTATTATTCAGTCTAAATTTTAGGTTTTTGGGTAAAGATAGGATACCTACTACTAGCATTGCATTTTAGATAGACCAGCAACATCTGGGAATTATGATAAGAGCAACCCAATTCCTAAATCCCTAGGTCACATCTCTGGATTAACGGGCTTAAAAGTGTGAAAAGATTACCATCAGTCCCTACCATACTTTGCTGTTGGCAAAAACTATTCAGCTCCTTCTCTATCCATCCACCTATACCAGCTTTGCCCTATACGTACTGAAGAGAGAAAAAATGTGGTTGATAAAATAATAGATCAGAACACATTTCTTATTGTCCCTCTTGTTCTTATATTGTTCGGTGGATATCCATGTCTCTTCCAAATATTTATAGTACGATCCTAGCAGAGAAGTGAACCCTGGGAAAAGATTTTAAAAAATGGGTAGTGAAGCTCTTTCATAGGTGTCCAAGACAAACAGTTTTCTCTGAAACAGATCATCGATCTCCGAGAAAAAAACCAGTGAAGCCTAAAGTAACAAATGTTCTCCTCCACAAATTGTGTCAATCTTTGTCTACATCCTTCCTCTTCTTCTTGTCAGTACAATCCTCCTGACATTATTGACCACGAAACTAATGGCTTGTTAGTTTACCATCACCATCACAACCCACTCATCGCAGCTCCTTGGTTACCTACCAATCCTTCAATAGCTGAGCCCGAGTCTTTCCTGGACATGGGAGCTAACTCAAATCATGCCATGAACTCTAAGCAGGATTTTGGTTTACTTATAGACCGTTATCAGCTTGATCATCCTGATTTCCTTCCTCTGAAAAGGCCTACAAAGAAAGATAGGCACAGTAAAATCAACACTGCTCAAGGCTTGAGAGATCGGAGGGTGAGATTGTCCATAGGAATTGCCCGGAAGTTTTTTGATCTCCAGGACATGCTAGGGTTTGAAAAAGCAAGTGAAACCCTAGATTGGTTACTCACCAAATCAAGAAAAGCCATAAAGGAGCTAGCCCAGGATGGAACTTCCATGTGTGAGGTTGTGTCTGAAGCTGATGATGACCTAGAAGAGACAGATTCAAAGACTCAGCCTTTGAGTGCTGTTTCTAATGAGAAGAAGACGAAGAAGTTGCAAAAATCTACAATGGATCCTCTGGTCAAAGAGTCTAGGGCAAAGGCAAGAGCAAGAGCAAGGGAAAGGACTAGAGTGAAGATGTTCACTAGAAGCGTCCGTGAGTCCTCCGACAAATGTCCGGACGCCAGTCCTCATATGGCGAACCAATATCAAGGTTGTGGGAAATCAGGTTCTACCAGTGATCATCAGAAACTGACCTGTTCTGTGAAGAATGCGGTTCATGAAGCTGATGAACACCTAACCTCTAACTCACTTTACCATCAAGTACGGATGAAAGAGGACGTTGTTGAGGGGCCAATCATGATGAAGAGGAAGTTGAAGGCATCTACAATCATGGGTTTCCAAAAAAATCTTGAACTAGCAAAAGAAGATATTAGCTGCAGCAAGACCAACGACCACCACGGCAGCAACTACTGCCTGCCCAGCCTGCCACCAAATTGGGACATAAGCAATGCACTAACTCGTTCTAGTTTAGTTGCTATCACAAATATGAATCTATCTACAGGTAGGATCTCTTAAACACCATCCTTGCTTGTGAGTTTATCGACACTTGACATTAAATTCTGTCTCAATTTGCAGGATTACAAATCTACGGCAAACTCTGGGACGCTGATCAAACCAATCAATATCAACAAAAGTAAATAGC
This sequence comes from Erythroxylum ulei, assembly GCA_027564395.1. Classification (NCBI taxonomy): domain Eukaryota; kingdom Viridiplantae; phylum Streptophyta; class Magnoliopsida; order Malpighiales; family Erythroxylaceae; genus Erythroxylum; species Erythroxylum ulei. Next base: position 21,082,440 of record JANITX010000009.1, on the reverse strand, counting down.
ATGAATAAGCAGTAAAATGCAAGGGGGTAGTTCTTTTGTTGTATGATTGATGTTGCGGATCAAATTTAGGATAGTTTTCTGCTCTCTTTCCTATCAATCGAGTTAACTGTATCCCGTCTACGTATGTTATTAAGCTAATTGCTAGTCAATTTCTTTCCCTGCAACAACAGGTTACTAATTGATTTCAAAAGACATAAGGTTGATTTTTCAGATATTAATTAAATAGGGAAACGACAAGATCTTGTCAAATGAATTGGTTAAGCTAGATAATCAACAAGTGCTATAATTTTGTCTAGGTAATAATAACCACTCTACGTTAGGAATTCAGGAAAGCATTAGCGGAACGAAAACTATGTCCGTAAAATGTGAGTTTGTTAAAATTTAAGTCCACTCTTATCTAAATGGCAGAATGACAGCGATGTTAAGGTTCAGGTTTGTCGAATTGATTCCAACTGTTGCCAAGATTGTGTCACGGTTCAATAACAATATCTGTAATAGTAGACTTGGACAAAAATTGTATAAATTCATCCAAACATAATTAACTCCTACATAAGATGCTAGGCGACTGAATGCAAGGGGCTTTTCATGTGAAGCCTTCGAGTGCATTCTATATTTACCACCTATACATAGAGTTGATACAAAGCTTTAAGAAGAGAAATGGATCGATCTCAGGAATTACCTCCATCATCAATATTTGACCATTAAATCACTTGCGTGTATACATATGAATGTGATATCTATCCAGATTCTTCATTCTTCTCTATCAATGTAATGCATATATACTATTGTCTCACTTGTGCTTAAAGTCCACAGAAGAAAATAGCCATTCATCGTCAAAACACTCAATTGAACATACAATACTTAAATTAGAAGCCTTGTGCAGTAGTTAATACATTTTTGTTGTATGTATCTTCTCAAAATCCTTAAGGTACAACCCTTACTAAATTTAATACTACTAATTAAACAGCAGAGGTCACAACCGGATCTTAACATGGTCGACTAGACACATCAGTGAAAGGATATCAGACCTGTGGTTGGAAAAGACATTGTCTTTAACGTAGCAGGGCTCTGGGTTTCCTGCTTCTAATTTGTGTTTTGAGGTTAATAAGAACACAAAACTGGTGTATTACTGCAGAGTGACAATGTTAGTCCTTTTGTAGAGAGAAAAGCAACCATGAAAGTGGCACAACGGGCGATAACATTGATGACCTACTAATTATCATTTACATATTTTTTTATTTGATTAAGAGTTGTTTCCTTCTACATCAAGAGCGGAAAAATGGAAAAATAAAAATACTACCTATAAATGTGATCATATTCTTTATTAATATGAAATGTATTTTGTACTCTATAGATAAATTATGATGCCAAGCCCTAGTGCTTTAAAATCAGTTACTAACTTAACTGCTGATATCAAGCTAAATTAAACTCCTTTGTCTTGTTACACTTTTAGTCACAATCCCAGGGAGTTGGCATTGGTATGAGATTCCGGATTAATTTCTTACTGTAACATTAAACCTACCTTATCTCGGTTAATTAATCTAATGGAATGATTTTAAAGGTGGATTTAATATCTTGACAGTTACGTGAAACCAACTTAATTGATTTTATATATTTACTAACACACTCTTCTCAAGTAAAAGCTCTTTGGACTTGAAACTTGCACAGGTTTACTCTACCTTGTGCTGAATAATAGGTGGGTGGTAAGATTTGAACTCACGACCACTTAGTCACAAAAGCTCTGATACCATTTTAAGTGACTGTTTCACCACAATAACTTAAGCTGTTATGTGAGGACAATTTAATTGATTTTATATATTCACTAACAAAAGGCACGTACGTGGTTTTCATTTGATAATTAGTCCCCTCTTAATCCTCTATTTACAAGAAGTGAAATCTCATCCCTTGTAATTAGAATTTCAGCTATTGCTAAAGTCTCCCAAATTAGTGATCAATGTTCTTGGCTAGCCATTGGAAAAGGTATAGACATATTGCTCTCTTATCTTCGAACCTATTTACCTAACCACTTTTTAAAGGATAAAACTATATGAAAATCCACAAGTAACGGAGAATTCTCCAATTCCTTATGTTTAGAAGTTATTAGACCCCATCTTCCTTATGTTCCTTGGTATAACATTGTTTGGGAAGGACCATTGATACCCAGAGCCTCCTTTACCACATGATTAGCTGCCATAGGTAGATTGAAAATAAAATACAGGCTCAAGATTTGAACTAATCAAGTTTTCTACCTTTATAAATTGGTTCTTGAGACAACCTGTCATCTTTTCTTTTAATGTGGCTACTCTTTCTCCATTTGGGCCAGAATACTTCATTACTTGAATTTGGATTATCCCTACAATAATTGGAATGAAATCCTAATTTGGGCTAATAATCAATACAAAATAATGCGGGAAGATTAGATATGCTTAAGCCTTTGTTTCAATTGCACTGTATACTCTATTTGGAAGGAAAAAAAATCAAAAGTTTTCAGGAATTTTAAATCTAACAAATATGTTCTTACCCATAGAGTGAGCTGTTGGATCAAAAAAATTATAATAACTTATATCCTCACAGAAAAATTGAGCTCTCTCTCAAAAGCAGGTGGAATCTAGATTGAATAGTTGTTGTCTTTAAGTAGTCTCATTTTTTAACATTTAATGCTAATTTTGTTACATCTTTAGTACCTTTTGTCTCTTTAACAACTTTGCATTGTAATCAGTTTTTGGCTGCCTTTTAGGGCTTCTGAATGAAATAATTTCTTCTTTTAAAAAATTGAAATTCAGATGATAAAGGTGAAATTTGGAGTAAATAAGAGAAGGCTATCCTTGCTTTACATCATCTAGTATTAGATTATCGAAACAAATTTGGGGTTGGCCAAAATAAAACCTATTCAACCATTATATAGTTCATTGTATAAACAAGCGTCTTCTCCTTAAAGTACTGGTTAACAAAACTTTGCTTACATATTTCCATGTTTAAAGAGAAGCTTAATCTTGTGATTATGGTCTCACTTTCTAATGTGACGTTTTCCATATTAAAAAAAATTGAAATATAAAGTTTTTGTATTCGGAATTAATCTAATTATATTGTAGAGGTAGCTTTATCAGCACTTTCTTAATTTCCCTTTACGATATTATATATCTTGACTGAACTTGATGCATACGTGAGAGTTTCATCATTTAGACACTGCAATCTTGCATTGGTTTTAGTGGTTTAATCAACACTCTTAAAAGAGGGAAAATAAAAAATTAATAATTAATTAAAAATTGCTTATTACTAATTTGTCTAATGCCATCTATTTATGACGTATTTTGCTAAGATTATTAGTTTCCTTCTCGTCCTATTTCATCCTTTTGGTTTCCCCTCTGCCTGGTTTACAGTTCAATTTGAAATATCTTTTTGGCTTTTGCATTTTAAAACCCTATTCATTTAGTAATATCGTTTTAAAGCATAATTAAAATATGTCTCCTTTTAAATTTATCTTGCCTGGAAAAGCCACTAAGTTCACACCTGAAATTATTTTATTCCTGTCAGAATCTACTAACTTCCATTTTTCTAACTGCAAACTCCATTTTCTAGTTTAGAATTGTTATGTTAGACTACAACCATGGACGGACTTCCTGGGCTTGGCTTCCCTTTTGAGGATGTAGATGAACTTCTCAATTAAAGCCTTAATCTCACCAGTAAGCAACCCTACAAAAGACTGAAAGACTCCTTCCAAACAATGCTATATATGGAGAGACAGTTTCGTCTTAATAGTTCACACTATTACGTATAATGTATGAAATAATAGCTCGATGTACAGAAATTCTCATCAATAAGTGTATGTTTATTAATCTAAACCATGTGAAATTATCAAGTGAATACGAGATTTATATTGTTCACTTATGTATTGGAGTTGGAGAGCGTTTTCCAAATAGGAGAAATGAACTCATGATACTTGCATCAGCAGGTGGAATGTATTCCAAACAAAAACATCTTGGTTATAAGATACGCCAAAACAGACAGGCCTATGAATTACGATATCTAGAAGAAAAATGAATCCGTAATCAATAGGGATATACGCTCGTAAATTAATTAATTATTTCTTCAGCTAAAATGCAAAAGCAGTTGCATCATTGCTTATCTCTCCCTCTGACATGCACACACATTACAACCCTCTTTACTATATGTGCGTCTGTTCTCAGTTTCCTTCCTTTAAAAAACATTCATGCAGTACCAGCGCACAGTTGTAGTAAATTGACACAAGAAGAGTTGTACGCAACTAAATGTTAAAAGAGTTAGACCAAAGAAAAGGAGTACTGAAACTGACCTTGAAATCGAAACATTCCACATGCGATATTGGGACCTCCTGAGAACAGAAAGACAGCAGCTCGTGTGCTTGCCATAGCTCTCACAGATCCACAGTGAAATTCCCCGAGATTTCTAGTTGCTGTGCCTTTAAATCAATGGAAGAAACCTGCGTTTTTCCTTTCCTCTTCCGCATACTCATTATTGACACAGTAGAAAAGGAGTCAATTAGTTACATTGGTAACTGTAACTGTAAGATAAAGGAGTCCTAGTACGTAGACGGAATGATAACATAGTTGCTGCAGGAAAGACAACACATACATCAGCTAAGAATGTACCAGTGTGAGTGTAAAAGGTTAAAGGGTCTTGCTTGATTTATTAGAAGACTCGAGAATGGGAGTAGTTTTACTTTTGGCAGATTGAGCCCTCAAGCCTTCAATTTAGCTCAGTACATACCACATAGCTAAAGTACTTAATGGTACTTGTTAATATTTAAATATAGATACACTCCTCCTTAAAAGATAAACCTGCAGGCACCTTTGAGGCGTCAGGAACTGGAAGCGAATTAAATAACCAAATCTATGCATTGCTTGCTTGCTGGAGATAGAGAACGTACGTAGTGAAATCAAATAAATATATAATAACCAGTTTCCATGCAAATCATGATCTCTTTAAATAGCTTTTGACCGTCAAAAGAAGGTAAAAGTTAAAAGTATAAGCTATGTTCCTTGCTTCCAGTAGCCTATTCTAAGATGTGTTACCATACCTCTGAAACATGGAATGCCGTATCGTTATGAGTACATAAAACTGCAAATCTGAATAAAGAACATGGGCATCCACGGACGTTACTTAGATTAGTAGATTACAACCCCACCTCACAGGTTTTCTTCACATCCATTTGGTCATCTTATTTGCAGAATCACCACAAACAGAAAGAAGAATAAAATACAAATTTGTCAGATATCTCTGGCGTTTGAAAAGTAATTTGGATGATTTATTTTGATTTTTAGTGACATGGGGTGACTTGAATACATAATTATTTTCAACTTGCTTGGTATTCACTTGATAATTTCACATCTTTATATTTTTTGAAATGAAATTATATAATTCTTTTACCAGGGCCTTTTTCAACATTTTATAAGTCCTGACAAAGAAAAAAGAGCTCCTATTTTGTCTTTTTTATTTTTTATGAGAATTAAAAGTAAAGAACGAAGAAGACAAAATAAGAGGTTTTTTTTTTGCTCCTTATGAGGGTCAAGAGTTTCTCCTAAAGAATAAAATGAAACAAAATGAGAACACTTTTGTTACTTTAGGTAGGTGTCTTGCTTGCCCTTACTTGGGCTAGGTTGCTTTTTATTAGTTTTTATTTAAAGAAGTTGACACTGTTGAAGAGTAATTTGAAAGTAAGTCTAAATACATGGATGTTTAAGCTCATTGTTAGGAGTTTAATTATGTTCATGTACTAGTTACATAATTAAATATTGGTCCATGTATGGTTTTGAGTTCATGTATGGTTTATTTATTTGGGTTCATTAATGGGTTCATGTATTTAGATATGAGGAGTCATTTTTGTACCTATAAATACCTTTTTGCACTTGAACTAAATCATTCAAGTGAAATACAACCTCTTCTTCTAAACAATTATCTCCTCTCTAAACCTCCTCACTTCTTAACAAAGTGGTATCAGAGCTAAGTTCTTTAAGAAATGGAAAATAATGGTGGAGTATGCTCATCTCAATTCTCTCGCATCAAAAAAGAAAATTATGAAACATGACGTCTTTGCATGAAAGTCATGCTTGACTCACAAGATGCTTGGGAGATTGTTGAGAAAGGTTTTATGTAACCTCAAAGTGAAGCCGATTTATCTCAAAATGAGAAATATGCTTTGGCAAAGATCAAGAAGAAGGATCAACAAGCCCTCACCCTCATCTATCAACGTCTAGATGATTCAATGTTTGAGAAGATGGCCGATACAACCACCTCAAAAGAAGCATGGTAAATTTTGCAAAGTTCCTTTAAGGAATTGATAAGGTAAAAAAAGATTCGACTCTAATCATTGCGGGGTGATTTTGAATCTTTGCGTATGAAGGAATCCGAATCAATCTCGGACTATTGTTCACGAGTGAAGACCATTGTGAATCAAATGAAGAGATATGGAGATCAAGTTGAAAATGGTCGCGTAGTAGAGAAGATACTTCATTCCTTAAACCCAAAGTTTGATTATGTGGTTTGTGTCATTGAGGAGTATAAAGATCTAGACTCTTTGATACTTGAACAAATAGCGGGGTCTTTACAAGCTCACAAAGACAAGATCAAAAAGACGATAGAAGAACCTTTGGAGTAAACACTTAAAGGAAGGTTTGTGCTAAAAGATGATGATGTTGAAAGCAATCAAATAGGAAGAGGATGAGGACGTAGTCGAGGATATGGTCGTGGTCGTGGTCAAGGTCGAGGACGAAGTTATGGAGGAAGAAGTAAAGGAGATTATAACAACGCCAACAATGATGGAAACAATCAATCTTATAAAAGCTAAGGAAAATCAAGAGGACGAGGAGGAGGAGGTTACAATTTTAGACGAAATGAGAGGAGGTATGATAAGTTTAATGTTGAATGCTATAATTGTCATAAATTTGGACATTTTTCTTGGGAATGTTATGTTACGCCTAATCAAGTTGAGGAGCAAATCAATATTATTAATAATAAGCAAGGAGACGAAGAACCCACTTTATTGCTAACACTCAAAGATAATACAAGTAAGGATGAAAGTACATGGTTTTTAGATAATGGAGCAAGCAATCATATGTGTGGAGGTAAGGGAAAATTTGTGGAACTTGATGAAAAGGTAAAAGGCAACGTTTCTTTTGGAGATTTGTCAAATATTCAAAATTTTGGAAAAGGTACCATTCTAATTTCTTCAAGAGGTGAAAGCCATAGACTTATTAATGATGTCTATTATGTGCCTAAATTGAAAAGTAATATTTTAAGTTTGGGGCAACTTCTTAAAAAAGGATATGAAATCCACATGAAAGATTGATGTCTTTGGCTTAGAGATCAACATGCTCAATTGATTGCTAGGGTCTTTATGTCGAAGAATAAAATGCTTATATTGAATATCAAGACAATCGAAGCGACATGTTTAAAGGTGGATGTGAAAGATGAAGCATGGCGTTGGCATATGAGATTTGGACACTTAAATTTTAGCGCACTCAATGCGTTGGGAGATAAATATATGGTGAAAGGAATGCCTTCCGTCAACCACCCATATCATTTATGTGAAGCATGTTTACTTGACAAGCATTCAAGAAGGAGTTTTCCAAAAGAGGCGGTGACAAGAGCAACTGCACCACTTCAACTTATTCATACTGACGTGGGTTGTAACACCCCACTCCCGCATGACCCGGACCCGACATCATTGGTGATATCCGAGTCCGTGCCCCGTGAGGGTGGCGTACTACATCAGTCAGTAGAATTCAGTATACGATTTGTTTTTTTTTGTAAAAACCACTCATACGTGCGGAAAACAGTAGAAATTACACTCAAGTGTGCAAAATCAACAGTAAACAATTTGAGCCCACGTTCAGAAATAACATGTTCAGTTAATACAATCATTTTCAGTTATTACAA
>JANITX010000009.1:21055317-21065990 GCA_027564395.1 Erythroxylum ulei | reverse complement strand
GGGGATCAAGAAACTATGATTAATCAAAGGTTGACATGTACCATGCCTTGTGATTAATCTTGATATCGTGTTACAAAGGGACTGAGCTTATAACCATAGTTACAGGTTAAATCGGATTATCGATCTTCATTTGATTTGGGTAGTCATAATGTCTTGCTAGAGGCCGATTATGACTTATGAGCCTTGAAGTGTGATCAAGCCCATTGCCAACATCAAATGAGCCTATAGGGTCGCACACAAAGAGTGATGTGATCTAGGCTTATTCTCTTGGGCCTAATTTATTAGGCATTGAATAAATATATATGGATATATTTATTGGGCTGGATTGAATTAAGTTGTCGGGCTTTTATTATATGAGATATAATGGACCGAAAATTATTTGGCTTCAATGGGATTAGATTTTCTCTATAAATAGAGAAACTTAGGTCTCAATAGAAAGATAGAGAAGAAGGAGACAAAACCCTAGTCACCCTCATGGAGAAAACTGTGCGACGTTCAGAAAGGGTTTCAGGACGTGCTAGCACACGATAGCCGCTGCCCGGATCATTCATACTCGTGTGGATACCAGTAGAGGACATTCGCGTATTGCTGTGCCTACGAATCTGAAAAGAAACAACCAATCCGCGTCAAAAGGTGTTTTCGTACATCCTGTATGTTTTCGGTTATACTTCTTGTTATGTTATGGTCTTTTCCGCAGCGTATTGTGAATACTCGGGCCATACGTGATCCAACAAATTCAACTTTGCTTGAACAAAAATTTTTCTCTATTCCTCTTCCTTTTTTATTTATTTCCAATTTAATTGTTTATTTGTATTATTATAGGTGATATAGGTGCTGATATGTCAAAGATTATACTTATAAAATAAGTTATGTTAGCTCTATTGACTAAAGGGTTTATAACAAACTGGTTTTATAACAAATTAAAATTTTAATTATTTTATTATTATTTTTGATAGATCTAACTAGTGTTGTAAAATTAGACTAAATTCATGATTTAAATGTAACTTATCCTAAAATAAATGAAAAGTAACATTACATGGAACTCTCACTCCATCTGTCCATAACAAAGTCTTATCTTCTTTGATTAAATGTATTAAAGTTAGAGTAATTTCTCTTATTTTTTCAATCAAATGAATTAAAATTATAGTATATTAGTTTGTGATTTTCTTATCAAGAGCTCAAAAGTTTTTTTTTTCTTTTTCAATTCTTCAAGTATTTAGGACAAATTTAATTATCAATAACCACAGACAAATGTTCCAATTTTATTCTTTTGTTTTTATAAGGTATTGCTTCAAATATGGGTAATGTAGCGTTCATAATTTTTTTATATAGCCTTTAGCATTGATATGGTGGAGATTTGATAAATTGCTTATAAACAATTTTGTTTCATACTAAGTTATTCAATTTATTTTAACAAAAATTTTCATTGAACACTTGATATACGTTATGATTTAGATATTTTAAGACTTAGAGAATGAAAACCAACAAACTATATATGAAGAGGAATGTTTCTTCATATCTGAAAACATATTTTAAGAGGTTTTGAGTAAGTGAATGTCTAACAACTAAGTTATCCTATAATATTCTTAACGACTTTTTATTGAACACCTTAATAATTTTATCCTATGATTGGGACGTTTTAGGATAGTGACAAATACCACAATAAGATAAAACACAATAGAGGGCTTTATTGATGGACAATAAGTGATTAAAACATTTGATGAGGATTTATGTTAGGCATACCTTACATTATGAGTTCTATTTATAAGCAAATTTGACAATAGTTAGATACTAGATAATGGCGAAAGTTTTAGACACATGTTGTTTATAACTTCTTATATGTATAATATAAAACAATAATAACAAAAAATAATAAAGAATAGGATAGTTGGTTGTCCAAATCTACTATAAAAATAGGACATTCAAATCTAGATAGTTTGGCAACTGTCTTAAACTTATCACAAACTACCATTACATTTAGTTCATTAAGGTGTCAATTGTTTTACTTCTACTTCCATCTTTTGATCCATATTTTTCTATTGCCTATTAATAATTATTCATAACAATTCCTTGTATCAATTCTACGTTAAGGTTCTGGAACACTATCGAATAATCTAAGTGATGTATTTCCACTGAAATGAACAATTTATGCATCTTGTAAATTTCTAAGCTCTTAACAAATTTTTTTAGGTAACCTTACTTGCTTCATTCTCTTGTCATATCAAAAATGTTTTTGGATAACTTATGCATCTTGTTGTCCATAATAGTAGGATTTTTTTATATCAAAGTTGTCTACTGCATTTCAACTTGTCAAACTACAATTTGAAGATGTCCTAAAAAATTATTTTTTCCTAAAAAGAATTATAAAAATGTCCAATTAATAAACATCACAAAGCCACTTCCATCCACACTATTGTCACAACTAGATTTGTTGAACCAACTTTTATTACATAAATTGCATTATTGGCTAGCATTGTTGATTCCCATTAATGATAAACAATCAAATTTTATACCAATCCATTTATTTCTAAGTCTCATCAAAGATATTTATGCAACAATCTAGTCACTTATCCTTACCAATTAATTATTGGGACTACTTATTCTTTTATAGCCCCTTGTTGTTATAGGAAGTATGGCATCATCCTAAAGACTACTGTTATATTGTTGCATTTATACAACTACTCAAACTTCATTTATGATTTGGTATAATTATCACTCTTTAATTAACTTAGAAGTTCTAATTTGGATGTCTTTTTCATAACTAATGGATCGATAATAAATAACTCAATGTTATATGCCTTATCGACTAGCGTTGTACTTAATTTGAATTTCTTTGAGTATTCCCTTACATAGTGTATCCATTGCACATAAAATAAGTTTCATTTTGATAGGCATAAAGGTGAGAAGATTGATTTTTCTTGCCTTTCTCCACATGTCCAATTGATTGGCTCTCCATATGGCTTATTATTCTTATTGTCATTGAAAGTTTTATCCTTGTCCCTTTTTAGTTAAAAGTCCATCAACTTGTCAACCAATATTATAGCACTAGGAAGATCCTAAACATCTAGCTTTCGTAGTTTGATTTGTGCTAAGAATGGAGTCGTGATAGAAAATCGAAAAGCTTATCTTCCTTTAATATGTTCAATATATGTAATTAACAAAATTAATGCTTTTAAATAATTATAGACTATTCCATCATGTTGCAAATTTCATAAGGCTCCTTTTATAATTCAGGAAGTGATGTAAAATAAAAATTGTTTATTAAGTTCCTAAAAAAATGCCATCCAAGTATCAATCTAAGGGTGACCAATGCTTATGTTATCATCCACTCGAGCATCGTACTATAACTTATCATTCCCAACCAAATACATGTTGGTTAGTAAAACTTTGTCCCCTCTCAACATTTATGTAACATGAAATTATTGTTTTATATCCTATAGGAAAATCTCTAAGGTCTTAACATCCTAAATCCTTTAGAAAATTTTAGGTTTTACCAATTTCAATCTTGTCCAATTTGTACCATTATTCTAAACAACATTGGTTCAAAGGATTGTTAGTTCATCCCTCATTACCCTAAATTGCCTATTGTCGTCCCCAAAAATTCATCCAATTTCTTTTGGACTTTTTTTAATGCTTCATTGATCCTTTTCAATTGAGCAATCATAAAAAATCCCTTCTCTTCTAAATCTAGTAAAATGAGTTGTTTCAACCAAGCCATCATTTATGTTTTCTGTTACAGGTTGTTTCCTCTCACTATTGTCGTTGAAATATGCTCAAAATCATACTTTGATATTACTTGTCATAGGATTTGATTGAGGTTTAGCAAGATGCCCAGGAATAACCCTATGGTACATTAAATTACTCTAACTCAGTTGTTCATAACTTTTCCCATATAAAACAACAAAGAATAATAACCAATAAATAACAAAAAATAAAGCATTTGGTTGTTTAAGCTTTTTATATAAATAGTAAATTCAAACATTGACAAATTAGTTATTAACCTAAAACTAACATTACCCTAAGTTTACCAAAGTGTCAAGTGTTAGATTTATACCTCTATCTTTAGTTCATATTTTACCATGTATAACATAAAATTTTCATGTTAATACCTTATGTCAGTGCTGCCTTAAGGTGTTGAAATGTCTTCAAATAATTTAGGTGTTGTATTTCCAATTACATAGGTGGCTTGTACATCTTGCAAAATTTTAAACACTTAATTGATTTTATTTTGGAAAACTTTACTTATTTTATTCCCTTTCCAAAATTTTATCAAAAGCATGCCAATGAGTTTGTACTATTGTAGCACTATCTAACTTGTTCAAACGAGGTTCTCATAATTCATATGGAATTGGTCCAATACTTAAAGACTTAGACCCTAAATATATTCTTGCTCTTTTTAATTATTTTTATTTTTTCAATTGCCATTCGATATGTTCTTTAGTTTTAGCTTGTATTTTTTTTCATTTTCATATGGACATTACATAAATAGCAATGGAGATGAGTAAGTGCCTAAAACAATAAAGTGAAAGAATATTACATCTCAAAGCTAAGTAGTGTTGAGATGCTCTCGAAGTAGATGAAGTAGTACCAAGATAATATCAATGTATATGATAGTCTAATAAAGATGAAAACATTATTGACTCATAAGGGAAACAAGTTGAAGTAATAAGACATGTGTAAATAGTGGGAAAAGGGTGGTTGACAGCTACGATAATTGTTAATGTTATAATTATAACTACTTTCTGTCTGAATTAAAAAAATTTGTTAATCTCTTTTTCTACTCTCTCACACACACTCTTAATTATTTCTTTCAATCTTTAAACTTAGCTAATTCCTTAAATTTCAAAACCTAATTTTAATTCTTGAATTTAAATCATATTAATTTGGTATAAAAGAAATTCATTCTTGACTCAAAAATTAGTGGAGAATAAGGAGATGACTACTAGAATTAGATCTCATGACATTAGATGATTAGATGAAATTTTAATAAATCAGACACAAGATAAGGAGGAAAAATATGACAAAACAATTTAGGAGTTAAAGGAAATGGCTTTTTAGCTACAACAAAATGCTACTCAAGCTTATTGAAATATGAAAGATGATAGAAGGGTATCTAAGACTAACTAAATAAATTTTCAAGATACTAGGTTAAGTAAGCTTGAATTATGTTCTTTTAATGGTGAAATGATGGGAATCAAGCACCTAATCAAGTTGAACAAACCTCAAGGGAGCTATGAAGAGGGGCTTGGGTAGATTACTTATAGTTCAAATTCAGTAACTTCGGAGATCTATTGAAAGACATGGGAGGACTATTCATAAGGAGTAGGCCAAAGAAGGCCAAAGAAGCTATCAATGGTTTAATTATAGATCTTTATGCTATGAATGAAGCTACTTGTTCAACAAGTTGATTTGAAGGCCAATATTGTTAATTTAAGTGAAGGAATAAGCTCAAGAACAAGGTTGTGGAATATAACCCACCCCAGACACAAAAGTAAATCGATGCTTGTCCTTTGCTGAAAAGAAACTAACTAATGTTATAAGAGTCCTGTAACTAATATCAAACTTGTCTATGTTTGTATATATAGAGTTTCAGAACAAAATTGGTATCGAATTTGAAAGTTATATCGACGATTAAGCCATAAATATTTTGATTTTTAAAATTTGGAATTCTTTTTTAATAAATATTAACTTATCTTTTAAATTAGTTGTTTCCTAATTAAATTATGTCAAGATTATTATTAGTAAGTTTAGGCTCTAGCTTTTAAGGTTTATTATTATATTCCTATAACATATTTTCTTCTTATTGTAATCAACATATTATTGTTATTAAACAATCAAATACAGTTGGACATATTTTTCTTCATTTTTATTTTTGGAAAAAGCTCTATCTTTAACTTCTCTAATAACCTATTGATCTTATCTATTTCTATTGGTGAGGGTCAAACCAAAAGGCATTTGCAGTTAGATCTTCAAATGTGATCAATCCTTTATGTTAGATGAAAATATAATCAAATGAAGGTAGGCATTACAACAATGCACCAAGAAGGAGATGCATTATCATGGCACAAATTGTATTTGAGGAATAGGCTGACAGTAGAACCATTAAGCTAGGGAGAGATACATGGAAACTAAATTTTAAGTCCAAATGCAATTACTACACCAATACTAATCAAGTATAGTTTTGCATTCTTACTACTAACAAAACAAAAGTGATAATTTTTATACTTTTAGTGCATCAAAAGTTAAGATAAAAGACAAAATAGATGAGAGGAAAATACATTTGTAGCTTTTTCGAATAAAGTAAAAGTTTTTAGCCCCACCATAACGTCTTTCAAAACTAGAATTTTTTACCTACATGTGATAACAAGAATAATATTCTTTTTGTCTCTTATCATGCAGACAATATAAGTTGAGACAAGACACATTACGTTGAACATAATAAGTAATCTTTTAAACATATTGATATGTTGGGACAATAATAAAATTTGTCACTTTTAAAGATTGTTAACAACAGTCAGAAAGGAGACAAGAGGATAGTAGACAATATGAACCCTAGAAGAATCAACGTCAAGTCATAACAGATAAAGCGATTTGAGGAGATAGAGCAGCTAAGGTGAAGCCATAGTAGATAAGATGAAGTTGAGAAGTAGATAAGGCAAAGCCATAGTAAACAAGGCGCAAAGTTGAGAAGCGGAGCTAAGTAAAGGAGAGAAATTGCTAAGGATAGAACATGCAAAGAGAGATGCAAAGAAGAGTAGCACTTTAGTAGGGAAGTTGAGAGAAAATGTTAAAAAGTGCATTTAGGGAATTTAAGAAAATTAGGGATGAACATCCTAATGGATTCCATATGTCAAGTTTAATATCTATATGGCATGGGGTCCATAAAAAAATTAAAAAAATCTAGGTTGAAAACTTTTAAGTAGCAATTTGATTTTTGTCAAAGTAGGTATTTTTTAAAAACATTTAAAAAGATATTAGGGTGTAATTTGAACTTTTTGAAATTTTTAGGTTTAAATTAAACTTCTCAAAAATCTTAAGGTCCATTTTGACACTTTTACCTAAAACTATGCTAAAGGAAGGTACTGAGGTAATAAACTTTAAGCTTTATTGATTTATGGGGGTTGATAAGAGAGTAATATAAGACTTAACTAAAGATATACTAAAATAGGGAGTTATCCAAAAGAGTGTTAGTTTTTCTTCATCGTCTGTAGTTTTTAGTGAAAAAGAAAGAAAACTCTTGGAGAATATTTGTTTATTACAGGGTCTTAACTAGGTGCACCATGAAAGACAATTTCCTAATCCCATTGATAGAAGAGTTGTTGGATTAGTTGGGAGATTCAAGGTTCTTCTCTAAATTGGATTTAGGGGCTAGTTGTTATTAAACATATATGTTTTATATGGAAATTCAAAAGAGTGTCATTAAGACTTATGAAGGGCATTATCAATATTTGGATATAATTTGTAGTCTAAGAAATGCTTCTTTTACCTTTTAAAGTTTAATTAATTCAATTTTTACATCCTATCGAGTGAATTTTTTATTGTTTTTATATGACATTTGGTTTATTGTTCTTCCTTGAGTAGAATATCACAACTCGTTTCTAAGAGTGATAAGGTAACGAGTAAGGATAGAAAACAAAACTTTTTTAATCCTAAATTCAATCTGAAGTCCGATCAGGTTTGAGAGGCTTAACCTAATCCCTTATGCAATTTAGCTTTGGGGTACTTAGACTAAGCTGAAGTCTAATTAGACTTTAATTGGAATAAAATCCTATGAATTAGTTTAAGTTCTAATTGATCAGGTTAGGCCCAAAAGTCCAACTCTTTTAGAAAAATATTAAATGGTCTAAAACTCATTTAAGTTATATTAAACCTCAAAGCTTAAACCTTTTAAAACTATAAAATATTTCAAAGCCCAATTGGGAAAAATCAAACATAAAAGTGTAACCATTTGGAAGATAAGACCTTAGACTTTTGGTCTTGCTAGATTAAGGTGGGTTAGGCCTAAACTATTTTGCATCCCTGCTCCTGTCTAGCAACTTTAGTTGTCTAAATTGTTTGGTTTTGATTTTGAAATTCAATATAAAGAAGGAATGGAGAGCACAACAGTTGATAGATTTTCAAAAGTCAATAATGGAGAATTGTATACATTGATGGGTGGTTCTTAAATTCATAGTTTTTTATTGCAATAAATTAGCAAAACGTAAGAGAAAATGAGAATTTAAAAATGTTGATACTGAAGCTATAATAAGTTTGATACTGGGAGATGATGGTATTGAGAACAGAAATCATTTATTTATTCCATGTCACTATTGTGGGAAGTCATTCATGGTAATTAGGAACTTATAAGTGGCTTCAAATGTATTTTTACTAAAAAAGGATGCAAGGACATGCCAGACAGTTCATTCAAAGATGTGATGTCTTCTAGAGGAATAAATATAGTAGCAAGCCCTGCGAAGCTACAACCACTCCATATTCCTTAACAAGTATGGTCTTATGCGAATATGGATTTTATTTTAAGCTTACCTAAATATAAATAGTGTGTGATGGTTTTGATATTAATGGACATGTTAATTAAATATGATCATTTTATTTCTTCATGAAATCCTTATTCAACTTCTAAGATGACTCATTTATTCTTTAATTATGTTTTAAAGTTGAAAAAAAGCCAGCGAAAATTGTTAGTGATAGAGATATAGTTTTTCTAAGTAGTTTGGGTAGATAAGTAAGGTTGCTAACTGTTTAGAGCTACCTGAGAGTTTCAAAATTCACAATACTTTTCATGTTCATCAACATAAGAAACATTTCACCTATACATTTAATATCTAAGCTGATCTTCAGATAGTAATTCCATTTGTTTTAAAATAACTAATGGCCATACGTGAGAGATGTATGGTTAGGCATCAAAATAACTATCCAATATAAAGGGAAAATATTCATTATTCGTTAACTGTCCAAAATTCATTATATTCATTGTATAATAGCTATAATAGACATTGAACATATTCAATAGTAATATGACATGTAGGGAACATATAAAAATGGAGCATACTCAAAAAAAGACATATGGGTAATGGAATGAAAGCTAGTATTATGCCACTATTCCACGAGAGGTAACCGAGTACTCAAATGCGAAGGAATATCTTTTGATATACCTTGAATATAAATCCCAATGATACGGTTCAAGACCTATGTCTAGCTATCAGTTTCAAAATGATACATTATGGACAGATGAAGTCATAAGCCATGTAATAAAAAATGGTCCTACCGTAACTAATTGATAAAGTGGGAACATGATTGCTCACAATCATTGTTGACATGCCATGTAATTTGAAAATATAGTCAAGAAAAATATAAGCAACCTTAGAGGTAGAATAGGGATAAGCCAAAAGAATGAAATGAGCAAATTTGCTCAAGTGATCGACGTAGATAATATTATTAAATAACTCATAAATTTACACCCTTCAATAAAATGCAGACTAATATTCCTCCAAACCAGTGTAGGAAATGGTAAGGATTGTAATAATCTTGGTGTTAATATTTATTAGATCAACATATACCTTATGCATGTATAAATTTGCTCTTATGCTTTTATATCTTTAACTAGAAAAATTACATTTGAAGCTTTTTAAAAATTCTCATAAACCAAAATGGTCCTAAAAACAAAAGCATGAAATGAAAAAATAATTAGTTTAGACAACTAATTTTGTTCAAATAGTTTTATTATCTTTTGATTTAGTAAATAGCATAAACTATTATGATCCATTTGAATCATAAATTGAAGACCAGTTGAGTAATAAAATCAACCAAAGCTAAAAATTCTTTCTTATAACTTAAAAGTTGCATATACCAAGTAAATAACACCTTGTTGATATAGCAATGGGATGACTATCTTGCATAAGGGTAACACATATCTCCTTTCCACTTGCATCAACTTTAATGACAAATTCTTTGAACAAATCTAATAATACTAGCATCGAAGATGAAGATAGAGCATCCGTTAATGCTTGGAAAGCTGTTATGTCATATGCACTCCATATAGAAACACATTTTTCCTTAGCAAAACTTTCAGTGGTCCACTAATCTAGCTATATAATCCTAAGAACCTTTTCGATTGACAACTGGTTTTTAGTACACGCCACTCATACTGAACCTTTATTTTCTTTGGATCCTTAGAATCTCCTTGTATATTAATAAAATGCCCTAAATTCCACTTGACCCACAAAGGAACATTTAGAGAGCTTGACATATAATTTATGCATCTTCAAGATGCAAAACATTTTTTGTAAATGACTTAAATGTTGTGTAAAGAACTTGCAATAAACTAAATATAATTAAAAATACTATTACAAACCTGATTTAATGTGATAATGAAGTTCATCAAGGCTTAAAAGGTAGGTGGAGTGTTTTTTGTTAGCGAAATAATGAATAGCACCCAAAAATAAAATTGTAATAACTTATCTGAGAATGCAAGGCGTCATGAAAATCACTGGCTTATGTTAAAAATTTCCCTTCTATGGTGCAGCAGGACAACAAGATCTGACCCCAAGGTTAACGCCTATTCCACTAGCTTCGGTGCACTCTAAAAGGTAGAGTAGGATTTGTAGGAAAATCCCGGTCCATGTATCATATACACGGGGTGCGGAAAACAAAAATTTTTGTTGCCGGGACCTTCC